>JAWWEV010000083.1:55506161-55531575 GCA_035583235.1 Hafferia zeledoni
GAACATTTGGGATCATGTAGATATCAAAAAGTCTCACATATTCAGAATATTTCCAGATGAGAAAATAAATTAGCCAACAACTTGATTTCAAGTGATTTGAGCAACCCCAAAGAATAGGGAGACAACATTTCAAATGGGAAGCTTCTTAATCCACATCTCCTAGAATCACTGTGATCACTAGGATTTTGGCTTCATGCAGTAGGGAGGTTCTTTCATCCTCTCGGATAGCCAAAATCTGAATACAGACATGATAGTCTCTTTCAGTTATGCTTTCTCATTTAACATAGCCTTCCAAAGGCTACCTGTACAAATAACAGCTATTATGTATCATTTTAGTCACAAAATTTTGCCTACTGCATCCCAGGATACCTTTTCTGCTGTAAGGGCACATTGTTGGCTCACAGTCTATTGGTGTCCACCAGGACCCCTGTACTGCTGCTTTCAGACTGGGTAGCTCTCAGCATTTATTGGTGTATGGTGCTAAATTGCTGGTCCTAGAACCACAGTGGTATATAAATTGCTGGTCCTAGGCAGATACCACAGTGGCCTCAGCAGCACACTGCTGGAGGGCACTCTGTCCAACCTGAATGTGGGCAGCTATAGATGTGCCATGAAGCAAAACTTACCTTGTTTGCAGCAGCAGGAGGAAAACTACTTATAAGTACTGAAGTGAAAAGGTCAAAGGCATAATAGAAGCCTCCAGGTAAAGATGCAAGGCAAATCCACAACAGAAAACAGATCTTCAGCACACCAAATCATTAATGGAGGTGCATTGCTAGTATCACAACTACTACAGAAGTTACTAATTTATTTCTGAGTTTGAATCAACAGTGATACTAGTGCTTTCACAGTTGCCTCTTCATCAGATAAATGATTCAGTGCATTAAAATTATGGTACAAAACAGGAGTGTAGAGATCCATTTTTCTTTTAAAAATGTGCTATTTTTCCATTCTCTCCTTTTCCCATGGGTTTGTGTACCAGTTCAAAGAAAAAAGTTGAAGGTGTGATTGAGTTTCCACTACTGTTTGGTTTCCAACTGAGAAAGTCTGATGATAGACTTTCATTTCCAAATCATGAATAACAAAAAGAGAAAATGATTTTGACTAAGAAAGCTCACCATGAGGACTAAACATATAACATAACAACTTAAATAGCATCTTCCATTAGTTTTTGGCTGCTGTGAGTTCAGAGATTTAAGAGTGGATGAAAGAAAAATTAATACTTGAAAGTTATATGAAGTTTTCTTTACCATTCAGTCATCATTACTTCTTCAAAGAGCTGGACAAAAACAACACATTTTGTGTTCTGTATTGCATTAGAAAATCTTCTGCACATGCACCTGCTTTTGACATATGCCATCTCTCAATCAGCTGAGACTGATTGACAGGAACAGAAATGCAAATTCTCCTCTGCACACAGAAATATTACTGTGCTGAAAAGCAAATCATTTAAAGAAAAAAAAAATTAACAAACCTTTGTATTTGCAAAAGAAACAAAGGTGTACTAAGAAGGAAAATTTAATGATTTGAACTCATGTTCTTCTTTCTTTAGAGACCAATTTTGTTGTATCCCTACCTTTCACAGTAGGAGCAGAAAAACAAAAAACTGAAATTCTACAGGGACATCATAATGCCTTGCATAGTTCTGAAAATACTGGATGTTTACAGTGATCCAAATAATTATGCCATACTAGGAAATTATAATTCATAAACAAGTGTGTGTTTGTGTACCAGTTCAGAAAATACCACTTTATTAATAAAATCACAAAAAAAGGAAATTAATTTTTAAAAGAAACATATAAAAATGTCATTTCCTCAGTTCAAAGTAATTGTTATCCTAGCAGTGTAAGGAAAGGCATAAGCTGTCCAACCTTCATGAGATACTGAAGAACTTAAAACAATTCCAATAGAGAAAGAACTTCAGAGTCGACCACATTCCCATTTTTATATTGTAGACATCATCCCATTACAACCTCACTACCAATTTCTAACCCTCCGTATGCATTTACAGACAGGTTTGCAAATAGTTCCACCATCACCTCCATAATTCCCTCTACAGTTTTAAGAATTGAACACTTCACCTTCAGTCTCCTATACTTTCTCCTGCTTCATGCCACACCACTAGTGTTCTATGTAGAGTAACACTCAAATATAAGGGCAACACACAAAAGATAGTCTAAGATTTGCTGAGGACTTCCTACGTATCGGACAGATACAAAGAAAAATAGAGTTTGATACATTGGTAATGCAGGATTTATACAGCATTCCTGAAGCCTCACAGAAACAATTCTTTTATCAGGAAAATTGTAATGGGTTTGCTCGGATATCCCTAGTACAAATCTTAATGATGTTCCACACTTTAATTTGTTCACTATTCCTCTCGCCATTAACGTAAAATAGCTTGTTCTTTTATTCCTAAATAATGAACTGATAAATACATTTTCTTAAAAAACCCTTCCATTCGTTGCATAAAGGTAAGTCTTCCTTGCTAACACATTACCTTTACATACCACACACTAATCTAGAAAGGCATTTGCATTCCTGTACGGTAACCTGCTATAGTTTTCACGCTGCAAATTCAGAATGAATACATCTGGAGTTTTATCATAGTACATTAGTATGACATCAGGCTATCTTATTTCTTTTCATTAATCTCAGAGGAAGAAAAAGCATCCCTTTTAGAGTTCAGAGTGACCTGGGCTTTCTTTCTTTCCTAGTTTACCCCCTGATGAGGATAGATACTTTAAGGTTTGATTTCTCTAACAAAAAGTTATTTGGCCAAAATCTAACCTACGGCCAACTGAAACCCTTGCCCGTTTAACTTAGGTTTTGGTAAAAACATGAATAAAATATAAATATATGTTATATTAAAATATATACTATTTATAAAATTATATAAATTATGATTTATAAATATAAATATTGTGTTATATAAATTATATATTATATTACATACATATAAATATATTTTCATTCATAATTAAATTTTGCCAATATCCCCAACAAAGTGCATAATCAAACTGCCTATTTATGTCTTATTCAAAGCTAAGTTGTTGCACCTAATTTTAATGAATCCACTAGGATTCCTTCCATTTTAGGAATCTGAAAAGTAGCAGAGAGGATGTATAGTGATTAAGGCTCATTAGTGTATTACAAAAATCTCATTTTCTAAGGACTCTAAAATCAACTTTAGGAAGTTACCATATTCAAAATACCTAAACACAATTATGCCTTGAGAGACCACAGGACTCCAAGCCTGGGATAAGATAAAAAACAAATATCCTTTAATTTCCAGGCCTAAGGCCCACAAGAATACATATCAATCTGCCCAAACCCTGATTTCCATGGGTTTCATAATATTGTTTCCTCAATCCCCTATTCAAACTTCCCTTGGTCCAGCTTTGTCCTGCCCCAGCACACCCTGTCAGGAATTGAGTCTAGGGGACAGTGGGACCTTCTCTTCATCGTTCTTCATCTTCCTCAGTACATGTAGGGCAGTTGGAGGTCTTCCAGTGTTCTGGCTTCGAGGTCAGTATGCCTATGTTTATGTCTCATGCTGCAGGCTTTGAGATATTATTCAGCCTTCTATTTTGAAAAGAAGACTAAATAGCTAATGGAAATTGAGGCATTGATATGGGATAGGGGTTAGAATGCAAAAATATTGAACATAAGCTGCTAGAAATACTGGTACACTAAAATGTGCATTTTACCACAAATACAATTACTTCTGAAATACATAGAAATCAAAATATCAAAAAACCCCTTAGGCATCACAAAGTAGTTCTCATTTAATTTGACCCTCAGGTTAACCTCATAGGATAGCCATATTACTTTCAGTCTCATGAAATTCTTGTCAAAAAGATCATTTGCTATGTTATTAAATGCACAATCATGCAAAGAAGGCATTCTTAGAAGACAACTTTATTCACCATGGCTTTCAGGCTACAAGTACCTCAGTTTCCAAACTACTGTATGCTGTTATGTGAAAACTTCAAACATGCAAGGAAACCTCAAGAATGAAGTACAGCTTCCAAAGGAGAGACTGGATGTGATAAACTGAAAAACTGATATTAACATTTTCTGACTTGTTATAAGGTGGCACAAAATGAAAAAACTGCAAAATCTAATGGTTCCAAATACTTTTTCTTAGAGCCGGAACAATCTAAGGAGTCTAAATTATGTTATGATTGGGCTTGTCAGAAAGTTTTAGAGCAGTGTTTGAAAGATCAGAACTTGTTTTAAAATAAATTAGAGTCAAGTTCAAGCACAGAATGTCATCTGAAATTTACTATGATCCTTTAATATGTTTTATGGCAGCAAGTGTTTTAGAAGCAGGTGCTGTAAACACATAAACCAAGATGGTTCCTTACCTAAAAGCAAAATACAATCCTGCTTCCTTTTGTACTCACAGAAAAAGTGCCAGGAAAGCTAGATCAAACTGTTCTAAATCAAAACATCATGGAGAAAAATGCAAGTAGGCTTGGGTAAAGACAGAGATAGTCAGATATTTCTGCTATATATTTGAATCAACTGAAAATTAGTGGTTATATATGAACCTTAATTTTTGCATGATCTGTATCCTTATCAGTATTGCTGATACAAGTACTAAAAATATTTGCTATGCAATGTTAGCGTAGACTAAGAAGATCACAGAATTTCCAGATGAAGACACCTTCTTGATCTACCCCACTTCTCTCTGAAAGTTCTTACTGAGAATGATATTACCAAATTCAATTCACTTGCATGGCCATCTTCGTTCTAAGGGCACACCATTGGCTTATGGTCAACTTGGTGTCCCCAGGACCCACAGCAGCTTTTCTGCAAAGCTGTTCTCCAGCTTTCCCACAATGCTGAAGTCAACACTATAAATAGCAGGCACAATAAATAGCAAATTAACACTCATTAAAGCTATTTCTGTGAGCGCTTATAATACAAAACATTCACTCTGAGTTATACTCTCACAAACAACATAACTCAGAGTGAGGAAGGAGAGATCAGTCAGTCAGAACAGAGTTTGACCAGAAGCTATATAAAAGGGTTTTCCCTTCTATTTTTTTTTTTTTTAATGAATAAAATGACCTTGCAAAACTCTAAGACTCAACTATTTCAATTCTGAAATAGTGCCAGATTGCATCATTTTATTATTCTTTTTTAACAGGACAAATTGCCTGCCCAAAGCCATGTTTTCTAAACCATGAATCTTAGTGGTGGATTTTCTCTCTAGTGTGTAAAAAAAAGCAATGAGAGGGGGATAATGGCAAGAGAGGATGTTATGAAGCTTGCGTGAGGGCACAAGAGCTAACATTGCAGGAAGAGAGAATTTGACTCTGGTTTCTCTCTATTGACTGCATAGGAAGGCAGGTCTTTTAGCTCAGGGGAACAGCGATTACCCATCATTCTTTTGGCACCAGGAATCAGTAATGGTCTGTCTGCCTGCAGCAACACAGTAAAGTTGAACATGTTCCTACAACTCAAGTAAACAACAAAAAATGACATATTTAAAATACCTGAGGATTAAGGACGTTTCCAAGTCAAGTGGTGCTACAATGTGTTAAAGTGCTACTGCAAGTTCAATAGGGGCTTTAGAGTTTCAAAAAGGAACTTCTGTTAGGAGCTACATAGTATGAAATATTCCTTCAGCTGGATAAAAAAATTAGGAAGGGAAAGAGAAGTCCACAGGAAATGGCAAAAAAAAAAATGCATTTTAAGGCTGTCTGTTTGATAATTTGCAAATGAGCCAGACTTTGAGACATGCTGAATGTATATTCTGAAACATAGCTACAATCCTATAGTGCAGTTAACAAAGAAGACAAGGAGAGAGCCAATTGGGGTTACTAGTTTGTTTACGCTTTGGCTACAGTTTTTGGATCCATAACTGTAAATCTGAAGCGAAAGCCAAGCATATCTATTTGAGTGTGTGGAGCAAAGGGAAGCATCTGAAAGCAGATACCAAATCATGATTCACCCACAGACAAAACTTATTTCTACTCTGCTTTGTACTATATCCAGGCTTGCCTTTAGTATGTACCCTAATTAATAGATGATAGGGATTTTTTTTCAGGTACTTCAAAGATGCCCTTTAAGTAACTGCCAGAATTAAAAATTTGTGTTTATTTATTCTCTCCACAAATCACTGCACATTAGTATTTTATCATCTTCCTCCCCACTTCTGAGAAAGCCACATGCACCTTTTCTTCTCTTTCCCCTTTATTTATGTAGAAAGCAGTTTTTCTTAGACACAGCTCCTTAAATTTGGACCTAGTGGTAAATTCTAAACACACAAAGCTACAAAAAATTGCCTTTTGTTGGTTAAATAAGTGAACAAGAAAACTACTACAAGACAGCTGTTAATCTATTTGATTTGTTGTAAGGAAGGAAAAAGTGTGGTTTGTTCTTCTAACTCAATCCAGCTACATGCATCTGTACAATTTAATGCTCTGAGTAGTCAGAGCAAGCACAGTTACTGTAAATTTTATTTGTGCAGTAGGTCAGAATTTTTATGTACAGTTTGGCAGAGGGAAAGGGAAGAATGTGCAATAGATACTTACAAATGCTTGCTAGGACAGGGTGTAATTTATATATGCACATAGGTATATTTTGTAGAAATATTTTAGATGCCAGGTAAGGAACAGCATTTCCATGCATGGCAAACAACATTTTCCAGATTTTCACTAATCAGATTAGAAATTTGACTCCATCACTCTAAGGCTGCTATCAGTGACATTTAAACACCAGTACTTTTACTGGCAAGAGGACATTGTTTTAAACTTCAGCTTAAAAGCACAAATTCATTTATGGCAGACAGAAACAGAACCTGAAAACTATTCCTGTCTTCCAGAAAGTTTCTTTTAAAAAATATTTTAAGTACATGTCTTCCTTCCCAAATAGTGTTTTTAATTCTTGCAAGTAATTAGTAAGCCATGAAAGCTTGATGGAAAAACTTGTATGGGCATGACATATATAATAATGGTCTTATAATATCTCACTGGGTCAACAAGTGGGTGATGTATTTAGTCTCTTCTTCTAAAGTGACCAGAAACTGCTGACAAGGGATTACTTATGACAGAAACAATTAATTACAGAATAGAAATTCATAAATAACTTCAACAAAATAAAACACGGTGTATGATACACTGAAAATTAGGTGCACAAAGAAAAAAATTAAATCTGTGTTGACCTTTAAAGATGGACTAACAGCTTCACAAGCTCCAACACTGCTGAGGTTTACAATTCCCGTAATTAAGATCCTTCTGTCACTGCAGCCCTTCTCGAGGTGCTGTGGCTGCCAGAACGACTGCAGGTAAATTCGCAGTACAGAGACAGCACATGAAGAACTGGAGATTTGCTGCCTTGGCAAGAGAAGAGGCTCAGGCTGCCCCGAGCCAGGCAACAGCGCAGGGACCAGCACAGCCCCTCAGCCCTGGAGCATCACTGCCCTCAGCCCCACAGCATCACTGCCCCTCCGCCCTTCAGCCCTGGAGCATCACAGCCCCTCAGCCCCATAGCCCCACAGCCTCACTATCCCTCAGTCCCACTGTCCCACAGCCCCACAGCCCTACAGACCCTCAGCCCCACTGCCCCTCAGCCCCGCAGTCCCATTGCCCCTCAGCCCCGCAGTCCTATAGCCCAACACCTTTACAGCCCCTAGCCCTACAAGCCCACAGCCCCTACAGGCAGGGGAAGCCATGCTGGGAAAGGTCAGAGCAGCTGCTTGGAGGGGAGGAGGAAGGAAAAAAGGGGGAAACGGTGCTGCTAACACTGAGGGGAGAGCGGGAGGGGGTGGTCAGGTAGAGGAGTTGGGAATGAAGGAGTGAACGGTGAGCCAGGGAGGAAGGGGCAGAAGATTTTGCCTTTATTTCTCACCATTAACTCAAAGATTAGCTGACAATAAAATAAATTAATATCTGTTTTGCCCTTGTCAGTAATTGGCAAGCCTTTATCTGATCCAACAAGCTTTCCCATCATAATTTCTCTCTCTGTCCTGTTGAGGAGGCAGAGTGAGAGAGGGACTGGGATGGACATACAGCAGCTGGCAAAGGTCATCCCTCTGCAAGCCAGAATCCAGTAGAGAAATGCAGTCTATAGTCATATTTACCTCCATTCATGAGAGCCTATCGATAAGGATACCAAAACCAGGTATTCTTTTGCCTATTTTACTTGAAAATCTGCCACTGAAGTCCTGTCATCCCCTCTTAAGATGTTAAAGTTGAAAATACAGAGATCATTATAATAATTAGAATATTATTGTCTTACTGCACCAGTTAATGAGTACCAAAAGTTAATAAAACTAAGTATAGATCTATTGTGGTATTCAGCAGTGCTGGCTTAGGAGTAGCTGCGTTGGTAAAACTTACTGTGAATTTCTCTTGGGTCACATTTCATCACAAGGAAGAAAACATCAAATCATGATCAATGGAGTAACAACTGAAATTGCCCTAAGAAAAGGTAGCAAGTGACTTACAAGCAGAAAGAGAATACAATCAGGTAAGACATAATAGTACTGAGCAGAATGAGTTGCTCATTTTCATGGAGTAGAAAAAGTGTTATTTATTTTAAGCACAGTGTGATTGCTTGTTAATCCGGATCATCACGGGCATCCTTTTTTCTAAAAGAAACAGTGGTAGTGAAAGTCCAAATGTAGCTCCAATTTTACAAGTGTTTGAATGTCAGACCTTTCTTCCAAATACTTGTTACACTATTTGGGACATTTGAAAACTACTAAAATCACACCAGCAGCAACTTTAGAAAACTTCTAATTCTACCAGTGGGAATACTGCCAAGATGAAAAACAAATTCTTAAAACTGTATTAAGATTTACAGAGACAGCTACTTTTATTAAAGTATTCTGAAAGACCCTTGAGCTTTCTGAGTAACCAGACAAAACCAAAAGTTTCAGAACTCTACAAGGTTTAAAACTCAAATTCTGGTGAAGTAAAATAGAAATTATAGTTTCAGAGGCTTCTGTGAGATTAAAATTGTAGGAGTGTATGGGTATAATATAAGAGAATATGCTTTCTGTGCAGGTGTAACAAGGTCCACAACTCACTTGTTGTGAAGTACTTGCTTCTCCACAGCATGGGGTCATCATAGTAAAAATGCAAAACACCAGAATCACAGAAGGGATTCTAGGACAAGTAAATAATTAATTTTCTATAAGTAAATAATATATAAGGGAATTAGGTAAAGAAGAGGTATTTAAAGGAAAATTATTGAACTGGAGGAAATCGCATCAGCTGAATAATTCAATAGCTTGTTTTGAGATTGATGTTACCTATCATTTTCACTAACAGCCCTGCCAAAATAATGGGCAAGTACTAATTACATGCAAGTGAGAAATCACTGATCACACAAAGATCAGAGCAGTATAAGAAATAATGGACGTTGAGAAGAAGAGTAAGTCATTCTGAACATTCAATTACATGAAGTGCAAAGTTTTTTATTAACAGATTAGTATAAACGGTAACCTTCTTTATGGGAAATAACTGAAGAGGAAAAGGATTTGCATGTGTTGGTTAGACCAGGATAAGCATAAGCTACCAGAATAAAATAGTCATGAGGAAAGCAAATACTATGCTAGAATGTATCAGATGAAGTTTTACTGGTAGAGATACAGGTGTATTCATAGCCACCATAAAGGCCCTTCAGTATTTCCGAAGGTTGATTTCTTTGGAAAACACTCTCAGGCACGTGGTGTGAACCTTGGGACTGTCTTGTGCAGGGATAGAAGCTGGACATCAGTGATTCTTGTGTTCCTCTTCCAATTCAGGATATTCTATGATTCTGTGATTCATTACAGTAGATAATTTCCAAGAAATTTCATTATACAACAAACCAAAGGAAATATTCCTTGGCTTTCCTGTTCTCAAGGTGAAAAGGGCACAATTTACTGTGGTTTTATAAAAATACACAAATAGAACTAACATATATTTAATGTCATACTTCAACTCTTGAAAGAGGAAAAAATTACTGCCTTGTGTCAGAGGGAGCAGAGACGTGCTTTAGGTCAAGCAAAAACCCACGGGCACAGTTTTGCAGACACATTTCTGTTATCTGCCCTCCTATAACCTTTTGGCTGTGTTCTGCCTCAGTAATTTACTAGTATTTTTGTCACAGGGTAAATAAAATTCACCAATGCTACAGTTCTAAGAGCCCTGCTTTGTGATGCAAATGAAGAGCTTCTGTAATAAAAAACTACCTGGTTCAGAGATACATCACAATTTTTGCTCAGAGTAAACACTTTTCAGCTGTGTCATTTCAATGTAAAAAGCCCTGTTTCGAGAGCCAAGTTCTGAGTAGTTTCAAGGCCTAGTCACCACTTTAAACCATGAGAGGGGCTCAGCTAGAAATGTTCTTTCTGCTCTTCTTAGTCAAAAGCCATTTTCTCCTTTCAGGCCCATAATACCTGTTATCTGCTCCCCATATATAAACTTTATAAACTTATAAAGTTTTGTCCCAGTTTAGCAGGTGTGACCAGTTTATCACTGTGTGGATGATCAAAGCTATGGTTATTCCATGCTCTCTATTCATTTCCCAAGAACTGTTAACAAGGGACCATTTACAGCAGCTGTCCAGGGCACACCCAACTCCTCAGGGTGTGAACTAGGTGTGAAAGACATCTGTGAGATAAGAGCTGTGATAACTCCCCTCCAGGGAGTTGTTAGCACCTTCACACCCAGACTTAGTGGGCGTGTCTGCTAATGGGACATCAACGATTCCAAAATACCCTCTGACTCACAGAGTCAGATCAGCCATTGTGTAACTCTCCACTCTGGGGGAGGGACTGGGTGCTCTCACCTGGGCCAGAGGGTACATAATCTGGGGGTTTAAGGACCTTGGGAAGCTACTCATCAGATCCAGAGGAGGACCAGAACCTTGACAGGAGGAAACCACCACCCTTCACCAGACTGCAACCATCATCTGCACCAAAAAGTTCTTCACTTCCTGTTGCTTTGGACTCGCAGGAACCATATGGGTCTCAGCACAGGGGTAAACAAACACCATTGTGTTTGTGCCCTAGGGTGCTGGGTTATACCTTCAGGTTTTGTGGGTTAAAACCAATTTCTCTTTGTGCCATTCCATTTATTGTAATGTCATTATCAAATTGTAACTCTGACTTATAATCTCTTTCGTGTTGGGTTCATTTCTTCTTCCGGTTTACCTTTAAACCAGCACAAGTGCATAAACTTCATAAACAAGGATGCTGTCTACTCTACAAAATCACAGCTAATTTCAGATCCTGTATTAAAATTATGTGGTCCCACTTAACATTATTAAGTTTTGCCCATACTATGATATAGGGACAATAGGTCCAAAACACCACGTCTGAAACACCACCCCTCTACATGCTTCACTGCAATCCTAAATTCAGCATGTGGCAAATGACAGCTCAGGATCTTGACACAGTTTGATTTACAGATTTGATGTACAATACAGTTCCCAAAACTGCTCACAGTGCTTTTCCCTCATGTCACCTTCTCACCTTACTGGCCTCCACTCTAGTTTTGGAACCACTGCTTGTTTCTACTTTACCCAGAGACTGCAGCTGTTGCCTACTTACTGCCTACACCACCCCTGTCTTCTCATGCTTCTCCTCACACTGCCACTTTACATCCCAGCACAACCCGATTACTGAGAAGTGCTCATGCTATACTAACTCTGACGTACTAGCATAAGATATATATACATTATTCAAGCATTTAGTGACTTTAAAAACCTTTCCACAGCAGAACAGATTGCCCTTAATTTTACTTCAGAAGAATAAAACCAAGAAAAAAAACAAACAAAACCCAAAAATCTGGCACAGCTATGAACTACTATACTTTTATTCATCTGTATAAAGGAAGGACAAAGATGTTCTCCTGGGCAATTCTACCCTAGGATAAGAGATCATTTTCAAATTAAATAGGCATTTCTTTGATCCATAAAATTGGCAATTGTTCTAAGAACAGATACATGTACAGTTTCTCATGCACTTAATATTTTCTAAAGCAAAATCACATATACCAGCATTTGATGCACAAATATTAAAAAGCCATAAAGGCAGAAAAAATATTTTCAGCAGAAGCCTGGTTCTATGACTTTTAACAGATCACATAAAATTACTATCCATTACTAGAAATAGACTGTAACACAATGTATGCAGCAGGACTATTGGGCATTTTAGGACAGCCCAGAGTCACCTGATGAATAAGTGGAAAGCATGAAGTAGCATCAAAATAAAGCAAACCTAAAAGAAATTGTAAAAAGAAGTTGCATTAATTTTTTCAAGTGGCTAATTGAACCAAAATACTTTCTTACAGAATGCAAGAAAACATCATTTACCTACAGTCAAAAGAACAACCCACTCAAAAATAGTGCTCTTTGCTAAAAAGCTTGGAAGAAAATATTTCTACTTTTCACATTTCAGGAGAAAAATGCATTAAGATCAGCAGCAGGATCCTGAAAACTGCCTCCCACACCTTTTCAAGTCAGATTCACTCAGGAAGTGCCCAGGAAGTTGAAAGAATATTAATTTATAGCATAATCTGCAACGTCTTGGTTTAGCAAGGTGTTCTGCAGGGAAAGAGAGGCTCCTAAAATGAGATTGCATTGAATAATGACAGCATCATTAATAAATTGACATTTTGTTCCCTTCTCTTTTTGGACAGCTGAATAAACTTTGCTCCTCATAGGTGCTAGCCTGATGGAATGAACATAAAATTCAGTGCAGGTGGCTTGGTGAGTAGATGCAGTTTGAGCTGCAGGGTGGACTCTGTGTGGTGGGAGCCCAAGCCCTGGCCAAGGTGTCATGACCTGCAGATTCTTTGCATAACAAAGAGTCCATGGACCTGTAGCCCAGCCAGGGGACTGTACACTCAGGGACACAGCAGGAGCCAATGACCTCAGACTTTCCCACACTTAGACTGTGAGGGTATAAAAGCCCAGGCACACATCTGGAGCTGTTATTTTGCTTTTGCACCATAACTACACTATTTTAAGAGTCTGAATATGTGAGACTGTCCTATAGGAAACCTTGAGTCAAGCTGGTAAAGAAACCTGGTCTGACTGTGAGTGTGGAGTACAACTGCAAAGGGGCCTGGTTCCCAGCTTAGGTGGTGTGAGAGTGTCTGCCAGAGGGGTCTTGGATGGTTGGATGTTTCCTTAACAATGGGAAAGGAACAGTACTGACAGTAGTTAAACTTCTGTATCATCCACTTGTGATTAGTAGGATCATAATCGTAGCAGAAAACTCCGCTATCACCAGCTCAGTTAGTGATCTGCCTTGCAGAACCATACCACCTATGCATTAGTGATTTGAAGGAAACTAGCGATTTAATACTCTTGATAGTTTCAATAAACGTACTATTTGTAAAGTTAATGTAAATTTTCATATGTGATATTTAAACAGCATACATTTAAAATGCTACTTTAGTACTAGCATGGTAAAAAGATCAGAATTCAATGAGACTCACTAATAGAGTGAAAACAGATAACTTGTGGAGTCTCAGAATCAATTTAAGAAAAATTTCAGTTTGAAGGCCAGTCTGTTTATTGGGGATTTTTAACATACGAGTTTTCTTTTAACATAAGGGATGTTGCCTCTCTTCACTATTTGTTCCTATGTCGGTAGATCATCATGACTGGAGAACTCTACTACTTTAATGTTTAAACACTCATTTACAATTGTGTACAACCATCTGTGCTCCAAAGAGACATAGTTTAAGCAACATAGGAGTTCTGCAGCTTCCCAAACACTGGCTGCAGTGACCTAATTAAACTCTTCAGTGTTATCTGAGGCTCAAAGCCTAAACATTGGGAAATCTATGTCAGCTCAAATCTTCTGTTTAGATATCAAGAAAAATCAACTGCTTCCAAGCAAGAAGACATGCATCAATTTCTGATAAAGTAAACAACAATATTCTTCCAGATAAGCTATTTTATCAATGTCTTATGTATGTCAAAAGGGATTTTTTTTTCACCCTTGCTCAAGATTTTTAAAGAAAAAAAAAAGGCATCTTCTCACCTATCTCCTCCTCAAAAAAATTCAGATTGTTTTCAGAATCATCTTCACTGGCTAAAAGCCAAGAGTATCTCATTATCATTATAAACAGATATAAAAAAAATACTGGCATTTGAAAACTAAAATTATATTACCACTTCCATGAATGTATGTACAACTAGATAAAACACAAGCAATGAGGACTCCCTTTTAAAGTTTATCACATTAATACATTACAAGCTTCTGAAAATACTTCATTCATCTGTTAATTTTTGTTAGTTACAATTAGGAGCAAATGACTCACTTTGCTGAATGAAAGCCACCTGCAATTTCTGCTGGTAACCAGCAATGAAGGACAGAGTTGCTTATATCCCCCAAGTTTCATTTCGTCCTGTGTCATTTAAGTAATTTCAACCCCTTTGGTACCACAATTTTCTACTTTTAAGGCTTTGGAAAAATGTATTAAACAGTTTAAAATAATCTAAGCTAGGTATTTCCATAATTTGAAGTATAGGAATGAAACATGGACTTTGCAGTAAATAACTTCTTCTAAACTAGTGGAAGCTTGCCTTACTCCTGAAAACTAGCAATTTCCAGCAAGTCAGTTACAGTAACACAGAAAATGAATAACACTAAGTTTAGAATGACACTGTAAAACAAGGGCACTTAGTTCTCAAAGGCGATGTATCCAAAAAGAACATTGAGTTATGCTCAAAAGTGCATGATCCATCTACTGCCAGAAAGACATGCCAAAGCTTTAGCCTTTTGTTATTAAACACACATTTATCTCAGAAACTGTATTTAACACTGACCTAGGAAAATAACCTTTCTCTCTCTCCGATTTCTGAATTCTCCAGTAAAATCTCTGAAATGCTGTTACTATTTAATAGGACAGGAGTCCAAGGTCAGCAATAAGGATTTACTCATGAAGGTGAGCAAAAGACATTTTACCTCCAGGAAACTACACTAGTAAGCTGTCAGACAGTGTTAGATGATGGCATTAAAAATTGCTTATGATGGGATTAATTGATGATTCCTCATGCATTCTCACCACATGATACAGTATTGGAGAGTACAGCTACAGGGCAAGTTTAGCAGAGGTTTATGGATTTCAGAGCACTTATCAATGCTGCATAGCTCAAAGATGAGATTATCAAGACAATCACATCACAGCTGTGTACTCTGTCCTTCAAGCAGTAAGATGTCTCAACATTGTGGTGTGTAGATCTGGTGTCTTTCTACAGTCACAGTGAATAAGCATCAGGACTCTCACAAACATGGCAGGTACTGATATGTTGGTACAGAAAAATCACAAGTGAGCAATTCCAATCTATATAAGATCCTGTAAGACTGAAACCAGCCTGCACAAACCCTGTGAGACAGCTATCAGCTAGAAGCAGCAAGGA
This sequence comes from Hafferia zeledoni, assembly GCA_035583235.1. NCBI lineage: Eukaryota > Metazoa > Chordata > Aves > Passeriformes > Thamnophilidae > Hafferia > Hafferia zeledoni. Next base: position 55,521,546 of record JAWWEV010000083.1, read on the forward strand.
GCACAGCTGCTGCTAGGCGGTAGGAAGGAGGCTACTCCCTAGGAATTCACACAGTAGCTTCTCACAGCACTCTGCAGGTGTGTGAAAACATAGAGGATGAGAAAATGTAAACATTGGACTTGTGAGATATGGGTTATAACCAATTAAAGTTTGTGGCTTGATGGTGTGAGGTTCAAACTTAGCCAATGGTGTGTAGCTTTAGCTCTCTATAAACTGTGTATGGTGTATAATAAATCAGCATTCACTCGATCACATTGATCTGTGTGTGGTGTCCAGTTCCTCCGCCGTATGTTTATTTATTTCTTTACTGATGAAGATATCTGAAACACTATGCACTTTGCAAACTATTACTGAGACATTCCATCAGGGGAGGGCAATTGTATACCCAAGCGATTCAGAGAAACATAGCAATTCTGCAGACCATTAAGATTTCCAAGCAGAAATAGGTATATCAAGTATTTTCTAGTTGTTTAGCATGCTTGGCAAAAGCTTCTCACAAATAATTTGCTACCAAGATAAAAGAATGGCACTGTGTAATGTGTTCACCATCTAAAAAGTAAAAGAAAAGAGAAGTTCAAGAAGAGGCATGGTCAGAACATTTGTGCTCACAAAGGATTTTGTTTTGTCCCTGGTTTTTATAGTGCATCTACTTCGCCATCACCATCTGCCATCTGTCTAGATCTGATCTGTCAGTTTTCTGCCCACACAGCAATTGCCATCCTTTTCCAAAAGCAATCAGCAGTGTTTAAGATATTACCTTGATTTAGCATCACCTGCTAGCCACTTTACATTCCCTCAAGAAGGAAGCCTATTGTCCTGGTTCCAGCCAGGACAGGGTTAGTTTTTGCAGTAACCAGGAGGAGGCATGGCTAGGACAGAGAGGTTATTCTATTCCGCCTCATGTCATTGCTGGGAACAGAAGACAGGGGTCCCTTCTGGGGAGAAGCAGTTCCAGTTCAGTTGAGTAACGCGGTGGAGGGAGCCATCGGGTATTGTCTGTTGTTTGGTGGTTTCAGTGGGAGTAATTCCTTTATTGTACCCTCTGTCATTAGTATCGTTGCTGTTACTGTTTGTTTTCTTATCTCATTGCTGTGTTCAGTAAATAGTTCTTATCTTAACCCATGCTCTTTTCCTTCTGTGCCTGATTTCTCCTCTCCAGCCCACCACAGAGGGGAGAGGGAGCAAGCAGCACATGTGTCCTGTGTTTAAGTAGGGAGTAGGCCTAAATTTAGACTTTAGTGTTAGAGTAGACCCTGGATTATCAGCTGACTTGAGCTGGGTCAGATTATCTGACAGCTGACTTCTACTGGCCAATGGTATTCCGTACCATATTCTGACATCATCTCAAATATAAAAAGAGAGGGAGGTGGAGCTTCTGTCTCTTTTGCTCTTTGTCCCAGCCCTGGGAGGACGTGTTGCCACTGCTTTTTCTGCTTTACTGCCACCCCACTACTGTGTTATCTAGGGAGGTGAACATTTTCTTGTTAATTTTTCTCCTCTCTTGCTCGGAGTTTTCTCAGGAAGAGTCTTTAGAGATGTTTTTGTGAGTCTGGGTGGTTGGAATATGTATTATTTGGGTGGGTGACTCGGTAGGGTTGTTATTGGGGGGTTTTCCACATTTGTTTACACATGTGTTACATTATAGTCTGGTTTTAGTGGTCTCTCTTCTGTATAAATATAAGAAGCTTGCTGTTTCAGGTTTTTGGCAGGGGTGGGGGGAGGGGTGGGGGAGGAGGTGTCAGTCTTTTTTCCCTCCTGGGGGGAAGTTCTGACTCTGAGTTGGGTAGTTGGCATTTTGCCAGTTCAACCTAACACAACATGGGTTTAGTGTGACCACTGAATTAGAGAGTACCATTCCTAAACCATGACACCTATGATTTTTTTTTTTTTTTTCACACACCGCATTCATGGTAACAACAAGCCAGTGTCACTTTAGGGCTGGACTATGGAAAGACAAGTTCTGGGTCCTGCTCATAGACTAGATCAGCTGCAGCAAACACTGGGAAGGCAGCTGGTGGTAGCTCTGAAAATAGAAGGGACAGACACCCATGAACCTTCAGGTATGAGACTTTCTAATGCTGATTTAACGGAGTTCAAAATATAAGGACCACCGTGCAGGAACTCCAAATCAATGCAGGCTGGTAAGATGCTACCCATGCAGCAGACACAGAAATGAAGCCTCAATGTACCTGGGCATGGAGTCTGCATGAAGTCTTGCCCTACTACTCAAGAGGAGATTGAGTGCATCTTGCTCACAAAGTTTCAGTGATTCAGCCCGAAGGTGTTGAAACAACTTGCTAGCCTTGATCTTAGTTTTTGCAAATGAAAAAACAAACAAACAAAACAAAACAAAACAAAACAAACAAAAAAAAAACCAAACCCAGAACAACAAGAAGAAACAACATGAAAGAGAGATTTGTAACAGCCGTGGAGCAGTTGTAACTTGTTTTGAAATGGACTACTGCATTTTATCCTATTTGCCTTTCCATTGTTCTTTTGCTCTCTTTCTACATTGAAACACTCTCTCTTCATCCACTTCATCACTAGCAAATGAGCACAAGTAGAAATACTGGGGACTGGAGAGTTTAGTTATTTTTCCAACTCTTGTCTACCACTGTCAGACAGAATGCAGCACTAGATCTGGCCTTACACAACCACTGAGCTCTGAAATAGTGACTGACAGAATAATTATGGCATTCATATAAGGTTAGGCTTGCTGGGCCCAAATCCTAGGCTTCAAGCTACTTTTTCCACATCTGCTGGAAGTGACTGCAAGAGTACTGAGAATTCTGGGACACATCTCCCTCTTCCCTTTGAGTTAGGAAAATTACCCTGAAGCTAAGAAGCCACCTATTAGCTGAAGCAGAATTAATTTTCCACAGAATGTTTCAGTTTCATTGAAAAATTACTGTTCAAGTCTAGTGACAATACAACACTAAAGTGTAGTGGATGATTCATGAGTTGGTACAGCAACTAGAAAATCCATATTTAAGTTGTGTTCATATTTCAGACTTCTTGTCTTTTCCTCCTTGTAGAAATTGTAAATAATTAACATTTTCATTCAATAGAATGAGTCAGTGTATTTTGCATATTTCCAGTGTCTTGGTATTATCTTGGTTCCAGAATAAGGAACCTCTGACAAGTCAGTCTCAAAAATTCTCTTTGTTTCAGGCAATTCCTTGTTGTGTAGCATATAGTTACTACTTTCAAATGGAGTTAAAATGAAAAAGCAGTTCAAAGATCAACAACTTTCTAAAGTGTAAGAATAATTAGACAAGTGTTCAGACATAAGATTCTCACTAGGAGTGTGCTCAATTATTAAAAGGAAAAAAACTCTAATTACTTTTAAACCAAATTCAGTTAACTCTGGTTACTAATGAACCCTAAAGCCATATTTGTTCTTTTGATATTCTAGTTTTTAATGATTAAAGTAGGATGATTTCACATTGCTTTATTACATCCACAATGCAGGAAATATTATTTGCTTCCTCGTATTGTTTTGCTTCATCCCACTTCAACTTTATTCAAACTAAAACACGATAAGCTTGTCCTTTAGTTATTTCACTTTGCTATCAAAATTATGGACTGCTTGAGAATCAACTTACTTTGTTTGGGGAAAAAATAAGAGCCCTAAGGTGATACCCCACCCCTTGCTATCACTCAAAGTCTGAAATGTAAAAAAATTGCTCTACACACATTGCAAATATGAGTGGGAGAAGATGGAAGGAAAGGGACCTTTCTTCCCTAGCAGATGAAAAAGATGCTCAAGATTTAGTTCATGATAAGCACTATCTCAGATCTAGTGTCTGTAAAACATAAATCACAACCAATACTCATTCTTCAATTGTATCTCTTCAGCAGCAACTGGGATGAATTATGCAGTTGAAGACCTTGGTATACACAATCTTAACTTGGCATTTGATTTCTCTTTATTGATACTTTGTACATCTATTAGGATCTGTTTACTTCCAACTTCCTTTGACACACTGCGTCTTACACTGCGTAACAGTGATTGCAGGCAGGTAAGCCTGGACAGAAACATACTCCTCAAAAGAAGCTGGAGAAGATGTGATGGAAAGTACTTGGGTGTGATTTTGGTCTTTTATTTTTGTGCACAACATTGTTAAAATCCATTATGAAAACTGCATGAAAATGATAGCGAAAGGAGAAGAGACATTCTTTCTCCTCTGTATGCTGGTGGTGAGATGGCCAAAGAGGTCACAGGGTGCAACAGGTCCCAAGAGATGCAGCATAGATCTGCAAGCTTCAGTTCCTGCTGAGAAAACAATAATCTGTTGAACTGGCAGGAAGGTCCCAGATAGGCCCTGCAAAAGCCCAAAGAATAATTTTCTGAGACTAAGGACAATTAAGTCTAAGACTCAGAAATGGCAGGAAACAAATTCTTCCTTGTATGAAAAAAAAAGTGGGCATGGAGTATTCCAGCTCTTATTTAATAAATTTGGCTTTTAGAAATTTAAAAACCTTTTCTTTGATATTTCAGTATAATAGTTTGGGTAAAGTGAACTTAAGAGATCAGTCTAACTTAAAGCAAGTATATCTTGGGTTTCTTTCACACTCCATTTATTCCCCTCCACCAGCAAATCCTTCAGCCTTGAAACATAGATTGGCAGTTTTGAGCCTCAGCTTGGAGTCAGACTGCATCTCTGCAAGAGCAGGAAATATGGATGGAAAGCACAAGCTATTTTTCACCAAAAATACTAAATTTCAGCTGGAGCAAGGAAGTTCATAAATTATTTCTATTAACAAGAACACCAAGCAACTTCTTAGAGACCAAAGTTGACGTCAGTTTTTCCACCCAAATACTTATTAGTAAATGCCTATTTTGGATCCAATGCATCAAAACATATGTGTGACTTTGTGCTTTTAAAGACAGGGACAGGCTATCAACAAAGTTATATCATGGTACAGCACATTTAGATGCACCTTAAAACAAAAACTATATAATGAAATGTTTTAAGTGCAGAAAAGATTTAAATTAAGTCTGTTTGAAGTACCAGCTGAAGCAGACATCTTAAGGCACTGCAGACTGTGTAGAGTTGAACTGAATCTCAATGTTCAGAGAGTCATAGAATAGTTTGGACTGGAAGGTACATTAAAGATCATCTACTTCCAAACCCTTTTCTATGGGCAGTGATGCAACTGACCAGACCAGGTTGCTCTGTTCCCAATCTAAGCTAGCTTTGAACACTTCCAGGGATGGGGCACCCAAAACATTTTTGGGCAAACTTTTACATTGCTTCACCACCACCTGAGTAAAGAATTTCTTCCTAACATCTAAAGCTGTCCTCTTTCTGTTCATTTAATCTAAACCTGTCTTCTTTCAGTTTAAAGCCATTGCCTCTGGTCCTGTCACTGTCTCTTTAAAGACTGCGTCTCCCTCCATTCGATAAACCCCCTTCAAGTACTGAAAGGCCACAGTGAGCTTCTCTTCTCCAGGCTGAACAGCTCCAACTCTCTCACCCTGTCCTCATAGAAGATGTGCTTCAGCCCTCTGATCATCTTCATGGCCCCTTCTGGACCCGCCCTTACAGGTCCACATCTTTCTTGTGCTGGGGACCCACAAGCTGGTCACAGTATTCCAGGTGGAGTATCACCAGGGCAGAGTAGAGAGTCAGAATCACTTCTCTTGACCTGCTGGCCACGCTGCTTTGGGTGCAGCTCAGGATGCAGTTTGCTTTCTGCACTGTGAGTGCTCATTCACAGCTTTTCATCCACAAGAACCCCCAAGTCCTTCTCTGCATGGCTGCTCTCAATGCCTTCTTCTCCCAACCTGTATATAATAATAATAATTGCAGATTATTTCTTGGATGCAAGGCAGGAAACAAAGCATTCATTACAAGCATAGCAGTTTACGTACTTTTAAAAATTCTACAATAGTTCATTAGACCCTTATTATTTTGACTTACAGATAATAAGAATTTTAACTCAGATGCATGCCAAGAGCTGGAAATTAACAATTAAAGTTTTCTATGTTTTTCTCTGGAAATATTCCAGTGGTGCCTTGGATCACTGTAAAATGGACACAAGCCAGCCATAATATTTTGCTTTTCTTATCTATCTTTCACAAGAAACTGTTTATCCACATGGAGAAGGATATCATCAAGTTCATGGTCAAAGATATTTATTAAGGTAGAAAGAAATAAGAGCACCCCTTCTGAGAAGCAGAGCTAAATCCTGACAGTGGCAAAACAGGGAGGAGTGTGTGCAATCTCTTTATAGCTGGTAGTAAAAACTCTTGGATTTTGGAGCAGTAACTATGTGAGAATTTAGAAGAGAAACTAGTTGCTGAGTGATCCATCCCCATACCTATCTATAATTGAAATTGGCATAACAAAAGATGTTAAAAAACCTTATTGAAAATATTTTACTTTTTTTTTTTAATTTTCACTAAGCCTCTCACCAAAGAGTGAAAAAGAAGGCATTTCAATTATCCATTATAATAAAAAGAAAAAAAAATCTGAGGAAAAGGAAAACTATAAAGCAAATTGACAAAGGATATAAGAAGAGCTCTGTTTGGGTTTTTCGCTTTATAATAAAACAAATGAGTATATAACCAAGTACACAAACTACAATAGTCTTGGTGTCATGATTACTAATTTGGAAAAGAATCTGGATCAGGTAAAATCATTACACATGGGGCTAGGAAGTTATATTGTGGTGGTTTTACACAACATGCACTCAGAAGACTAAATTGTTAATTTTAAGTTTGTTGCTTAGAAAATTTTCTAGAAAAGCAAGACATCAAGACATTACAATAACTGAAGCATCCAGACATTTTTAAGCAGGATTTTCGCTGTCTTATGATATTGGGATAGCAAACTACTGAAACACACTATGTTATAGTTCTTCATATGTGAGCTTATATTAAAGGATAGCCTGCTACACTTAAATGTTTCAGAAACTCCTCCATTGTTAAAAAACCTTGGCCTCATTTGTTTAAAAACTAATTCACAGACTTAACAGCTGTTTACAAATTCATCTTAGCGTACCTCTAATCCAAGACTGAAAAAAAAAAAAGTTGTGTGTGTGTGTTTGATCATATTAAATTGGGAATTTCTGAAGAGTACAAATCTCCAATACAATGAGATGAAGTACTCCTCTCTGCTGAGAAGAAAAAAAACCTTGCTTTTTTTTTCCTACCAGATTTGAATAAATTTATTTTGTATTTATTTAGTACAATAAATAGTAAGTGATTGAAGAGGTAACACATAGATTAGATATCACAAATACATCCATACCCTATGCAGAAGACTTCAATTTCTTTCATATTTCCAGCTTAGCTGGAGCCTCAGAGGTACGTTTACACTCTGCCAGGAATTTACATTAATAGTTACTAGAGTAGTGCAAAACAAAAAACAGTTGTGTCTACCTCTGTCTTTAGATGTAAAGAACTTAAATATTGGCTGTGATGCTATAGTGCTTACTCTGCATGGTATCTGTGTAACATACAGCTTCCTGATGGACAGTAAAGAGCACAAAGAAATACTTCACCCATTATTGATGTGCATCTATTTTAAAAGCAAAATTTATCTGCCATTACCATAATAATGGTAACATCCATATGCTATATCCAGCTTTTCACAGCAGAAGTGAAATGTGAAAACATCAGCAAAATAACCTCCAAGAGAGGCTGGGAAAGTAGAGAAACAGCATCATCCTGCTCATGAACTCTGCACTGCTGGGAAGGTTGACCAGATCAGGGCTCTTTGAAGATGATTTCTTGTGAATTTTTTCATCATCTTAAAGTTGTTTCTTTTTTAAAGAACTGCCATTAAATCTTCTTTGTCCATCACAACTCTATTTTTTTTATTTAAGGAAGTCAAAAGGTTTGGTGTTTTTTTTAATAGGAGAGCAATAGCAACAGTTATCAATACAAAGTTTTTCCTAGTGTGGGGATGTTGTTCCAAAAAAACCCCAACAAGCCACCTTTTTCACCAAGAAACAAACTGTTGCTACAATAACATGATTCCTGTGACCACCACCCAGGCAGAGAACCAAAGAGCTGCACATGCTCCCCTTTGCACCATCACTATTGCTGCTCAAAATGCCAATCTCTTACCTTCACTATAAGCAAAAACCTCAGCCTTAAATTGTTGGTCACATCATCATAGCCAGAAACTTAGCACTGTTTGCTGTTAGTGGCATCAACACAGGAGATGCATAGGCATATCAAATGCAGGATGAGTACAGACTGCTTCTCAATAATTGGAAGTAAATCTCCTGTGGATAGAGCTATGTAGGAGAGACCTGCACTACTCGTTGTTCTGATTTGCATGGAGAACAGACTGCTACAACCACCAAATATGGAAAAAATGCCATTTTCAAACATATCCTTTTGCCCATCTGGGCCTGCACTGTGTGCTCTCACATTGTTGAAGATCACTGAAGTTTTTCTTGGTGGAATACCACCTGCTCTTGAAGTTACTTAATCACAGGAAATTCTGTCAAAAATCAACTAAGTTTTACACACTATGCAGCAGTTACATAGTGACCTTCCCCATTTTCCTGGCAAAAGCAGTATTGTTTATCAAGTAGTCTGGTTAGTTTTCTGAAAGTTTTATCTGCACATACACCTTTCCTAACAGCACACAGGGACAGTTTATTACTGGTTTCTCAGGATAACTGAAAAGGCAAGACATGATTGCAAACAAAAGAATTCCAGCTAATGAATTCGAACCTATGTTTTCTTGGGGGCAAAGGTCAGGGTTAAGCCTTCAAAAGAGATGGGAAGAGGTATTGAAGGAATTAAATTATTGCTATTGAGTGGCGGCCTCAACTGAGAGGAGGAAAAGAAAACAATACAAAATTTTGAGAAAAAGTCACCACAGAAGAGTTTTTAATCCCAGATTTGAAATCCAACAGTGCTTCCTTTCGGATACAACTCTTTTACAGAAGTGAAGCATGTTCCTTGCAATTCATGTCAAGGACACACTGGTGGAGTCAAATGGGCTGCCAAGCCTGATGGATTCTGAAGGTGCCTCAGGCTGTTGAAAAGGGACAATACAAGAAAATAGCTGCAAGAAGTGTATGAGTCCTTTCCAAGAGCTTCAAACTCTGAAAACCCCACCCACAGGGCAGATGAGACATTAAGACCAAAGTTCAGCTGAGAATCCCAGAAGACTCAACCAGTTCCATGTGAGAGGAAGATGCTTTTGGATTCTGTACTAAATCCAAAATTTTCAGTGCTGCAAAATTTCCATGACAGATCTTTCCCAGCTGCCCAGCTCTCAAAGCAGGAAGGACTGAAACAAGCTAAGAGGTCAGCTCCCAGGGCAGCCTGGAAAATCTTTGCTCATACACAGAGAAATTATACACATAATGCATATTTTGAACCTAGCCTCTCGTTCATCAAACAAATAACAAAAATATAAAAGACTGAGATTTCTAAATTTCTTCAAAATTTTTGATATTGGAATGATGTTCCCTTTGAACTATTGTAACCACTTCACAAAAAGATTTCCAACATGTAACAAGAGGAAAATGCCTCTTGAGTGAAATGAAAAGCTACAATAAACTTTTTCATCAAATTCAAAAGTCTAAGAAACTGATTGGAGAACAGGTATCAATTTTACTGTTTAGGAAGAAAAATAAGTCAATTTCTGTAGAATAATTGGTTTATTTCTTCTAAAATGATCAGTAATGACGTAGTACAGAGAAATTATCTGGTATAGATTTCAAGATGGAATCTCTCAGTGGGAGAAGAGGACAAGTCGCAAAGCACAGATCAGCATTGTTTCTATATGTACTAAGCAAGGATTTTTTATTTAAAAACAATCCTAGAAAAAAACTTGATGAGAGTGAAACAGGACTGGCAAAGCTTCTTACAGACTTTAAGCTACAGTCCAAAAAAACCTACTCTTGCTCAGGAACACATGCAAAAGACACCTCCAAGATACTTCTCATAGGAGTAATTTGGAGACCTTGCTCACAAACTTGCTGCAATCAAAGAGAAAGGTAGGAAAACACAGGCCACTGACTATTTTCAGCATATTTTCAGAGCAGGAATTCT
>JAWWEV010000083.1:55531675-55549760 GCA_035583235.1 Hafferia zeledoni
CTTGCTGCAATCAAAGAGAAAGGTAGGAAAACACAGGCCACTGACTATTTTCAGCATATTTTCAGAGCAGGAATTCTCTATAAAGAACATGACATGATTTTAGCAACAGGAAAATAACTCATCAATTAAAAAATACTGCAAATTGTGGAAAGAAAGGTATACTTCATACATAGGCCTGCATGCTCATTCATGTTTCTCTCAAGCTTGACATGACCAATCCCTTCAGAAGACTTATCTTGACAAAAATAAATCACAGCCATGACAAGATTCTTAAACACAGTCTTATTTAAAAAAAAAAAAAGTGCAGTTGTAGATTCCTATTCCAGCATAGCCAAAAACCGAAGACCATCTATTCCATCAAGTGCACTCTGTTACAGTACCTTGAAGGCTCATTCACATGCTTTAGACAATTACTGAAAAAAGAGATTTTGCAAGTGGGAGGAAAGAAATTAGAAGGTGGCCGTCTGAATAGATGATGCACAGAGATTTGCCAAAGTAACTCTAGGGGTGCCTAATAGATACACTTTTGCCTTCCTGGTGAGTAAAGATCCCTTCCTAGAGGGAAATCAGAAACAAAGTATGTTTCCCTATAATTCAGAAGTATTGTTTTAGCTCTGTGTGGAATACTTAATACTACAATGGGTGAATGCAGCAGATTTGCTCTTCACCAGGCAGGGTTAGCAGTGTGAAAGGTTTTGTGCTTTTGCCTGCAAAGGGGGATAGGCAAGAATAAAATACCAGTCCAGTTCTCTACGCTTATGCTTAGGTAGATTTTCCTTTTAGCCTGTTAAAATTAGACTGTTTTTTTTTCACTTAGCCAAGAGAAAGCAGGTAATGTGGATATTTTTTATCTGAGGTGCAAATTATGAAGCTCTGCAGTTCAATAAATCCCGTGTTTGGGTCTCACCCAAGCAATCAGGCACTTAAGAACATGCTCAAGAAATAAACATAGGCCTCTGTTTGACTGAGCTGGGGCTGTCCTACGTCATTCCTGCAGATGTACCTGTATTCTTGTGCAATTGTAGGGGTGAAAGGTCTGTCCCAAGAGAAGTAAACACCTTCACCTCTCTTTCTCAAGTGACAAAATATAATGCAGTGGCTAAGCAACAGAAATTTGGAAAAAGAGTGGAAAGTAATTTTTTGCTCTGCAGGGAACTTTCTACATAACTTTGTTCAAAGACAGGTTTGCAGAGGTGTTTATGGGAGCAATTCACCTTGCCTATTCCCAGGCATACAGTGCTTTTTGACACTGCCTACAGCATGCCAGACACTCACCTGAGCTGGCAAATGTGTGTGACACAAGACTTCCTGGGTCTCTGTGCTCTTCTGGAGTGGCAGCCATAGGCCACACAAACTACTCTCTAGTTGGTGAGGTGACACCAGGTATCCAGTTGATGTCTTACTTTTTGCAGTCTGGTGCTGACTCATCCAATTGGATCCCTGAATGAGATGCAGATTCTATCTTAAAAACCAAGGGAAAAGTGTCTTACACAGGAACAACAATAACCTCATCTGTGATTGGGAATCTTGTCAGAGCTTGTCGGGGCAGGGGGATGAGTTATGCCAGTCAGAAGAGGTCGATACAGGTTCAGGCAGCAGCAAGAACAGAAAGCTAAGAACTAAGAACTTAGAACTTTATTTATAGTTACAGCTTCACTTTTATCTACTCCTGTATACATCCTGTCATCACTTAATTGGCTATTCAGATCTGTTAAGCATAGATGGAAACATTCTACTGGCTACAAGGTCTGTCACATTCTTCAGGTGACTCCCTCCTCCTTAATGGAGCAATCCAAACTGCTCTTCTTTCAAGGATACACCTTGAACTGTTCAAGATCAATTGCCTCATCGATTACCTCAGGCATTAGAAGATCCACAGACCCACTATCACTGCCACAAGAGCTAACCATAGAATCATAGAATCATTTAAGTTGAAAAAGACCTCTAAGGAGATCATTGAGTTCACCCATTAACCTAATGCTGCCAAGTCCACCACTAAACCACATTTCTAAATGTTTTTACTTATCCCTAAATATTTCTAGGGATGGTGACTCAGCTTCTCAGGCAGCTTGTTCCAGTGCTTCACAAGCCTTTCAGTGAAGAAATGTTTCCTAATATCTAATCTAAACCTCCTTTGGTTCAACTTGGGTCATTTCCTTTCATCCTATCACTGGTTACCTGGCAGAAGAGACAACCTCCACCTAATTACAACCCTCTTTTGGGTAGTTGTAGAGAGCAGTAGACTCCCCCCCAGTCTCCTTTTCTCCAGGCTAAACACCCCCAGCTCCCCCAGCTGCTCCTCATCAGCCTTGTGCTCCAGTCACCTCCCCGGATTCGTTTCCCTTCTCTAGACATGCTCCAACACCTCAACATCTTTGTTATAGCATGGGGTCAAAACTGAACACAGGATTTGAGTTGCATCCTCACCAGAGCCGAGTACAGAGGGACAGAACTTCCCTAGTCCATCTAGCAGAGCCAAATGCTTTGCATGGGCATGTATTGAATTTGGCCCTCTTCTGGCACCTAGCTCAGCACTAAGTATCTTAAGTGTGTGGGATCTATAGAGCTTTCTAAAAATCAGTGCCTCTGTTTTCTATCTCAAAGGTTCACTTAAAAAAATCCACCTTGGTTAAGAGGGTTATAGTAACTCCTCCCTTGGATATCTATCCACTGTGGGACGCAGCTACAATCAAAACTCAGGGTTTGGGAGAGCTTATGCTCCCTTTCTTCCCATTATAACTTACCCTCTGAGCTCTGATGAACCTTCACATCTTTCCCAAACAAAGCTGCAGCCCTGGGCAGAAACACTCCTGCCCAGCCAGGCTGAGGGCTTGGTATGCAGCATGGTTCCCAGGCAAGCGTGAAGGTTAGACAGAGAACAGAACCTGAAACTCTCATATCCTTTAACTTGCAAGGGTTTTTACAAAGAGTATGACCTTTACTTCCTCCACAATTTTTTTGAAAAAAAAAGGGGAAGGAGGAGAGGGAAGCAACTGCATCTTGTTCAGGAGGATACTTTTTGACTGTGTTCTTCAAGTGGCATTTGCAAAAGAACAGCATTTCTAAATCCAGATCAGACTTGGGCAGGAACTAGGCAAGGAACAGCTCTCTTTGGTCCCCATGAAGCCTCTGCACAAAACCAGAGAGAGTAACAACTTGTCACTTACAGAGAATATAGAGAGTAAATACTGAAACAGGATATTTTTTGCCAGAAAGTGATATTTTCATGGTCGCATTTTGTGATTCTGATAGAACACAGATGCATAGATTATGTCCATGTGACTTTTACTGGAAGCTGTGAAACCAGCTATCTAGGTTAGATGCCCATCTTATGTAAATGACTACAAAATATATCAGACATCTCTCTGCATTTTTCAGCAATTAAATGACTTAAAGAATCTGTCTTTATTTATTTAAAGAAAAGAAGGAGTAAAAACAAACTATGTCCTTATGTTACTGAAGTGGTCTGAAGATAAATATATTAAAGATTACAAAAAGCTATATGAATAATAAGAAGGGTAGATGAAACTTATTTCCCTATTTATTTCCCTCTATTAACCAATGTGATTATTTAATAATAAACTTTAAAAATCAGCTCTTACATTTTCAATCAACAATTGGCTAAATTAGCTAAGACTCATTACATCCCTGATAGAGGTTTTACCAGAGAACATACCAACTGAGCTCTTACCAGGAAAAGTCTTCAAAATGTAATGGGAACTTTCTTACACCATCAGTTATAAAATGAAACATTTAAGTCCTAGCTTCAAATCAACACCAAAGAAAACGCATGAAATGGGAAGGACTGCTATGATCATTCCTCAGAAAGTTTCACTTTTGTTCACTAATTTCTCCTGAATTTAAAAGCTTTTATTACACAAGAACACAAGCTGTTCCCCTGAGTCATCTTTCTTCCCAAACCATCATTTTCATCTCAATCCCTGCTGGAAACTGCCAAGCTCTTTCTTTCCTACAAGCTCACTGGATCTAGCTGAACTAACTCAGCTTTGACCAATCTCAGTTTAAAACAGCAAAATGATAACATAAATATTATTGTCGCTGTGTCCCAAGAAGCTTATGGATAAAAACTGGCAAGTTAAGCTCACCTGAGTAAATGGATTTTTTTTTTCCTTTTGTGTGTTAAAGAAAGATCTAACAACTGAAGTGAATTTGGAATGCCTTTGCTCCATCTGAAAATAAATCTGCATCTTCCTCAGGTATTGAAGTAAAAAAGTGGACCTAGTGCTAAGATTTAGATGAGACAGGTGCATGAATGGTGTAGAGAGTCAAATTTTAAGGGTTCTGGATGACATGTATTTAGGAGAGAACTTGTAAATACTGGGGCTCTTAAGAGCTAAATTTTGGGTGATAAAAACCTAATGTGGCCCTAGGGTACAATGTAGGCCAAAATTCCCTCCCTTCCTCCTCCATGCCATTGTTCATTGGGCCAGAATAATTGAATTTAACCTAATTTATTAACAGTTAAAATAAAATAAAACCAGATGATGTTGAAAGAATTGGAAAAATAATCTAGTACCATTGTATTTTATGACTAAAACCACAAATGAGAAACCCAACTATACAGGCAATTAACATCCTTCAAGTATAGAATCAAATGCTTAACAGTAGTGGAAAGTAATATAAAAAAAAGGGACCCTATAAACACATAAGAACTGCAAGAAATCTGACACTACAAATAATAGCTGACATGCCTTTAAGAATAAATACTGCTAGAATACATCTCTGGATCAAATTTCAATACAAGTAGGACAAAAATATTTGCCTTGAAAGACAGAATTCTCTTGTAAGTGGATAAAGAATTTCCTGTGCTGCTTGTAACACATTACTGAAAAACTAACTTCAACTAACAATAGTATGTAATTTATTACATGAACTGCAAAACATTCAGAAGACTCACCAATACTTTAAAGGACTGATAAATCATAATCTGGGTTGCAGACGAAAAACTTGTGTAAAGTGTCATAGCATTTGTTACCAGCATATTTATAAGTCATTTTATGTAGACAGTCACGAGAAACAACCTAAATTCACAGACAATAATCTGCTGTTTATCATGAACTAAAAAGTAATCAAAATGCCTGAGAACAGACCTATAAAAACAAAATAAAACAAGAGTCAGTTTAGAAACATTATCTAGCTTAAAGAAACTGTGTGCACATGAATAGAAGTTCCTACTTGGATAAGGGTAGTAGAAAGAGCAGTCTTCCTGGTTTAAGGTACTATGAAGATAATGAGTGATCTAAGAATCTCAGCACAGGGCAAGGAAGTCAGAAGAGAGTTGAAAGAATTTATAACTCATGGAGGACCAAATTCTCAATCATCTATTAACTACAGCAAGAACAAGATGACCACTACTATGTTTACTTGGTACTTCAGTCTTGTGTTCCATTGCAGTGTAAACATAACCTTAAACCCTACAGAAAATCTCAGTTGGAGGTCTCGGCTTTGGCCTCCATGACACCTGGTATTATTGACACTCAAGCTAATAGTTCCTTCAGCCTGCAGAGGCTGAAGAGGCAGCCTCTACCTCCTGAGGATTTGGCCCAAGCCCAGCAGTGGGATTATCATATGTGTCATCAAAGCTGAAATCAGAGCCTCACCTCCTGGACTCCAGAAAAAAAAGTTAGCCCAGACACACACATGTTCCTTTTCTAGCCTGTTTCTAGGATGTACTAATGAACAACATCCCTTCCCTGCCTCAGCTGAAGCCTCCAGTTTCCCAGGAGTGGAGGGCAGGGAGAGAAAGAGAAGAGAGCTCTGCTCTCAGCTGAAAAGCAGTAACCAACAGCTTGGGTCTGTCCAAGAAATGCAGCTTCTCTCAGCTAGGATTTCCCAGTCTCAGCTTGATTCTCTCCAAACTGGACATTGTTGTGGATAAAGTTTCACTACTAAATACACATCTCCCAAGGTTACAGCCTCAGCTTAGGGTTCCACAGTCCCACATGTGGGGTTTCACTGTGAGAAAACAGTGATTTAGGATCAAACCTGAGCTCTGACATACCACACAAACAGTTTTCTCCCAGCTGTGAGTTATCCCCAAAAGACCATTCCCTGAAGGCACAAATAGCTGTAGCACAGCAATACATCCTGCAGTTCCCTTGCAAGGGAGTGCCAGCAATCAATCCATTGGCTCTGGGAGAGGGCCACCTTAGAGAGCCCTTCAGACAGCCCTTCAGCTGAATCCAGAACTTCTTCCATCCTACTTCTAAGGAGATGCTTAGACCAGAAATATGGGTCTTTATACTTCAGGGAATCTGACATAAAGCTGTTTCAAAGGCAGATGGGAGCTAGTTCGTTATATCTCAACTCCCAGCTCAGCAGATCACGCTTTCTTTCCCATGAGTGGGGGGAAAGCAGAGAGTGTGGAAGCAAAAAAAGCAAGAATTACAAGTCACCAGGGACTATATACAGAAGACAGCATGCCCTGGGACAAGTCCTCCCCACATGACTATAGACATTGATTATTGTCTGCAATTCTGGGAACACCAATTTGGGAAACGTGTTTTTTAACAATTTCCTTCATAGAAGCCTCTGTAACAAGGAGTATGTAATTCAGGAACTTTTACACTACACTGGGGGCATGAATGAGAAACCACTGAAATTAATGAAAAAAACCTGGCTGCAATTTGGCTCCAAGTCAGGTTGCAGGGTAGTCAGATGAAGTAAAAACAGGAGCTTGAGGATGAGAAATGTGTCCTGTGGCACCCACAAGTAAGAAAATACCATAGCTTGCTCCTTATACACCCATAACCAACATAGTTTCTTCTCTTGTTAGGCTGAGGCCCAATTTTTACCATGAGTGCTCAAGTATTCTTATTCCTCAAGCTGTAGCAGTGAATTCAGCAGGGAAGTGTGAAATATGTACCTCCTTTTTATTTCTTTCTCTGAGTACAACAACAAAGATCTTTACCTCCCTACTCCTCCTATTTTCTCCTTTATTTCATTCATCTGGTCTGATAAGAGCTTCCTTCCTTCTCAGGTGGACTTCACTTCAAGGTTCTCTGTTCCTTCTTTGTACTATCACTTCTCACCTCTTAACATTCGTGTATTCCCAGAGGTCAGAAAAGAAAAACAATTCCCATGTTAGTTAGAAAATTCCACATGATTTCAACCTTTGTTCTGTGAAATTAGTGTTAGTTCCCCCTTTCTGCATTTCTCTAAGTCTTGAGGTAAGTATCTATCATTTTGCCCAGTGTCCTATCCAGGCTGATCATGTTGCACAGCCTTTTTCAAGCATGGCCTCTCTTTTTGGGTCTTCTCGTTATTAATGACTTACCTCAGACGAACTGTGAAGGCCCTGATTCATCCTCTTATTGTTGTCTGATTATTTAGCTCTTTTCCACCCTGCAGAGAGCTCTTTACTGCTGCTTTAAAGTAAACAGTTGATCTAACATCCATCACTCTACTGTTTCGTATTTCACAATCTGAATAATTTTTCAAACTGTTATGTGATGGTAATTGTCTTTCTTTTATCTTCATTCTGTGGGTGTTCCCCAGAACTCTTCTTTTACTTCCCCAATCTTTTTCTCTTCAATCTTGGCAACCAACACTTTTACTGTAACATTCACAGTACATGTTATCATTTTGTCAGATGACAAACCATTATATTCCTCTTCTTTTTCTCTCCTTGTGTATCTTTGATTTTATCTTCCCTTTTTTTCCCTTTATTTTAATGTGGATGAAAAAAATTGCTAACAAAATTTTATTTACCTTAAATCACACATTTTCATATTACCATATGACATAAAGAAACTTGATCTACCTCTGAACAAGACAGCTCAGGTCATGGGAGAACAGTGTAAGCATCAGACTGGTGGGAAGACCTATGTAAACTATTGCTGTCATATGTTACCTGAGATTTCTCCAGTGAGGCTTAAGCCCTGTTCAGTTTGATAGTTAAGAACACCACACTTTTTGGCAGGTTTCATACTTTGTTACAGTAAATTGCGGTCTGTAAAGTCTGATCTCACATAAGCTGTGCCATATTAGCAACACCAGTTTCCTTTCAGCTTTGCCTTGTTCTTTTCTTAACCATTGTCCAAAACATTTGTGTCATCTTTTTACTATAATATTTTCACCTTCCTGTTTACCTTTTTCACACTTGTTCTCAGTCTGTTTATAAGGACTGATTATTCCCATGCCATTTGAAATCACTTCCCACAAGCAAAAACTAGCTCAGAGAAACATCAGGAGCTTCATCAGGAGCTTTTAACTGATGCTAAAAATAATTGTGCAAAATTTTTTGTTCCTGTTTTAATACAGTACTCACAATTTACTTAATTCTTAAGGCAGATTAGATTGCCACAGACTATTTAATTATTGAAATATAATATGCAGAAATCTCAATTACTCTTAGGAGCAATTTAATTCATTTATTACATTCATGATATATATGTATACATGTACGATTAATAGTACACTGACAGCCAACAGAATTAATGACTCCAAGAATTAATTACCAACATTAATTGATATAGATACAATTTTCACTGGTCAAAACTCTGAGTCAACACACAAATTTATGTGTTTGTGGAATACACAGTGTATGTGATTCTGCATGCTTTCAACAAAGAAACAGTATTTTTTGAGATTCTTACATAATCCAATTCTTTCATGTATAGAATTTTCCTTGCCACATGTACTGAAACTATATTTTTCAACATTGCAAGGATTAAAAAAAAAAGGTTGTGGAACAAAACCAAAATCTACATGGATACAGAAGGTCTACATCCTTAAATATAATTTTATTATAAACCAGAGGTCTGACAAAAATTAAGTCAAAAAGCACCCTTGTTTTTTCAGGATGGTGGGACAGAACAAAATACAATATACAGTTCTAGTTTTCCTGATG
This sequence comes from Hafferia zeledoni, assembly GCA_035583235.1. Classification (NCBI taxonomy): domain Eukaryota; kingdom Metazoa; phylum Chordata; class Aves; order Passeriformes; family Thamnophilidae; genus Hafferia; species Hafferia zeledoni. The sequence continues at coordinate 55,540,548 of JAWWEV010000083.1, forward strand.
TTCACTTTGCCTCATAGCTGGCTTATGCATCCTTAGAGAGTCAGTCAACTTTCCCCCCATTCTTCCTTCACTGTTAATTTTGAAAAATAGGGGTAATGCTAATTACTTGCATGGTACAAGTAACAGAGACATTAAATGCTCATGTGAATGCTTTATGCTGACAAAAGTTTGACCCAAGCACTATGCTAAATACTATAATCTGTATGACTGCCAATCACTCAACTAAGAAATTTTCTGTGCCTTTTCAGAAAGACAAATGTGTGTTAGGTCATATACACAACACATACACCAGATGAAAGTTGTGGCAAGCTGGTGAAGTTTCCACTGATTGGAAAATATAAAATATAGCACACAAACACACATAAAGGAGGACCCAGAGAACCACAGTTTGCTCAGTCTGCTGTGTTTGGAAAAAGCATGGAGAAGATCCTCCTGGAAATAATGCTAAGGTGCATGAAAAACAGATGGTTAGTGACAGCCAGCATAGCTTCACAGAGGGCAAACAATGCCTGACAAAATCTGTGACTTTCTGTGATGAGATTACAGTATTGGTGGATGAGAGAGAGTGACTGATGTCATCTACTTGGACTTGCCAAAGCATTTGATGCTGTCACACACCACATCCTAGGCTCTAAAATGCAGAGACATGGATTTCATGAGTGGAACACTCAGTGGATAAGGAGTTAGCTGAATCATCACACTCAAAGAGTTCCAGTCAGTTACTCAATGCCTGGATGGATACCAGTAATGAGTGCTGTCCTTCAGGGTTCTGTAGTGGGACCAGGACAGTTTAACATATTTGTTGGGGATACAGACAGCAGCATCGAGTGCACCCTCGGCAAGTTTGCAGGTGACACCAAGCTGAGTAATATGACTGATACTCCAGAGGGAAGGGATGCCATCCAGAGGAGTCTTGCCAGGCTTGAGAAGTGGGCTTATGCAAGCATCATGAAGTTCAACAAGGCAGCTGCAAGATCCTGCACCTGTGTCAGAACAATCCCAGGCTGGGCAATGAGTGAATTAAGAGCAGCTCTGTGGAGAAGGATTCGATGATGCAGGTGGGTAAAAAATTTAATATTAGCCAGCAATGTGCATTCACAGCCCAGAAAACAAACCACATGCTGGACTACATCAAAAGGAGCAAGGCCAGAAGGTTGAGGGAGGTGATTCTCCCCCTCTACTCCACTGGTGAGACACCTGGAGTGTGGGTGAGACACCTACATCCAGCCCTGGGCTCCTTAGCACAGGAAGGACACTGGCATGTTGAGGCGAATTCAGAGGAGAGCTGTGAAGATGATTAGAGGGATGGAGCTCCTCTCGTATGAATACAGGCTGAGAGAGTTGGAGTTGTTCAGCCTGGAGAAGAGAAAGCCCCAAGGGAAACCTTATAGCAGCCTTCTAGTGTCTAATGGAGACCTACAAGAAAAATGGGAAGGGACTCTATTGGGGAATGTAGTGACAGGACAAGGGATAATGACTTTAAACTGGGGAAATGAGATTAAATTAGATAATAGGAAGAAAATCTTTACTGTGAGGGTAGTGAGGTACTGGCATAGGTTGGCCAGAAAAGTGGACGCCCCATCTGTGGAAGAGTTCACTGTGAGGTTGGATAGGGCTTTGAGCAACCTGGTATAGTGTAAAATGCCTCTGCCCATGGTATTAGAAGTAGATGACCACTGAAACTAGATGGTCTTTAAGGTCTCTTCTAACCCAGACCACTTCATTATTCTTTCCTATAATTTTAATTACTCTAGAGAGAGAAAAGAGTCACTTAATTGTAGAAAACTCAGAGATGACGTTTATTGAAAGTTAGATGTTGCAGGCATGTTGTCAGGTTCTACAGAGACATGAAGATCTTGCTTAGAAAGTTGAATAATTCAGTTTAACTCTAGACTAGAGTACACAGGTTTTTTTTATTAATGTTACAAAAGCATTGTGAGAAAGTGTTTTGAATCCATTTTCTCCTAAACTGCTAGAGATCAATGTCTGTTGGCCTGCAGCAGATGGTCAAACACACTTGTCCTGCCTTTTATAAAGAGCTATAAGAGAGCCGTAAAAGTTGTAAAACATTAAAAAGATTAAAAATCACTCCTGGTTTTGGAGGTTGCACATGGGAGTACACATGTGTTCCTATAATTCAAAGAGAAGCAGGTCACCTCTTCCATGCTTCCAGATACTAAAGGAATGTCATCTGAAACCCACCCGCCTGCCCTAGTCCTGAAGTCACAGCCAAGACACTTATTTCTTACAGCATGTAAATAAAAGACCCAACATTTCCTAGAAAGGCAGCAAATTCTTAATTTAAAATTCCTTTTTAGAAGCTTCAATCTATGTAGAGATAACTGATTTATTGCAGAGATTTTTTTCCTTCTTTCTCCTCAAATTCTACTTTATTACTGCAATATGTTCTCTACATGCATGTGGAAAAGAAGGGAGAGGGGAGTTAAAGACATATGATCAACTCAAGAAATTATCTTTTTTTTTTCTTTTTTGAGTTTTTCAAACAAATTTCACAAGAAATTAGATATACCACAAACCATTTGCTAAGGACTAGCTAAGGTAGAAGCAGGCAAGTGCTAACCAGCTTTATGATATTTTCATTCTCTGAAAAAGTGCGGATGTGGATATTTATCACAGTGGAAGGCATGAGTAGTTATTTTTACATCCAGACATCTAGGAACAGTTAGATAGGCTCTCTAATATGTAGTGGCAAAGACAGTTTCCTAATCTAGTATATATTTTCAAATCAGATTATATTCTGCACAACAAATTCACTTGACTCTTTCTAAAAATGCACAGAAACATTAATGAGCCAAGAGCGTAAGACAGATAAATCATGCCTGCATCCAACAAACACAGAAAAGAAAAGAAAAGAAAAAGAATAAACTGCCATGGAAGAGTAAGTGGTAGTTATAGGAATGCTGGAAGGTTATAAAAGAATTGAGATCTATAAAGGAAACTTCAAGGACTTAACTTAATCATCAGATTTATCTGGAAAAAAAGGTCAGAAAAACTTTTTTACACATTAGTTACTTCAGATAACACTTTTTTACTGTTTAAAATAACCCAAATCAGTTTGTGAACCTGGTTAAAGGCTGATTAGACAAACACTTTAGACAAGAAAAAGATTCAAGAAGAACTGATCTTAACAAGGTATATCTGTCACAGCCAGCATTGGGCCTATTTTGGCTTATTTAAGAACAATATTTTTTTTCTGCACAATCCATCAATTTATGTAAGAAGAAACATGTAATTTACCTTGTAGCTTTTAAAAAGTAAAGCAATTAAGGAAATCATGATCACAGAACTCTCAAAATCAGACATGCATACATTTTGCCCACTCACATTGTTTCAACTCCCATTGTATTTTGTCCCAGACAACGCAGCAAACACACTGAGATAGAAGCCCTCCCAGATCAAACACTAATCAACCCCATTACTTGGAGCTTTAAAGCCTTCTTTTTGTTGTTATTGTTGGCTGAGAACAGCAAAAGGAAGTCGTATTATGCTAGAAGAGAACTGAAGGCCATGAGAAAATCAGTAAAATATCAAAGGTGATATTTTTTGCCTTAATGTTTCCTCCCTAGTCTTTCACTGCTTGTCCTCCATTCCTCCAAGAATCAACTATCCCAAAGCAGTTGGCCCAGAAAAGGGAAATGGCCACTTTGGGTGGGAGCACAGTAACTGAACTGTTGTCTGTTCCCTACCACATACTCTGGAAAACCCAGACTACATTATTCTAACCAATGAGGTGTTGGAAGAGTGTTTAGAAGTAATTTGCAATTAGAAAGAAAACGGGGGATTGGAATTTCTACCGAAAAATGTCACTTAAGGATAGGACAGGAGACTGCATGGGAAACAAAAAATAAAGACAATGAAAAGAATACACCTGGAGCTTTGTTGGCTCATGAAAGAGAAATGGTGATCTAGAACACTTTTCTAGAAAGGTCCTATTAGGGAAAATGAAAACCTAACTGGACATTTGTTTGGGCCACTGTAAAACACTAATAACTGTTTTTTATAAATAACTGCATGTGTAGTTATCAATTGAAGTGTAATACATTTGATGCATTTTCCCCAGTAGTAACCTCCTTTGTGTTTAATCCTGTTGTGAATTTATTAGAGAGTAAACCTTTCAGATGCACAAGCCAGATATTCAGAGATCTGGATAATTAATTTGAAAGGCCTATTTTTGGAGACCTACTACCTGTAAAAGGTGATATTAAAAGAAAATTCATAAGAATACAAATGGATATTTGCAGAGACCATAGACTGCTGCTATAAAGTCCTAATGTCTGGGAGATTTTTCTTCACTGCTTTTCCCAATGGCTGGATCATTCTCCCCAAATCAAATATTTCCAAAGGAATAAAGGTGTCAGGCAAGCAATACCAAGGCAGGTATCAGAACTTTCAGCTATGCCATTTGCTTCCTGCTACATAGTTATACATGATCATCATCCGAACAAGACAGGGAATAAATGCACATTTGCATCGCTCAGCATACCTTGTGCTGATTTTGCTACATATTTTGACAGCATATTTTGACTACAGAGACTCTAGTCTCACAAATATCCATGGGACTTTTAGCAAAACAGAAATAAAATGAGTCATTGAAAAGAATTTTGCAGATAGTAGACAGAGAGAGATAATGTCATTTTCATACAAAAATAAAACCTGAAAAAAACAGCTCCCCTCTCCACAACTTCACTTCCACTTCTTTATGTTTCCTCCCTCCTTAAATGTAAGTAATGTTTTTAATTCCAGATGATAATGTAAAGTGAGTGGAGTTCTGCTATTTCACAGCAATCAGATAAAACAGCAGTATATTTTTCTCAGACCCAGGTTAGAAAATTTGCTCCAAACAGCAGAAGATTCAGTGATACTATATTGTGGTACATAGCAGGTGAGTGACACAGGTTATCTAACTGCAATGGCAGATCTGGCAGTATGTCTTCATAACTGCTGATTTTAGTTCACCCAATAATCTCTTATCTGTGTCTTGAAAGTTACTAAGAATGTGTCATAGGATTATACAGGATCAAACAATCTGGCTTAAATTCTTCTCATACTGAAATATTTGTATAGCATTTGTTATGCTTAGATACAGTGTTTTGATGCATTCAGTCATGAAGCATTTCAGTCAGCTTTGTTTTGTTTCTCTTGGCACAAGCTTTGGTGGGAAGGCTATTTGACCCCTGCCTTCACACTCTGTTGTAATGTTTCATCTCAAAGGAATTAACTTCAGTGTCATGCTATTTAATATACAAGTGATAGCAGTCCCCATAAAAGGCAACAATTCTACTCTCCCACCCTGTTGCATTCTAATAAAATTTAAAATGTACATATATATATATATATAAAAATATAAAACCAGGATTTCCCCACAAATAAAGACGTGTTTTACAGAGCTTTCAAAAATGAAACAGAAAAAAAACTGTAAAATCTTGTTTCTCTATCCTTTGCAGAAGTTAATACAACGTGTTACACCAAGTTGTTATTTTCTGTGCCTGCAAAAGTGCAATTCCCAAGACCATCAGTTGTCTGCAGCTACCGATTTTTAGACACTCATGCTTTACTGTGTTATGGTGTATGAACAGGGTGATTCATTTTCTCATGAGTTTTCCACAAAGCTCATTTACAGCTTGCAGAAAAGGACCTTTAGGAGAATAAATGCATCGAACAGAACAAGAGACATTTAAATACTACCAACAACTAATTGTACTCTGCTTTAAATCTCAAAATGTTTTTGTATCCACATGCACCATGGTAATTGCCTTACTTGTTCAATATGCTTTGGCCGTAAATACATACCATATCTAGATGTACACAGACAGAAAAAAAAAAGAAAAAAAAAAAAGAAAAAAAGAAAAAACCCAAAAATTAAAGATACAAATTACTTCAGCAACAGTCAAAATGAAAAATCCAGACATGCATTGCAATTTCAATCAATTTGTTATTTACTATTACACAAAGTTAAAGATATACAGTTAAGTAAATGGGAGACTGAGAGTTAAAATTGGAAGATGTCAGGACATCATTTGAATGGGATCATCTGCACAGCAGAGTGTTCTTTTGGTGATTCATGGTCCCACTGTGAATAGCTGGCACTGTGCATGAATGCATAATTTGATGCTATCAGCCAAGCAACATTCTGGACTGACAATTTCTTATTTTATCATGGCTTTTTCTGCTAGGAAGTGGCTTACAGCTGTGCCATCTGAAGTTTAAATCCACGTGAATGGAGAGACAATCCTAAGTTTTCTTCGGACATAGTTTTCTAAAAGAGGATTTATAGACAGGATCTCAAAATAACTGAGCAGGGCTATGATTTAAATATATTTATTCGTTACACCCAAGAAGTCTGTATAGAAACTGACTTTGGCTAACAGAAAAGAATTTTCTTCTGCCTATAGATACAACACAAAGCCTAAGATGCTACATCAAAAATAGTAAGTGCTGAACTGAGAACTGCTTCAACAGTGTTGAACAGCTCAGTGTTACATTAACATACATCTTACAAGTATCACACTTTTCAGCACAACTTGCTATCTCCCAGGGAAAATATGCTGGCAACTTCTCATTGAAGAGGAAGAGATCATTCCTCTTAATTTCATTTGATCATTTAATTAAATTTGCTAGCAAATAGGGCTGAATCACCTTCAACACTGTAATTAAGAGTAAATTCCATGTATTTCTCTGGTTTTTGCAACCTCACAGCTCCAACTATTTTCTCCTGCAAAAATCTGTGTTTCTTAGCCAGTCATGTTTTTATCTCTCTTGCGTTCTAATTACCCAAGTGTTTCTTTTTGGAAAGTCTTTGTCAGGCACTTCCAGGTTTCCCAGTAGGAAGATTTATGGACCAATCCTTAAAAGCCTTCTCCAGAACTGACCCTTATCTCCACAGCCACTGGCCAGAGAGATGTGTCAGTCCAGGTAGGACTCATGAATCTGCCTCCTTCAAGAGCACAAAAGCCAATGCTTTAAGCTCTGACTTCAGGCTGCATCTGACCTGTAACTGGAATATACTGTTTGTTTCCAAAAATAAAGCAAGCTCACAATAAAAGAGAAGACACAGACCAAGTTGCCTCCTCTAAGCCCTCCTCAGTTTAACACGAGAGACACTAATGTTTCCATCATACATTGCACTGTCTCCTATACATCCCTAGAAAAAGTATTTCTTTCCATATTTTTCAATTATCTGTACATTGCTCTTTTCTTCACAGCATGACAAACACACCAAAGGCCTCCTCTGCATCAGACACACTCAGGTGCCAATACCAGAGCAGGAACCTCTCCCTCCAAAAGTACTGCCTCATGGCACCAAAGATAAAAAAGGAATTAAGTGACTTTCTCACTAGTACAAGTGCAAGGAATTTTAAACAACTGCACAAACAAAACTCACAAAAAAGGGAAAAAAAATGCAAACACAAAGACACACAAAAAACCAAAACAAAAAAACAACAACAAAAAAAAAAAGAAAAAAACCTCACCAAAACACATAAAAAATAAAACCCTTGAAATACCAAATACCAAACCAAACTAAACAAACAAAAAAACCACTCACACACAAAACCCCCATACAAGAGTTGTGCATTTTCAATTTAAATTCTGCCCACTACCACCACCCATTTCTGATATTCTGGTGCCTTTCAGGGTCCAAGCAGGTAGCTGAGGATTTCCACCAGGACAAGGTGTCTTCACCTGACATGAAAGCGGCCAACTTGCATCTATGGCCCTAATAGCTCTTCTGGGTATGAGGGAGCATTGCCAACTGACAAACTTGAGAATTATAGGCAGCTGCTTCCATGGGCTTTATGCCTATCTTCCCTTAAACATATCCAAATTTTAAGAGTGGAATTCATGACAACCTCTCCTGGGAGACTCTCCAGTTCTTCTGAAGTGAATCGCCTGTAGTCAACCTGCTAGCAACAATCCAGTCTGATTGCAATTAAAGAAAAACTTGAAACTGTGCTGAATTACAAAGAATAACAGTGCTGAGGAAACACGCTTCCACTAAGGTATTATTTATTCAGATAAAATTCAGAACCCCAACTCAAACTTTTTAATTTTCACCAAGCACCCCCCAACTAAATCCTTAAATATTAAGTTATGATATTTCATGTTTCCATTTTAAATCTACATTTACATTAATTAGCTGATTTGGATTAAGATATTGCATGAAACCTGCCACTTAATTTTTTATTAAGGGACTTTTTTGTGCACAAAACATATTTCAAACAAGGTGTGCTTGTTGGCTCCTTTTCACTGTGGTAGCTTTGCAATCTTTCAACTGAAATCTCCATAAAAGAGACAATCATCACTAATGGAAGTAATGCAGAAACTAAAATTAGTGCCTCATTATTCAGAACCCTTTTAATATTCTTCCCTATTCTGCAGTAAATTGAGTTGTGGAATAATTAGTTTATTTTGTGAAATATCAGAGCTAATTATTGCTACACTGTACAAGAGGTATTAAATTATACATGGATTTTAGCCTTTAGAAATATGTCAGTTTGTGGTTCCTCCCCACTTCTCTAACTTGCTCTAAGCTACAATGCTTTTAGGCACAGACTTCCTTAAAAATAGTGTGTTTTCCCAGGCAAAAATATTATAATATTGGTAAACCCATTTGTTGTTTTTTGGGGATTTAATACTGCAGAATTACATCTGAAATACATGAACCTTCTAGACATAATGTGTCACTTCTAGAGCTCATAGTTATTAAAGTTTATTGGCACTACAGCCAAACTTCTTCATCATCCAAGTTACATCCTCTCTAGTTACCTTTGCTTTTCTCTTGTTCACATCAGGATTTGAGTATGCAAGTTATAGAGTAAAATACAGCAAAATCCAAAAGGAAAAACTGTTGTAGGTAAGAAAGAAGAAATCAAGATGAGAACATACAAATCTTTATCCTTCTGTCACCTATGAGAAGTTCTATGAGATATAAGAAAGACTCCTAATAATTTTATGTGCTTGCATACTCAGATGAGGTAAGCCATCACTGGGGGAGAGAACATGGTTTCAGTTTGGTAATAAAGGGTTCAAAAACAACAACAGACTGGTACATCCTCTTTAAGTAAACAGGCTTCAGAGCAAAAGGTACACTAGGATGAAACTTCATTTTTCTCTTTAGCATTGTCCTAGTTTAGCAGGTGAGACCAGTTGGCACTGTGTGGGGGTGATCAAGGTCGTGTATTCTACCCCCTCTAT
>JAWWEV010000083.1:55549860-55574709 GCA_035583235.1 Hafferia zeledoni
ATTGTAGCTCTGATTTATAATCTCTCTCGTGTTGAGTTCATTTCTCCTGCTGGTTTACCTTGAAACCAGCACAAGCATCAATGCCATGACAATTACTTTAGCAACCAAAAACTCTTGGGTGGTATAATAAGACAAAGCAATAGTCCTCCCTATGTAGAGCAAAACCCTACAGAGTAATTATGTGCCAGCCCTAAAGACAAGAGGATAAATTATGCTTTTGTTATGACAATGGTCCTAGAGCTGGCTATAGGAAAGAACAGGAGAATTCTTTCACTTCATTACAAGATACTTTAACAATTTTGTTTCCCCAAAAAGACTAGGCAAATAAAGCCCAGAGATAAGAAATGAATTTTCCTTTGACCTTTGTCACAAAATCCCCAGAGACAAGTCCTCATAATGATCTCATAATAATTGGGGGAATACAGGTTAGGGGTTGTGTGCATGCAGAATAAGACCCTTCTCTTGATATCATTGGGGAAAATTGATCACAGATTCTTGTGAATGTTTTAACTCCCCAGAGGTACACAGATCAGAATCACAGAATATTCTGAGTTGGAAGGGACCCACAAGGATTATCGAGTCCAACTCAAGTCAATGGCCCCCATAGGGGATTGAATCCTTGACCTTGGCATTATTACAACCAAGTTTTTTAACCAATTGAGCTAATCTCGGGGTTCTGTTTCAAACAATCCATTACAGATATTTTGAAGATAGGAGATGAAAATATTTAGACCACAGTACCTCTAATTTACAGTTCAAATTATAAAAACAGAAACAAAAACAAACAAAAAAAATGAAAACAAAACAACCAAAAACAAAACAAAACAACACTAAACTTCATATGACCTCTGGAATAAAGCAACAGACCAGCATTAATTTGCTGCTCAGGAATACATAATTTTACAATGTAGGATTGCAAGCAGGAAGGATCAAGTCTTTCCTTTCACCTTTCAAATTCTAAGAACCCAGGAAACAAACCTTGCCAAAGAGGTAAATCAGTCTTCTACTACAAGTTACAGCATATTTTGGGTTTTTTCTCAAACTCATTTATGCCAAAGTTCAAACAGTAAATATAATCAACTATTACAGGTAGTATATTGTTTTAAGGAACATATCTATTCTTGCCAGAAACAGGACTGACAAAATTGACTAGTTTATTATAAACTATCAGAAAGTTTGAAAAGTTAATGATTTAGAGATTATTAAAGTTCTGTATTGGATTGGTCTCAGTAACCAAAGAAAGCCAGTCTAACACAATTCCCTTGGCTGCACAACCTGCCTGCTGTTCCTAAGAATATATATTTTCTAAAAACTCTGTTTTAAAATGTTCCATACTTTTTGCACTGAAATATATATATTCATCTCAGAAGGCACATTACAAACTAAATCCAGTACTGTATTCAACTAAAACATTGTTCTATTGTTCTAACCAATTAACTAGAAAGAAACTAATTGATCTGAACACAGACAAACTTGTCATATCGCTCACTGCTTTGTTTTATTGGTATGCAGAACATGTGAATTTCCACCATCTAGTCCAATAGACTAAAGCTGAACTAGGATTCCATCCAGGTTTGAACTATGATGCTGAAACATGTGGAGGCTGCTATGATGTTGCACTTGTTTCTCTTTTCAAAAACAGAACCAAACAAAACCAAAACCCAACCAACCAACCAAACCGAACCAAACCAAACAAAAAGCCACAACCAAAACAAATAAATTTGAGATTGAGGCATTTATTAGGTAAATAAATTATATTTCTTTTCCCTGATTATCCTTGCATTGAATTACAAAATACCAACTCAATTAGTCACCATCACCTAAAATCAACTTTTCATGCTGAGATCCCTGAAGTAACATGAAATCTGCTTCACCATAACATCCGTGGTTCCAGCAGGTCCATGTAACTGAAAGGACAAAGTACCATATTAGTCTGAACAGCCCAAAACTGATACCAAAATATGTAAATAAGGCACTAGAATAAAGTGTTTATTTACACTGTCTGCTCACATTTGGTGACTTGAATATTACAGTTTTGCTGAATAAAAATAGCTAAACATTATAGGTTAAGCCAAAACCAGAGTGGACCTACAATAATATTGTTTTCAAAAGTTAAAAGAAGCATGTTGACAAGTTATTAATTTCAGTCCTTATCTTCAGACAGGCCTGGAAGCAGTAATTTAAATAACTCTATCTGGTTTTCTACAATCACAATCTACATAACCACTTAGTATTCCATTGTGTGCCCTTATCAAACTACTTTTTAAAATGTCACAACTCTGCAATTCTCAAGCTGGAAACTGGTAAATGCCTAAATTTGTTTGCAGTCTTAATCTTTAACTCTCCTGCACCCTGTTTACTTCTCCAGACTAAACAGCTGTACTGTTTCTGTCTCTTCTTATCAGTCAGACTCTTCCTGACTGTCACAGCTGCAGTTCCAGGCTGAGCAAGCCCTTCTAGATGGTGGCAGATCAAACATACTCACTGTTCAAGCTCAGGTGTCCCAGTACTCTGTATTAGCACTTTTTTGTGTCTCTTTTAAACCTGGAGCAATCTCTCATTCCTTGAACACTGCCAGAAAAGGTGACAACACACATTTTTATAGCAGCCTTATGCTTACTTCAGACAGCAGGTATGCAGAACAGATGGGAAGTGGAATGGTTCACCAAAGACATAACAAACCAATTCTCTCATGTCCTTATCTGTAACATCTGTCACAAGTATGTAGCCATTTACACCTTATTCTTTTTTTTTTTAACTTCTATTTCAAGAGGAGAAGATGCTTCAGTCTCATCTTTGTAGCCCTTCGCTAGACTCTCTCCAGTATGTCCATGTCTCTTTGGTACTGGGAAGCCCAGAACTCAACACAGCACTCTACATGTGGCCTCACCAGTGCTGAGCAGAGGGAAGGGATTCCCTCTCTCTGTGATCATTCCCCTCTCTAAGGGGGTACTCCCCTTAGTTCAGCCCAGGCTGTATTCCTCTTACTTCATCCCAGGACAATTGCAGCCTCTTTTGCTGCAAAGGTCCACTGCTGCCTGGTGGACTCATTAAATTACATTTAATTAATATAATTCCTCAATATCATTACTCCATTGAAAATCATGGTAAGTTGCAGACTAGTTCACTTCTACTTATCAGTAAAAACATTTCTTAGAGCAGGCAGAAAACCTGAAGCATTATGAGGGCTTGAGGTGGGACTTCTAGAGGAGCTACATGTACCACAAGAATATCATGATGTATGTCAATCTGAATGTCACAGACACCTTAGAGCTACATCTTGATTGGTAATATTTTAGCTTGGATTAAAAACATAATGAGTTGGTGCCTAACATATCCCCTCCTTCATTAGTAAAAGTTAGACTTTTATAAATATATTTAATTGTCAAGTCATACTTCAAAATAAGTTTTGCTCATTAGCCTTATCTGGATTTTTAGTTTGCTCATTAACCTTATCTGGAGAATTTTTTCATGTAAATGAAGAATGTTTTTAGAATTTTCAGTGCCGTATTACAGATAACCTTTATAAAATCATTGTGGCCATTTAGGAATGTTGAGGATGTTATTCATTCTGGAAAAAAGTTTGACAAAAATTGATACTTAATGGGAGCTTAAATACTCTTTGGCAACATATTTTGATGACTCAAAAATAAATGACCTTTTGTGAAATGTCTTTGATGTAATGTTCTGTGGTCTGTTGTTAAATCTAATGTTATATAGCTCCAAAAACTTTCAGGCTGATAATCTCAGGCAATCTCTACACTGAAGGTGCTGCGGAGTTTCTAATCGACATTTTTCCGGCAAATGGAATATCTTCCTTGCTGCAATTTCTAGCAGCCTTATTATGAAAAAATATGAAAGTAAAATTTTACTGTGCTCAGTGTTGTATAAACATTTATTAAGATGTATTAGCTACCCAACAAAGTTTGGAATTTCTATAGAAAAAGCAGATAAAGAAAGGCAATATAGAAATCTGAAGTTAATAAGGAACTGTAATGGTTAATGAGGAGGAAATAACTATTATTTTATTTACTTTAGTGGTGTTTCATTGATTCAGACCTTCTGTCCATCACTTTCCATAGCCAACAGGAGACTTTCAGTAAGAATGAAAAGAGACTAGACCTTCTGGAGACCTTTGCACATAAGCCATGCCCTTTGGTATAATAGGGGAGATATTTAATATTTATTTAATTACTATTATACTGTATTGGAATATGGTGAAGATACTACTGCAGCATTCTACAGCTACAGAAAAAAAATTATCAGCCATTGAATGAATTGTCAGGGTTACCTAATTGTCTTATTTTTAGTTCTGAATATCTACACATTTTGACTACTAAGGTAACTAAACGTAATTAAAATCACTAAGTTTTCCAAAAGCACTAAATTAGGAGGAGCTGTCAACTCCCTCAAGGGCAAAGAGGCCCTGGAGTGAGATCTTGAGAATTAAAAGAGATGGGCAATCACCAACTGTATGGAGGTTAACACGGGCAAATGCCCAATTCTACACCTCAGACAGGGAAATCCTGGTTATGTGGAGAGAATGGGGAATGAGACGCTGGAAAGCAGTGCCAGGAAAGGGACCTGGGGGTCCTGGTTGATGGCCAGTTGGCCATGAGCCAGCAGTGCCCTGTCAGCCAAGAAGGCCAACCATGTCCTGAGTGGCATCAGGCACAGCATCACCAGCCAGTCAAGGGAGGAGATTGTCCTGCTCTGTTCTGCACTGGGGCAGCCTCACTTGCAATATTAGGGCAGTTTTGGGCACTGCAATATAGGATGGATATTAAGCCATTAAAGAGTGTCCAAAAGAAGGCAATGAAGATGGTGAAGGGCCTTGAGGGGAAGCCATGTGAGGAGTGGCTGAGGACAGTTGGTCTGTTCAGCTGGAGAAGGGGAGACTGAGGGGAGACCTCATTGCAGTCATTATCATCAAAGGGGGAAGAGAAGGGGCAGGTATTGGTCTCTTCACTCTCATGACCAGTGACAGGACTTGAGGAAATGGCATGAAGCTGAGACAGGGGAGGCTTAGTTTAGAACTTAGGTAAATGTTTTTGGCCCAGAGGGTATTTGAGGACTGAACAGGTTCCCAGGGCAGTGGTCACAGTACCAAACCTGCCTAATTTCAAGAAGCATTTGGACAACACTATCAGGCACATGGTGTGATTCTTGGGTGTCCTGTGCAGGGCCAGGAGTTGGACTCAATAATCATGATGGGTCCCTTCCAACTCAGCATATTCTGTCATGATTCTACTAATCTATGAAAATGAAAAATAATTAGATTTTTCTTTGATGGATTTGAATCCTGAGCCTTTATGTACTAAAGCTGTAAAAACAGCAAAAATTTTGGAATAAAGATTGGTTCCAATGATAAAGTTCAAATGATGCTGCAGACCTTGTGAAACTCTGCAGATTTAAGCATTTTTGGACACCAACTCTATGTCCTATTTTGTGTAACACTTTTCTTTAATCAAGTGGGTGTTTTATTACTAATAATGTCTACTGTTTTTCAAAAACATCCATGACAACAGCCAATTTATAAAATATTTTCATTGTGTAATGCAGTCTCATAGTTAATATCCACTAACACTACTGAGACAATAGACATTTTCAACATGAAAGGTTTATTCTTGTTTAGCATCACTAGCAAAGATTTCAGAAGTGAAAAAGATGTGTAGGACCTTAGTCCCTACACAAAGTTCTGCTGTGTGTTGCAATGTAGCTGTCTGTCTCAGAATGCACTATACTTTGAGAGAGCAGGCACCTTATGAGGTGCCCTGGAGGGCAATTTTGCATAATGTAATTTTTTAATTTACCAATAAATCAGAATGTGCACTTTGTATAACAGATTACCTTAGGCCTGACAAAGCTAGTTGTATTTTTGCAATTTGAACATTATTTACCACAGCCTTTTCCCTTTTATTTTGGCTAAGAATCATCTGACTCAACAGTTCATTACAGATTAAGATCGCATTCTGGAAATTTATGGATAACTTAATAAAAAAAGCTGTGATCTTTGTTGGGAGTTTAGTTTATCCTAAGTAGCAGCTGGCATGTGGCTTCATTGGATAAGAGAGATATCTGTGTTTTGAAATTACCTCATCCACTAGTAAGAAAGTTACTTAAAATCCTTTCCTGCAACTCCTTATTTACTCAGGTAACAGGACAGAGAAGTTAAATCACATCCCCTACAGGCTTGCCAACATGACCAGAAGACATCCTTCCTTTCCAGTCAGAATACGTAGGACAAAGCAGGACCTTTCTTTGCTGTAAGAAATCCCATCCTGAAGCAAATTTTGCATATTTAGCTTTTAAAGTAATGTAAACAAAGAGGCTAGTTGAGACTGAAGAGCTTTGTCTCCAGCAGAGAACAGCATGAGTTAAAGCAATGTACAGGCAGATTCAGGTTTCACCTCTGCACCAAAGGGTTAATAACTTGGACTTTTTTGCTATTGCTGAAACTGTAAAACAACTCAAGAAAAAAAATCCATAAATGAATTGAAAGGCAATTGTTCCCATTGCACGGTTTATAGAACTTCTGTATTTAGAATGGTTTATTTTTATGACACTTACATCCTGCACATGACCTAGGAGGATATATGCAGAGGTCAGTAACTGTAGCTGTTGGAGATAAAAATGGATCAGTATATACCATTCCAACACAGGCAAAAAAGGGAACCTAAGGAGCCTTGAAGCTCAGACTGAAGTAAACTGAGAGTAGGCTTTGTTTGGAATTACTCATATATACTACAATTGCACACATATCCTACAATTGTAGCAATTCAATTTATAATGCTTTCCTCCATATTATATTAAAGAATAGGGATCACTAGATTCATGTGACAGTGACAATGAAATACCTGGTCTCTGTCTTATGGTTATTAACCACCTGAACAACAAAATGAGGGCAGGCATTAGACGCCCTGTGGCTCAACTGACTTCTGCTTTTACTTGGTTGAAGATGCGAATAGCACAAAACTTGCAGAAGGTAAGGCTAAGGTATATTAAACACTAACTTGTTTTGGCTACAGAAAATTGCCAAGAGATGATAGAGTTTTTACTATTGTAGGTAACAAGTCTATGTTGTAGCTGTGCCTATGCATTCTCTAACACATAGTCTAGCATAAGATGGGAGATACAAAGTTTTGTACTTTTATGGTGATTTCAGTTGCATAGTGTTCTTGATTATTATTATTTTATTTTCTTCTCCAGCAAGACAACGGTATATTCCCTGCCCCTAGACAACCCAGCACTTGGTCCTAGACAACCTGGCACTTTGGTCCTAGATGCATGATGTTTTTTCTAGGGTCTAACTCCTGTGCTTTCTTCTGCTTCCAGCAACTACTGAAATTTGTCCATCCTTGACTGAGTTGTAGTGGACAGTGTTTGGGGATGGGGAGACAAAGCTGAATTTCATAAGCTTTCTGTATTTAAAATGGTTTATTTTTAGTGACACCTATATCCTGCATATAAGAAAGAGGATATCTGCATAGGTCAGAGATAAAAATGGATCATTTTTATCCATGCAGATACTGGAAATTAAACTGCCTCTTTCCTATCCTTGCCATAAACTGGTTTATAGTTGAAGAACATTAGATACAGTTTCTGTAGGAACATCATATGGATTCCTAGTCATCATTATCCTCCTGAATTTTATATAGAGATTAAAAGCCTGTTGACCAGCTATCAAACCATAAATCAAAATTTGTCCTTTCCTTTTTACTTTCTGAAATATCTCTACTTTCTATTTCCTGAAATATTCCTAAATATTAGAAATAGAAAGATGTTTCAAAGTGTATATTGAAATCTTTACAAATTTTGATATATTTATCAAAATATGACTGAAAAATGCTGTAGTATTTTCAGATACTTTATCTTATACTAGAGTATTTTCTTTCAGTGTTCTAGGGAATGTACCCACAAATGGGTAAGGTAATGACTTGAATAGAAAACCATTAAAGTCTTCTTTCGTTTATAAAATATCTAGCTTTTAACTATTACGTATATAATTTCCCTTTTCAAATTAGAATGCTCTGGGGAAAAAAAACTCCAACAAAAAAATGCCACAGCAACAACCAAAACCCCCACCTAATGAAAACCCCAACCAAAATAAGATTTGTTGTACCCTTCTATTTTATGGACAAATAGATAAACAGTTTCAAAAATCCTACAACTTTTATACACCAGATGTATGCAGACATCCTTGGTCTATTGTGCATGCCTTGGACAGCTAAGGCAGCCAGAACTGTATCTTTGAATACAGAGGAGAACTGATTTCCCAGAGATACAAACAGGGCAGCATGTTCATATCTTCAAAGATGTGCTCCTGAGCTAACCAGTGCCCCAGATGTGGTAATAGTATCATCTAAAACATCCATAGCACAAGTGTAAGTCTTATACAGCCACTCAAAACAGTGCTCTGTACTGGCAGACAGCCTTCCTAACACTGACAATTACCCTTAAACACCACCTTATACTCTCAGCCAAAAGCAAGACTGAAGCCAAGAGCAGGTGTTAAATGACTGATTTAGCTAAATTCTCCAGCTGGGAGTATCTGTGCTGAAACTACTAAATGGCTTTGATCATCTTTTCTACACCATGTCGAACTAAACAGACTTGAGAGAGTACTGGAAATTAAATATTGAGAAGGTCTTGAATCTAAGCCCTTCTTCTCTTTCAGCCAAGTGTTTAGACCTTGTAGTGTCTGACTCAGTAATCCAGGCAAATGTTGGAAGCTATTACATATTCATTCAAAATCTTACATAGTAAAAGCAAATATGATTTATTCTATCAGCTGAAGCTGCCAGAAGGGCATCATCCACAGAAGAACAGAACTCATTTCATTGCCTCCATTAGCCATCTGGCAACTTGTATATGCTCAGTCTGAGACAAAAGAAGAATCACAGAATACGCCGAGTTGGAAGGGATCCACGGGATCATGGAATCCAGCCCCTGGCCCTGCACAGGACCATCCCCAGGAATCACACCATGTGCCTGAGAGTATCATCCAAATGCTTCTTGAGCTCTGACAGCCTTGGCGCTGTGACCACTGCCCTGAAGAACCTGTTCAGTGCTCAGCTACCCTGGGGGGGAAGAACATTTTTCTAAGATCCAACCTAAACCTCCCCGACACAATTTCAGGCCATTCCCTCAAATCCTGTCACTGGTAACCACAGAAAAGAGGTCAATGCCTGCCCTTCCTCTGCCCCTCATGAGGAAGTTGTAACTGCACTGAAGTCTCCCCTCAGTCTCCTCTTCTTCAGCTGAACAGAGCAAGTGCCCTCAGCCACTCCTCATACAGCTTCCCCTCAAGGCCCTTCCCCATCTTCATTGCCCTCCTTTGGACTTAAGAGTTTGAGACACCACTACCCAAATGCTTAACAAAGCCCAGGGGCTGAGGAGTGGAGCCACATCTGTTCTGCTCATCTCTTTGAAATCTTCTCTCTGCACCACTCTGCTGAAACTGTGGTGAGGTGCTACAGAAATCACCTGTAGCTGAGCAAAGAAAGGCAAGAGTTGAAGACAGTGAGGAGGGGAAGGAAGAGCAGTGGGAACTGCAATAGAGGAGGATTGACAATCCGAAGAAGCCAACACGGTTTCGTGAGACTGAATTGAAACAAAAGCCTGGTGCCATCCCAGCTTGGACTAAACCTTATGAGGAAGAAAATTAGCCTCCTGAGCACTCACCATTTATTGTTATTGCCATTTCAGCTGCAAAGGACTTCCAGTGCTGAAGTTGGGCATGCGGTTTCCTCATGCCTCATTCATGTAGCTTCTTCACCTGTCATTTTCCTTGTATAAACTTGAAATCTCTAAATTAAAATGTTCCTTTTATTTGTGTATTATTATTGTTATCATTTGCCTCCCTAATTAATTTCACTGTGCTAAAAAAGATGGTGATATTCTTCAATAAATCAGCAGAGAATCCCTCCCTTCTTCACAGCTGCATTTAGATCAGATTTCTAACTTTATGCAAGTGGGTTACTTGGAGAACTATAGAGAAAAGCTTAATTGTTTTCAAATTTGAAAATAAATGGGAACTTGAATCATCCCTCCCTAAGTTGCCTTTTTGCCATTTCTTCTTTTTTCCTAACAAATCTGCCAAGTATTACAATGCTGTAATTTGTTACAGAACAATAAAATGTAACTAAATGGCCATAAGCTTTGTTAGTAAAACAAAGACTTGCTTCAGAATTAAAGCTATGGTGTCTGATCTGACCTTCCAATATGCATGTGCACATCCTTTTTTGCACTGCCAAAACAAGCATGCATGAAGAATATCATGTGTTGTTAAACAGGACAAATAATGATGGGAGCCTACCTCCTCCATCAAGATAATCAACGTTTCAGAGGTTTCTTCCTTAAGTTTATATGTTGCGCAGACATGTCTTGTTTAAAAGACCACGCAACTAGCTGTGTGGCTGCATAGTTGAACACGTGACTCCCTCACCCTGCTGATGAACTGTGTATTTCTCTCACAGGTCAGCAGCTAGCGGGTGGGACCTGGGATGGAGCATTGTTATGCTCTTTTATACCTTCAAGTTACCCTGGGAGAAAGGAGTATCATGATACATGACTGGAGGGAATAAAACAAAGAGTGTGCAAAAAGCCAGCAGTCAGCAGCTAGGAATATAAACCCCTGCTTCAACTGATCTTGTTAATGCAGTAGGATGGTACACAGGCAAGACACAAAGCCAATGCAAGGAGGAAATAACAATGTATTTGAGTTAGCCAGAGATTTGCTTAAGAGAGGGCTGTGTTCTCATTCTCCATTTGTTCTCTCATTTCTGAGGCAGATTTAGGAAAGCAGCATGTCTGCCCTTGGGTGAAAGGAGCAACTTCCATTGCTTTCAAAACTCTGGGTAAGCCTCTCTAATCAAGGTTTATGAAAAATACTGAAATTTTATTTAATTCCAATTGCAAGCTGTGTTAATGAGCTTTTCTAAAGTTATGAACCACATTTGAGAGATTTAAATGTTTAACACTATCCTCCTTGCTCTCTGTTCATACCCTACAAGAACAATAGAGAGGTGTTTTGATTACTGTACTCCAAATTTACTTAATGCAATTACTAAATGTGTGTTCCTGAGAACTTCAGTGAGTTTTTATTTATGACTCCTGAGCCATAGTTGAGAAAGAATAATTTTATAGAGGCTATCTGTACACTGAGATCAAGATTCACAAATAAGGAGAGGAAAATTGCAGACAGCCCTAACAACTCAGTGGCATAAGTAAGCTGTCCACTGAACAGCACCTCCTTAGAACAGATGTTCCTTGTATACAATTCACAGAGGTCAGATTTTTCTCATTACAAGTTTTCGGTGACAAGGAGGGGTCCTGGCTGTAGACCAAGCTGTAACAACTCCAACTGCGTATCATGTCTGAATGTGTTTTCTTTCATGTTACAAAACCCACTATCCTCTAAAATACAAGCAGTATTTTCAGGGCCACAGCATAGAACACTTATGTGATGAGTGTACTCTCTAACAACCAAATATGTAAGACCCCTCTAGCACTCCTTCCAAATCTCCTGGATATTTCCTTACCATTTCTGAATTTCACAGCCTTTGATTCTCCCTCTGTGGTTTCAGTGCTCCATTAAAACTGATATCCATACTTTCTTTGCAGATGAGCCTAAGGTAACTGATAATCCTATTCTATATATTTAAATCTACAGTGCGATCAAAGGATTCCTGAGAGATTTCTACCTATTACTTCCTTCTCTATTCTCTCTCTCCTGTGGTTCACAGCCCCTTCTGTTTGTCTTTATTCTCTCCTCACTTATCTTCAGGTTCTCACCCAAACATTCCCCCTGGATCATCTGTTTTTCTGATTACTATCCACTTAATTGATGTTTACCCTGTTCTAACACAATTCTTGACCTTCATGACCCTGCACCATCAGGACAGTAGAATAAAAAAAATGCACCTGACAGTACACTTATAAAAGGTAAAATACCTCTCTTCACAGTCCATTTCTCTGCCTCTCTTTTCCTTAGTTTTTGAAACATTACTTCATCTTCATGGCAACAAAAAACCTCTGTGAATTTGTTGCTCTGCATGTCAAGGTCAAAGACTGAGATCAGGATACAGCTGTAAAATTAGCTCTTGTGTTTCCTAGTATAATATTTATTAATAGATCTAATTATTTTTGTTTCCAAATGTGTTCATAAATCAAGCAAATGGCACTTTCATATAAGGAAGCTATTTACCAAACTGCTGTTGTTCATAAGATCTTTTATTTAGCATCTCAAACACAAGTATTTCTAATGTTTTAAGGAACATACTATTCAAGCTGTTGGGCCAAACTCTGAGTGCTTGGTTCTCTAAAAACTTGTGACATCCTAAACACTAAAGGTTATACTAAATACAGGATATTAGAGCACAGCCCAGTCGATTGTTCTCAAAGTGTTTACCCTTTACAAAGTTATCATTACTGGTGGAATATAAACATACTTTGTATCTCTCTTGACAGAAACTACATGTAAAGGGTCCTTTTATATGCTTAGATTTGGAAAACAAAAGAGTGTCCATGTAAATTCCTGTGTTTGTTTAACAAATAACAGACAATTGTTTAAAAATAAACAGACCCACCTGTACTTACAGAGTGAGGCTAAGCAGAAAACACAGAATACCTAAACAATACCTAAATCTGCTTTGTTTTTGAACTCACATTCTTTTCTCTATGCTCACAGCCTCCAAAAAGTGAAAAACATGGCCTAGAGGTGTTATCATATAGTCCAGTGTTGAACACCACAAGCTGCTTTGAATCCCAAGGAGGAAAATTCCAGATCAGAATAATCCCTGTAGAAATATGTAGAAAGTAAGTAAAATACAAGAAGTGAAGTGACCTTTTACAACGAAAAATCATTCATAAATGCTCATGTGAAAATTGATTCTTCACCTTCCAGTGAAAAATCACTTCCCTGCTATACTTGAAAGAGCATAGGAGCCAAATTTTTATTCCAAACCACAAAAGCTTTCATTATCCTTTCCAACACCCTTCCCCAAGACAAGGAATATGCCTAATGGCCACAATTACCTTTTCTCACACCACTGAAAATTCAGATTTTCAGTCAAAGCTGGCACCTGTACAAACCAGAGTGGAAGACATTCAGGCATTTAAACGTCGAGTAGTTGCCACAGGTTTTCCAGTCTATTACTCAGTGAAGGAACAGATGTTGACAGTGTCTACTGGCTAAATTCTTCATACTCTGGATTTCTTGAACTAAGACTGATAAGTTTTAAAGATTAGCTATACCTTTCCCTTCCTGATGGGGGCTATCACCTTTCCCTGATGCACAAATTCACCCAATATTAGCCGTCAGTCTGGTGAAACATCAGAGACACAATGTTATTTTAAGGACTCAGAGCAGCAAGAAATTTAGCAGGTGATTCATTTTCTCCCCTGCAAGATACCAATGTAGTTTAACGGGACAAGATAACTCAGCATGAGTGTTACCAATTTTATCCACAAAATAGTTTAAAATGTCAGGAGAGGCCCAAACAAATGGAGCTAAGCCAATACAAATTCATTATCATTCTATCCAAGTTTTCTGGTATTTTCAATTAGTTATTTGTTTTCTGTAGTACTAGAGCTTTGAATAAAAATGCCTAGGTTAATATTTCATCCTCTAGACTTGAGTCTCCTGTAGTCTGCAAAGTATGTGTATATATTTTATGCATATTTTAAGAATGATGTGAAATCACAAAGGCAAAAAACAGTGACAACTTAATTCCAAGACACCTCAAAAGTGGGAGTTGTGCATTTTGTGTGCTATGTATTTCTCTTAGAGAACCTGCCCATCCAAAGTGACCCTTATTTGCCTTCCAAAATAAATTGTAGCCCCCAATTACCTGTCTCCTTGCTATACACAGTGAAAATGATTTTTCACTCAACTTAGTGTAACTTTTTTTCTTTTCTTAACTTACAAGATATTAAATATCATTAAGTATGGATGCAAATTTCAAGTATCACACATTTGGTCTATGTGGCATACTAATAAGTCAGATTACTGTGGGAGCTATACCAAGATATGCCAAAAACCAAGTGCCTTGAGATCAAAGTCACATACAAAGTAAATGGCTTCCCACAGTCAGAGGTCAAACAAAACGAAAGAGTAAGGGTTCCTTGCTAGTAGTACTATTTCTGTTGACATATCTCCTGTACTGTTTGACCACTAGAAAATACGGTGAGATTTCCCAGAGATAGATCATGGCTCAGTGACAGATCTGATAGTCAGTCATTATCCGGCAATGTAACCTGGAGGTGGTGGGCTGAAGAGAAGCAGACACTGTCTCGATTTTCAGGAAGGAACACAGAAAAATTGCTTCCTTTGCAGATTAGACTTAGGGAATAAAAAGAGTTAGCATAGAAGTTAACACTGAACTGTTCTTTTGCCAGGCCCTGACTACAGTCCCACTGCTGTCAATGTACTTCAGAACAATTGTGTTCTGATAGAGATCAGATGCTAAAAACTCACTTTAAAAGTTGGTGGCACCCATTTTTCTTATCAATTCTGTGCTTACCTCTAGTCAGGGGATTTTAATCCTGCTTCATCTTCCCTACCAAGAGGGAACAATCTGATCACAGTCACTTTATCATAACATTTCAAAGACAAATATTATTAATATCAACTGTAGAGATAAACAGCTGTCCAGCCTTGCTAGACACCACAGGTCTGTGCACAACCTGCTACTTGAGCTTAAGGATTGCCATAGCTCAACATTGGTAGCAAGAAACATTTTCATTAAAGAAAAGTTTGTCCTCTGAAGGGAAACATCTCCAGAGGAAGGAATTATTTATCTTTGCAACTGAAAGGTTAACTTCCTTTCATGCTCTCTTTCCACTAGAATTTACTTGTTCTCCATGTTCTCTGTTCCCTTAGAAATGGGTTTTCATTGAAAGCACATGCACAAGTAATTTCATAAAGAACAAAGTAAAATAAGATATATCCCTCATGAGTCACTCTTAAAATTAAAATAATTCAAAACCCAGGTAGCATAAAAATCAAACAATTTACTCTCGTTACTTTTTGTATTGATTAAACTTCTAGTCTGAAAGAAGTGATAGGGTCAAATTTTTCTAAACTCCTAGTAAACTAATAAAATTTGTCATGAAAAAAAGACTGATTAAATATGTTGGATATCAATCAAATGTCTAACTCAAAGGAATATGTTTTTAAGTGTAACATTAAATGTCAACATCAGTAAGCAAAAAGATATTTTAGCATCAGTACCTGGTAAACTATTTAGCAGAGCACAGATATTATAGCCAATTATTTGGGTTTTGATTCACCAATGGAAGCAAAAAGAAACCCTACTTTAAAATTATTTTTAAATTTTGCCTAGGGATTTAATTGCTATACTTAAAAAAAATAATAAAGAAGTAGAAAAAATTCAACAATCTCATATTTAGTGTTGTTTACAATGAAACTAAACCAAATCTTTCAGTCCCAAGAAGCAAATCCAAATCGACTATAACACTGATTTTTCTCTAGAAACAAATGTTAGGTTTAAATCCTTACAAATTAAATGGATGATGAGGAATATTTATACATTCTTTTGTTACACAAATATGATTAAATAATAAACATTTGGTAAAACAATGCTTATTTGACTAAATAAGTGACCATTTTTAGTTACACATTAGAGTTCTTTGTCTGATTTAAATGTTTTTGTCATACTAGCAAAATACAGAAGTAGTGCTGTGGGTTATATGGCCAAGCAATACAATATGTAACAGCTGTAGTGAATACAACAAACATGTCCAGAAAATGTTTGTCTAGACTATTGATCAAATATGGCAAACAAATACAACAGTTTAGAAATAGCTAACTAGCCATTAAGCAAAAGTTATAGCTGGATATACTCTCCAGGTCAAGTTGAGCTGCACCAGACAGGACTTGTTGAGAAAAAATTGCTCTCTAACATAAAGGCTGACAGGGAGCCTTGAAAGGCTCTTACTTGCATCCCACTGTGCATTTCTGCAGGTTAGTGTAGTTGTTCAGCTAAAACGTTTTCTCTTGATGCTACTCCTTTAAAAGAGGTTGGGAACAGGAATGTATACAGCACATTCTTCACACCACAGAATACTAAGAGAATTCCTTTTACACAACCAATTTGGCTTTCTGGCAAACAAGTGAAACAAAGGTATTCTAAAAGCTTCAATCAGTTCTGCTTATTGCATCAAAAGGAGGTGCAATCTCTTCTTATACTCCTGATTGTGCTTTCTTGACCACAGAATATATATAACCCTTTCTCAGGGTACATATATATTTCTAGCTTCCCTTCTTCTTCAGAAACTAGGAATCAAGTCCTGTTCCCATATTTTATTTAACAGAAAAATATAATTGGTCATCTCATGACGCTCTGCAAAGTAATCCAGAAAGCAATTCTTTCACAGTATTTTGGGACAGTCCCTCTTCTTATGAACAAAGTAATTTCACTTCAAGGCAATCTAAAACATTTCATTAAAATTGTTCAAGATTAGAATTCCCTCAGATGGTGTCCAATGATCACCTAATTAGCTAAAGTGCTTTTCAGTCTTTAAGGTATTTCCAAGTATTGTGCAAAGCAAATTGCAGATTCTTCTTTATACTCATCCCTTTGTCAGTAAATACTTTTCTCTGACTTTCCCCTCAATAATACCAATGTTATTATGTTTTGGGGGTTTTTTGAAGCACAGCATTTTAGAGTGAAAATTCCTTTCTTTACTACAAATAATCCTTTACCATCACCTTCTTGTAATATAGCAACAAAAATCTGAACTACTTATATTAAATTTTGTAGCTCTTTTTCCCTCCAAATGTATCTTGAAGGGAAAAAACCTGTTTCTGAGTGGCCCTGAAGGCTTACTTTTTCACTTTAGACAGCTTCTTCATGTCTTTAGTCCTAACACAAACATACTGACACATGGGGGTTTTGCACTATAGTGTGCAGTAGCTAACAGGAATCTTTTAAATCCAAAATGGAAAGGTATCATTCCTAGCTGCAGACAGACCACAGCCCTTGCCCCCCAAAAGCCTGGTGGGAACACTGCTTTTGTGGGGCTCACAAAGCCTCATAACAGTCCAATCTCCTACCCAGCACAGACAAAAGGCAACAAGACAACATTGTTTCCCAGATTTAACTTCTCATATGTATTTTCCAAGTAGACAAAAAGCCAATGAAAGAAGTCAATGTGAACATGGTTTGGCCCTTGATTTCAGATCCAAGCCCTTCTGTGTTCAGTAAGGTGAACATCAGGAAGAGTTTTGCCTTTTCTATAGGCATCAGTATAAAGAAAATTGCCCATATGGAGAGTCCTCCATGAAACACATTGAATACAGAATATTTAGGCATTTTTTATGGTTACTTTTCTTCAGAGACTCCCTCTTGTCCCTCTCCAGAAACAGTACTAGTGGGCTGCTCAGAAGCAGAAAGCTGCTTCTTCACCTCTGGGCATTAAAATGTCTGTCTCTGAATAGTGCAAATATTAATTTTTCAGTTTAGTCTGAACTGTAAGCCACACTGTTTATTCCCCTACCCCTCCAATGAGAAACACAAATAAAGAAAATAACTTCAGAGGTTTTTTTCACCTTCTTACTTTCCTGTAACAGAGTTACATCTCCCTCTCCTATCAGAGATTGTCTGAACTGACATTTCAGAAGTGTTTTGGAGTCACAAAAAGTACCAAATAAAGATCAAAACCTGTGAGGGAAAACAAAATAAAATTAAAGTATGTCTTTTATGTCCTAATCTTCACTGGTGTTACTAGTTATTATCACATACTGTGAGAACATACCAGGAAAATAATGTTCTACTGCACTACTTTCTGCCCACTACCCTCCATTGCCACTATACTTAGCTATGTATAAAATAAATATTGAAGCTTACCAATACTTGAGCTGTGAATTCTGTTGGAGGTGGTGATCTTGTTTTTGACATCTATCTTTTTAAATTTTCAGTGTAAGGTACTTACCTGATATTATCATGAAAGAAAGATTAAGCATACCTGACAGGAGGTGTAAAATTGAGCTTGATTGCTGTATAGGTTAGTGCTTGGGAATTCATTCCCAAGGACATGTCAACAGAACCTAAGCCCTTCAACAAACAAAAGATGTAAAAATTATACAAATGGTTAATGTAGTTCATTTCAACAAGGCAGTAAATATTGCTAGAATATTTTTGCAACTGTTACCTCTCTAGTTGTTAACTTTTGTCAGCAGAGCAGAGCTAACACATGTGATAGAGCGAAGTGATAGGAATAAATTAACAGCTGAATCCTGAACTGAGAAGTCTTCACTGCTGTCTGCATTTCACAGCAAGCTCATTGCACACGTTTGACAGATCTGTTGGAAAAAATATCGCCTTTCTTGGGCTTTCAGAAAGGTTATAAAAAGCAATGCAAAGTAATAACAGGAAAAACAACACATTTTACAGAAACTGCAAAACAGCAACATAAAAAAGGCTACAATTTTTCACAATGAAAACAATCAGCCATTGGAACAATCTCCCCTGGGAAGTGATGGATTCTCCAAGCCTGCAATCTTTTAAGATTGAGCTGGACAAAGTACTGTCCCTTGCCTTTTCCAGGAAAAGTTGGACCAGATGACCCCTGTAGTCCCCTTACAACCTGGTATTTTATGATTCTGTGACTCTATAAAATACAGTACGTGAACAAGCTGGAAATTATAAGCAAAAGAATAGTTAAATAGCATGTTTTATAGGTGGTCTTACATTTCAGTATGTTAATCTCGGATAAGAATATCTATTCCCAAAATGTAGTCTAAACTTAGACCTCACAATCTGATTTTAACATTTTTGGACAAATCACATAATTAATTATTAAACAAACTGAAATCAAACATGTAACACTAGTCCTTTTTAAAGCCTTTCTGAGTACTACACAGACCATATATTCAGTAAAGTAATTTTCTCTGGTTTGTACTTCTAACAATAAATCATTTCTTCTGCTATTTGTATAGCTTAGTACTTGTATGGCCAGTGAAATGACCAGATACTCTGTTTGCAGAGGGAAAATGTAACAGAATTTAATGTCAAGTTTTCATGTTCAACTGATGGAAGGGAATTCAGAAAAGACAGTCATGACTTCTCCTGAAAATGGGAATCAGTTTGCCAGTTCTTCCATCTAAATCAGTCTCTCTGGTCTCTCTCTCCATGTATATATTGGCACTGATCAGTATATTGGCACTGATCAGTAACTGGCCATTAAACTGCTTGGAAACTTGTGTGAGCCTCTGGCAGAGTGATCACCTGGACCTCTTGTTAGTTACAGTGATTTCCAACTTCACCCTTTTATGTTTTTGCTTTTAACCCTTTGCTTAGGAGGAATTTTTGCTCAATGCCCCTCCCTGCCCTCATTCTCCCAGGGGCAGACTTACAGAGATAGAGTATTTCCTTCAGTCTGATGTCATGCCATAGCAAGACTAGTCTATGCTGTTTGCTTGTAGGCTGTATAAACACCTCTGTAAGTGCCAAAGAATTCTTGCCTCTCATTTATCTATCTGTCTATCTAAGTATCTAAAGGGAAACATTTTTGCCCTGGCCAATGAGTTGGATTATCTCTACATATACACTAAAACTAACAGCGTGTGTTTAGTCACAAACCTAAAATACTAAACATGTCAGCTATAATTTCCCCAGAGAGCTTCAATATTGCATTTGTCAGGTGGAGTTATCATGCTCTCTACAATTTACTCATTGTTCCTAATACAGGCCAGATGCACTGAAAGTTCATGAAGTTTCCAAAATGATCAATCTGTTCCTTCTCTCTAGCCTTCAAATGAAGGCTTCACATGGTGTTTTAGCAGAGAAAGACCTCAGACATATTGCAATCATCAATATCTGTATTTCCCTCCTTGCTCACCCAGTTAGTGATCCAAAGGATACCTGCACTTCCCACTGATTACTGGGGACATTCCATCTGCTGCCTCTACCTGTCCTAACACTCAATCTGTTATTTAGCTCTTCCTACATCATGCTTTCCCATTCTTCCCAATCACTTCATAATTCAAACAATTTAGGAGTTTACATTCTTTCAGCATATGCAACATGTTTGTGCAATATTTTCTGTAGTTCTCATATTTTTGCATTTCATAATACTGTAATATGCTGCAGTCATATCTCTTAGCTGCTTGCTAATATTGACTCACAGGGGGAACAGAGAGAAAAAGACAAAACAAAGAGAGTTTCTTCTGATACCACACCCGATTAAGATATTAGCACTGGATTTATAAATCCAAATTTTAATAACAGCAAGACAAGTGGCAATATTTTCCAGAAAGGAGTAGAAAATTAATATTACATGGTACAATTAATGTTTTCCAACTTCTTTGTTTTATTAAGTATTCTCAGTGATCATTCCGACTATGTTCAACCTCTTCAGACATGACGAAATAACATCATTTTGGAAGGTGTTTTCAGTAAAATGAGAAGCAACTACTCATTATCGTCATCTCCACTCCTGCTCAACATGGACCCAAACAAACATGAGTAATTATTTGGTTATTATTCCTCAGGACATGCTGGTCCAATTCAAAAAAGCAGTTCCCTGTTACTGTGCACAACTCTCATTTCCCTGATGCTTCTACCCAGCATCTGCGGATTACACCAGTGTAGCCTCTCCTGTATATGCTGAAACCAGGAGGGCTTAAGAAGACCCAACCATAAGGAAAAAAGTCTCATTTGTACTATCCTTCACATTGCTCCTGAATTCTACTAGAAAAAGAAAAAGAATTACAATGTCTTCAAGAGCATTTAGCAAAGACTAAGGAACGACACCTCAGCCAAAGGCTTTATTTTCAGCTACCTCTCCTCTTCCCTTTATGTATGTTGCCAAGAGCCATGGGGAATTCCAATTTCTTAGACTAGAAATACCAATATGAAAACCCTTCAAAGAACAGGGTACTTTGATTCTTTAGGCAAAACGCAGTAATATATAATGTTGGGAACTAATACCACCCTTGTTTGTTGTGATCCTGGGTTTCCCCTCTTTCTTCAGTTATTCCCACTCAGTCAGGCACAGAGTAACCACAGCAAGACCAACAAAAGGTCTTCTTTTGCACCACTCTGCTACCCCCTATAACCGAGCATATTGCAATAGCCCCTCTCACTGCACTGACAGCAAAGCATTTACAGAGAGGAGGCAGTAGCTGCAGCCTCATCAGATTGAGGAAAGCATCTTGGTTTGTGGCAGAGGGTTATTTTAAAAGCTCTGCAGTAAATGTGAATTGATGTAGAACCAGGACTGTCATTCACCTGGTGGTGATGGTGTCTCTCTACCACAAACAGGAGCTACTCTGTGAGCAAATGGGTGTGCAATAAGTAGAGTATTCCTGAAATCTTGAGTGAAATAAATTATTTCAAGGTGTCCTTTCAGCCAAAATGTATTGTATTAAGTAACATCTCAGGTTCCGTACCTGATTTCTGGTTACAAAATTGTTTTGCTCAAGTATAGTTTCAGCTTATTCTTCCAGAAAATTATTCCATCCAACTATTAAGTATTTCTGAAGTGATTCTGCAGGCACAAGCATTGAGAATTGTGACAAAGTATGAGTTTGTGGGGTCCTATTAAGCTCACTGAAAGAAGACAGTAAAAGAGTAAAAGCTGTGAGAAAACGAAATACTTTTCATATGTCAGTGCTTGCCAAAGACATACAGATAATCCATCCTGAAATCTTGAGCACTTATTCCTGGCTCTCAAGCATTAAAGGTTTGGGGATTGGTGAGGGGAAACAACTTTACATAAATCCATTGTCAGTAACACTTCTAGGATAATTTCCATGTACTCTGCCTTTGACATAAGAATAAACATACAAACCAGCCTCATGAAAAGAAATAAAGACCTTTGGCATAAATTTAAAAAATGAAAGGGAAATATATTTAAACTTGACTTTAATTCATAGCCACATCCAAAAAACAGCCATAAAAATACATTTCTCTTTTCATTGATTGAGCACCTTATTAAGTACAGTTAGCTATTAAAGGAGCCTAGAGGCTTTTTATTACGTGCCAAATGTTAATTCTTTTGGAGTAAAAGAATAAACTTCCAGCAAGAGCAAAATTTGCTTTTAGGATTATGCTTTCACAATATATCCCAAATCACTCTCTTCATGACACAGTACCTCTCATAGTTGATGAACTGGATTCAATTCTGATTTAGAACTTGCTTGATGAATGCTATTCTCCTGTTCTTTATCTTCATTTATTTATTTACTTTATCTCCTCTTTCAATTATTTCCTGTATGCCTATTTTTGTCTGCATTGATATTCTTTTATTCTGCATTTCTGTGGACATAACTCAGCACAGAGCACAGAGTTATGCCAGCATTACAAGTCAATTTAAATGCATTCAGCCTTCCAGCAGTCTGATCTGATAAGATTTGTATTTGGTGCCCAGCTTTGTCTCTCTGCTCAGGAAGGTCATTCTGAGTCTTAGGAGAATGATAACTGTTTCTCCATTTTGCAGTATATTCCAGGTCAGCATCTGTTCCTGATGTCTGTATTGGTTGTATTGTTGAAAAAAGCCATCCAAATGCTGTATTGTAAAAATATAGCTAAAACTTATAGTGGAGTTGTGTCACGGAAAGAACACTGAATTTTTGTGTCTGAGGGAGTATTAAATAAATATTCTTAAATCAGTAAAATTCACTCAACTGTAATTCAGAACAGCACAGGCTTTAAATCTAATGGCACATTCTTACTTTCACCTCTATTCTTAATGTCACTTGGCTTAGAGGCAACCTGGTGTTCTCAGACATGAGACTATTCTGAATTTAGCCTTTCTGGAGCAAATCTGTTCTACCATTACACAATCCCTGCATGTATTTGAAACAATATTCACATATTTTGTAAATGCATATTTGAATGATATATGTGCTTTCACAGTTTCCTCTGCCAAGCAGGTGACTGCTCTGTTTGATAACTGGTACCATAACATTCACGTTAATTTGCCTCAGCAACTTCTCCCTACCTTATGAAAGCCAACACTCACCAAGTAAATAAATAGATCTGGTCTTGAGCTGTGATATTCTTGATCTGTGGCTATTAAACTACTGTTTCTTTGGTAATCCCATCCCAAAGGCAAGGAGTCTCTGAGTGCAAAGACCAAGTAAAACCCATATCTGTCATGGTCTCTCTGATACAGGACCAAGGGCAGATGAAGTGTCTGTCACATCCTTCCAAGTCCAACCTGAGGAGTTTAGGACTCAAACCTTAGCCTACCTTACAAGAGGGAAAAGTATTTCCCAAAGGAAAAATGGAAAGAACTAGTAACTCATTCAGTCAACCTCGAGAAATACACCATCCTTACAAAATATACAACACATATTGTAATTTTTAGAAAGGAAACAGAGGATAAACAGGTAGCTCTTCTGGAGTTGAGAAAAGATGAGAGCTTGGAACTGAAAGAAACCACATTTGATAGTCAATAGTGTCTCTGTTAAATGTCCTCTTTCAAACATCAGGACCCTCCAACTCTGATCTCAATAAAGTGACAAATCCCATACCTACTTCCAGAATCTATCACTTAAAATGTTTTGCTAATTAAGTGGAAGTACATGAGAAAAAGAGAGATGAATGTGTACATCTGTGTAAGGTAACATCACAAGTATGCTTACCAAAGACAACTATTTGGGGTGATTTTAGAAATATCTACAACCTGTTGTATTCTTTCTAAACACAGAATAACCTCAATCTGCTCCACAATTGTTTTTATGCTACTGTCCCAAATTCCATTCAGTTACTGTAAATGTTTCTAAACACCTTATTTTCAAGAAGAAAAACACAGCAATAAATCTCTTCATTTATAAGACATCTCAAGGACCATATTATTATTTTCTATGATGTGTTATCAGTTTACTTTGGTGATCTCCAATGTGCAGAACAGAGAGAAGAGTGTTTCAGACTAAAAGTTTTCTTTGAAGAGCTAAAAGTCTGGGCTGTCCTACAATGCTTTTTAAGTTAGGAAATAGAAATTATTTCCATCACAACATCCCTGAATGTGTTTTGTGTTTGTTACAGTGATGGGGAAAATGGAGAAAAACCCAGCCTATGACTGAAAGGGGGAAAACTTATGCTTCCTTAATTGGTTAATAATCAGACCCTTTTTTTTTTAGTCACCCGGTTCTTTCAAAAAATCAAGTACAATACCATAAAAGTAGATTAAATACTAAATACAAATGCAAAATTCTTTTTCTAGTGAACCTATATTTAAATATATATATATATTCACTAGTGAATAGATTGTTGCCCACTCAGGACTTCAGTAGGCAGACTGAAATTTTTTAAAACATCTCAAACCACTATTAGATAATTTATATTCCTCAGTGAGCTCAGGCAATGTTAACAAGATTCAAATAAAATACTAAAATCAATATATTTGTATTATATAACTTATTCAACAGTCAGGAATTGCCATATCATGTCAAAGGATGATGAACTTAATAATGATCCACTGTCCTACAGTCACTTGTAAATTAATTTTCTCATCCTACAAGCAGCTTCTTCTCTGACTAAAATTAAACAATTTATTAAGGTCTTCCAGATGACAGGACTACTAGTACATATAAATACCCCTTTTTATATTCTGTAACTGTCTTCAAGATAAAGAAAATATATATGTGAAACAACATTTCCAAACACTTTCTTTACTGATATTGCATATCCAAGAAGCTGCTTTACTTCAAACCAGACAGAGATTTACAAACTTGACAGGACATTTTGCAAAATGAGAGTGAGAATCTATAAATACGTACATTTGGTACGTGTGTTTGTATGCTGTCTTGGTTTGAGGGGAAAGAACCAAGATGTTTACTCACAAGAGGGGGAGGGGACCTCCTCCTCGAATAAT
>JAWWEV010000083.1:55577694-55591745 GCA_035583235.1 Hafferia zeledoni
AGGGCACGTCTCCAGGATGGAGGATCACCCACTGCCTCCCAAAGATTGTGCTCTATGGTGAACTCGCCACCAGCTGCCGCAAGAGAGGAGCCCCGAAGAAAAGACACAAGGACTCCCTGAAACAACACCTCAGCCTTGGCCATATTGACTGCCACCAATGGTCCACTCTGGCCTCCAAACAGGATTCATGGAGACACACCATCCACGACGCTGCTGCTTCCTTTGAGAATGCACGCAGAGTAAGTCTTGAGGGAAAAAGACAACGCAGAAAGAACTGTTCCTCACCAAGATCTCCTAAAGAAACTTTCCAGTGTGCCTTTTGTGACCTGACCTGCCTATCCCGTATTGGCCTTTTTAGCCACCAGCGCACTTGCAGCAAGCGTGGGTAGTGCCCTTCCCAAATCTTCGTTCGCAAAGTCTAGCCATAACGATTATATCCCAGCACTGAATAATCAAGGTTAAATTCTAAATCAATGCAAACAATTAAAATTTCATGCAATACCATCTAAGAAATCTACTTCTTTGTTTTTAAGATCTTGTTCTGATCATGCACAGTCATTGGGGGTTCTTTCCCCGTTCACAGTATCACTTTGCTTCCAATTCTTTTATGAGGTAAAATGATAGTTGCATTTTTCCTCAGCTCATAACTCTGTTATTCTTTTTTCCTTCTCAGGTGGATCCTAGAAATACTTAGAGTTCATAATAACTTATTACATCATTCTTCATGCCACAAACATCACAGCACTATTTCTCCAATGACCAAAGTTAATTTCTTCCTGATATAAGCAAAAGCAATTCCCTGCAGATTTAGTGAGACTGTGGAATCCATTAGTGCCAAGACTGAATAAATTCAGCTTTTGATAAAGAAGATAAATGAAGACTTCAAAAAGAAAAGAATGGGAGGCATACTGCAAGCAAAGATAGTAACAATTAGTAAGCAATATGAACTGTCATGAACAGAGTGAGTTAGCATTTGGTTCAATCCCGTTACTATCCATGATAAACAGTCCAGCTCTAGGGTAAGAAGATCAGTTCAGCTTTTAAATGGAGCATAGTGGCAGAGGTGTTCAACAGGATTTGACTGACTTGAAATGTCTGGCATCCAAAGCTTTCTTTTAAAATTCAAAGCAAATGAAATATTCTTTGAAGAGAGTGAAAGAAACATTCTCTGAAGTATGTGGAGCTCCATATTATGAAAAGCTTTATTCTGTTTGAGGTACAAACCTTGAGGAACAGGAACCTTGAGAATAGAAACTGCGAGGAAAGGAAGGAGGAGGAAATAAAGCCTTTTTGAGAACTAGTGAACTAGAACTTTTGAACGCTTGGTGAAAGAAATTAATATAAATAAAGGAACTGGGGAAAGGGAGAGAAATCAGGAAGCATAAACTTAAATGTATTGGTTGCAGTAGACTGTAATTTCAAAATTACTTCAGTAAGATACTGAGGAAAGTTCCAAGTTACTGTAGATTGGGGATTTAAAGAGGGAAAAGTCATAGTATAGAATGGTAAAGGTCAGCTTCTCTTTCCTGAATGCTTCCAAGAATTCACCTAAAAATGAATGCATTAGGATTATTTCTTTATCTTTTGAAAAGAGAGGAGGATATTGAAGAGGAAGAACTGAGGTTGGCAACAGCTGCTAATTGCTTTGTGCAAGAAGTCAGGAGAGCTTCTGAACTTACAGAAATAATAGAAGATGGAAAGAAGATAAGATGTAGCATTGGTGTCCAGTGTATTATCCTCAAGGCAACCATCCTTACATGTTAGCAAGCCCTGATATCACTGGGATAACATAACTCAGGAAAGCAAAATATTCTAAAAACAAGGGGGTTTTGTCATTGGAATGAGTTATGGCTCTGGAAAAATCTTCAAATTTAAGCTGCACAGTGCTCAGCTACTTACCTTCTTTGAAAGAATTCTTGGTTACTTTCCTCTTTTCCTTTTTAGTATATAAATCAGCTGGGCTTTATTTTTTTAAAAAAGTTGTCTTAAGCTTCTATTTGCATTATTCCCACTTCTTTCATTCCTGAATCCTAAAAATTGGCAGATAGGTAAGTAGGCAATTTTCCTGTCCAGGTCTTCACAGATGGGCCCACATACATCATGCAGAGACCCAAATGTGTCGCATACAACACAAACAATAGAGAAAAACGGGATAAATGGTACCAAAGCTCTCTCTTGGACTCCACAGATATTCCTGAATAGTATCTGGGGTTTGAATTCATTTCTGGACCCCCTAAAGACTGACGCTCAGTAATCAAAAAGTCAGAAAAAAGTCAGCCTAGAAAGCCAAAAGCTTTTCTTGCTTTGCAACCAAAACTTTTAAAATAATTAATTTCATGTGATTTTCATGAAAGTGTATCCAAGTTAATGCAAAACATTTGTGAACCTTAACAACCCTTTTAATAAGCACAGTTAAATTGTTAAGAAGCTAAAAAGAGGCAAGTTTCATGTGATTTGTAGGCAAAAGTTGGGCCCAGTCTCAAATACTACATCATGATGCACAAAGCAGCAGTGACAGTAAGAGGCATAAAACACCAGAGTTTCAAAGTAATATGGGGCTCTCCTGTATTTCTTAGACTTTTCCTGTTTTTACAAACTCAGACTTTACAGCAAATCTTTAAGTTGTCCTCTTTCCTTTGTCTTAAATAACATCTTTTTATCTTCTTAGTTTCACCACATTATAAGGCACTTACTCCTGGAAGTCTCACAAGTCTTATATCTCAAGACTTCCAGACCAGACTAAAAATTTCAACAATTTAGAACACTTAGAGAAGTGTCTTTGTCAAAACTGAATAGACAGCTGACAGTTCTGGCAGGTTAGACTTCACTGATTTGCTTTCCCAGATGTTTTCTTGCTGTTGAATCTCAGAATATTTCCCACTCACATTTTAGGTACTACTCCAAGACACAGAAGCTTAAAAGTTACCACTAAATCCAATATTTGAAAATACGAACGTGTATCTATTGTGCTACGACCATTTCCTTTTGCATTTGCAAGATATATATAGAAGATTCATACAGAAATTCTGGCAGGAGTAATTTTGAAAATTATTTTGCTACTGTGATTTCTGTATTAGGCCTTAAGAGTTTCTCATGGTCTGGAGGATAAAAAGTGATGCATAAGAGATAACTAGGGCCATATGAAAGACAGATGTTCATTCTCCAAAGACAGATTTTCTGTTAATATTTCTTTCATTCCTTAGAGTTAATTGTGTTAGGTTTTGTTAATTTTTGTGCTGATAATATTAAGGTTTTTTACTCTTAAGTGAAAGTTTTTTTAATTGAAAAACATAATGCCTTCTCAGTGTTCAAATGGTTCTTTCAAGAAACACCTCAATTCTATTTCAAGGATTACTATTTGCTGCTGATTTGATGTTGCATTTACGTGTCTATAAGTTGTAAAAAAAATTATTACAGTGTAATACAGTACTGCGTTGCTTTATGTATAACTATTTCTGTCATCCCAGTGTTGCAGTAAAATTGTCTTTCAAGTTTCTTGACTAATCATCAGCCTCACTGGAAACATTTGCATTTACATTTACATGCCATTTTCAGATAATCTGACAGACAGGTAGCAGCTCTAAGAGTAAACTTCATGAAGAACTGGGAGCTGGATGTAAGTCAAAGACAAAAAGTAGAGCTTGAAGCGTGATATCAGAGTGCCTGTTCCCTCTGAGCAGGCAAGAAGCATGTTGCTGCTGTTCCATTAATATTATGATACATAGGGAATAGTAGATAGAAGTTTGAGGATAAAGTTGGAAATTAAAGTACTATGAGACTGCAGGAAAAACATTGTCCATTTAGAATATAAATATCCTCATACATATATTGCTGTCCCACAGACATTGCATGTCTTCAGTTACTTTCAGTTAGCACTCCTCCATCACCTAGGGGTGATTGCAGGCAGGGAGAGTCCCCAGACTGATGGCACCAAGAGGGCAAAGAAGGATGCATTTATACAGAAAACAAGACCTGAAAGAAAATAGATAATTGGTTAGATTATTTTAGACCCTAGTGTATATAAGCTCACAAATCACACAGATAATCATGTTAAGAAGTAGTCTTTATATCATAATTACAAGCTGAAAGTTTCACATTCTTTATCTGTTACATGTATTTGTGTCTGGGCCTTTTATAGATCTGAGATCTTACACCCTCTCAGTCTTCAGCACTACGACAATGGAAGAGCATCCCAAACCATGCACAGAGAACTTCAGGTAACAGAAACCAAGTCATTTCCTTGAGTTCTTGTACAAAGTGTTGTTACCCAACTCCCAAACTAATCACTTAAACCAGGAAATTATGCACTTAATTAAGTTGTTCTAGTTAAGTCCCTGAAGTTAAGTGGAATGACTTTGAGCCACTGTGAAAATGCTTTATTTTAACATACACATAAAATATCAGTGCATGTTAAAAAAAGGAACAGCCAATACTACATTGACCCCATTTGTAGCAGGTAGACCATACCTTTGGCTCACATTACTCCATCTTTCTTGATCATTGGGTCGCACTGCAGAGCCTATTGTATGGCATGGGCAAGAGAAACTCTGGAGAGAGCACTGGAGTGTTTTCTCACTGTCCAAGTCAATGAGAAGGCCAGGACTTCAAATATTTGCTAATTAGATGTCACATATTGGCTAGACTTCACTTGAATTTCATTATTATAAAATGTTAGCACAGATTTCCATTTCTAAAAAATGGCAAAACTTGAGGTAAAAAGGGGAAACATCCTGAGCAAAAGGGCAATTACTATTTTATAGGTATTAAAACTGAATAAATGTTAACAAGCCACTGCCAAAAAGATATGCAGACACGGTGATTTCATTCAAAATCCAATCTGTTACACTTAAAACAGAGGAAACAAGGGAGGTCATGGAAATCTTCCATTGTGGGCTAATTGCTATCTATTTAAAACCTATTATCTAGGTTTTGTAGAGGTCAGAGAGTTAAAACAGTATCCTTGGAGAAACTCCAAACCATACAGAAGTATTTGCTGTGTTTCCCAATTGCTCCTATTTTTGTCTTAGCCACCATCTCTTTGTAGTACAGCATCATTTCTTTCCCTGCTTGTCTAACAGCTGTCAGAAAATTACACATTCAAATCAGTCATTCTCTAAAGACATATTAATTTTCTACCTTCCTTTCTGCACTCCCTTCCCCAGTCTGTATAATTCTTCAAATATTTCTTCAGTTAATCCTTCAGCTAATTCTTCCAAATTCAAGTAAGTGCCAGGGTAGATTCTCATGCCTTGTGAACAGCAAGTGATGCCCTGAAGTAGTTTCTGCAAGAAGAAAAGGAAAAACCTAGCAGCATAACTAACTCCTGCAATCAGGGAGGAGGCAGTCTCTGGATATGATTGGCTTTTGCTTATCAAAATATGGATTTATCATTTCTACTTACCAATTTTAGTGGATAGAT
The DNA here is from genome assembly GCA_035583235.1 of Hafferia zeledoni. Classification (NCBI taxonomy): domain Eukaryota; kingdom Metazoa; phylum Chordata; class Aves; order Passeriformes; family Thamnophilidae; genus Hafferia; species Hafferia zeledoni. The sequence goes on from JAWWEV010000083.1 coordinate 55,583,114, forward strand.
TTGTTGACAAAATGTATATTCTTGTGACCTAGATTTGTTGATATTAATATTTTTTTCCAAAAATCTTGCTGTCTTTGCTTTATAAAAGCAAGCTGCATACTTCCTGTGAAATGAACATGTCCCAAGCCCAAACATCTAAATATGCAGATTTTCCCTTGTTTTATCATAATAGATTTCCACAAACTTTCCTACCAAATGCTTGAGCCATCATCATTTAGCTCACAGTTTGTCTGATCATCATTCATGCACAAAGCCACCGGAAAAGTCAAAACAAAACATAACTTTAAGTCTTTGCTGTTGATAAACAAATGAAAGGACACTATACTACAGAGGAGCAGCTGCATGTTCAAAGGGCAAATAAAATACGGGGTGGGGGGTTAAGCAGTTATTACTGTTGAGTGAATACTGACTGTTGTGATAACAGGAATGAATGACATTGTCCAGCAAAGCCAAAAGCTGAGATGGTGATCACAGTTCACAAAGCACAACTGCAATTCAAACAACTTTTCTCATCAGATCTCCTTGAAAACCTGTGTGTTCCTTCCATTGTAATTCTGAATCCATTTATAGTTTCTTGCATATGCCAGATGTCTTAAGTGGGGGGCAGGGAGGTCCTGCTATTTGAAGCATAACACAGGTGAGCAATTCTTTTGCTGGAGCTCCTGCATAAGTTGCACCTTTGTTATCAGAGTGTGCTTGCTCTTCTCTAGTCCTCTCATCCTGGCTGAGCTGTTAGGGTGTCTACATCGTCAGTTGTACCTCTTGCTGATGTAACTGATGAATAATTTCTCTTTTTTTCTTTTTTTTCCTTTCTTCTTGTTTTGCTTCTGCTCCACTTTACTTATGCTTCCTATATGGCCGTACAAGTATTTGTCCAGCTTACTGAAGGGAACAGGTGAGGTGTGAGCAGAGAACCCAGAAAGGGGCAGCAGAACAAACTTAAACAGAGTGACCACCAAATTTCTAAGCACAGTCCAATGATACAGATTATCTGAATACTTCCTTTCAAGGAACAACGCTTGTGAAAAGTGTGTCAAATGTGACAAAATACAGCTGATTATAATTTGTATTGCCTACTATAAATAACTCCTATTTCCCAAAAATAATTTCTGGACAAATGGGAGATTTAGGACTCAGGAAATGCTACCATTACTTTTTAAGAAAATATCTGTTACAAACTCAATTCTTAAAAAAAAAAAAAAGAAAATTTATTGTTACTAGATGAGTTCCAAGGCATTAGTGTAACATCTGATGTGTTCAGATATAGCTGTTTGACATCAAGCAGTCCTGTTATTACAACTTGCAAATAAACCATAAGACCTTACTTGACTTGACAGAACACAACTGGTAGGATCTGGATGATTATGAAAAGAGACAGTGACATTGGAAAAGCTCTGCAAATGGAGTCTGGGGGGCCATGCACACAGCTTAAACAACTCAGAGAACTTAATGGCTTCAGCATATAGGCTATATACAAATATTTAAATATATCCAGTGGCATAAATTGCAGATCTCAGAGTGTTGTTGCAAAATGAGGGTGTAAATGGTGCTTTTTGCAAGAATGTCCATAACTGAAGATGGGTAAAAAGGGAGTGGACAGTAGGACACAGTGGATGAAGAAGGAATGCTGTTTATACGCATTCACTGTTTGTGTGAATTCTGTGCCCAGAAATGTCTGGATTTGGTGGACAGGAAGGCAGACTGAGGGAGAGGAGGGGCCATTAGCAAGCAGTTTAAGTCAGTGCCTTTAAAAAAGAATGTCAGCAGCTATTTTTCTGATTGACCTCACACAATCGAGAAGAACTAAGAGATTTTCATGCTCAGGACAGAAGTGGTGGCTCCTCTCTGTATCCTCAAACACTGCCTTTGAACATTTTTGAACAGGCCCTAAAGGCAATAACTCACACAAAGGCTGCAGTTTTAAGGGGTGATTACACATGACTGATGACTGTAAATTGTCTTAAATTCTAAATTTAGTGTTCAGGATGAGCCTATGCCATGACGAAGTCACAGGCCTCTTCATAACATAGAGACACCATCAAAGGAACGGCCAAAGAAATGTGGAGACTTCACCAAATCCTGGCAAAAGTCATAGACTGCATTTTAAAATGTTCCCACACCATCTGTATTTAGTTGTTTATGTAACAGAACTTCTGGAAACAACAATTATGTGCTAGGATAAAATTGTTTATGATTAGCCCACAGAAGATTATTTCAACTTCATGTTCAATATGGCATTGCTTAACTGAAGGATAATATGAAAAAGGACTATATTTGTAAAGCTTTCTGAAAATCAGAAATTCAGTGTTTGTTGGTTTATACCTATAGACATAAGACATATGATGTTTTCTTCTTCCATATATGTCATTGTCTATAATCAATATTTTCAAAAAATACCCAAACAAAGATATTTCCCTAAATTATCTACAACACTTAAAATTGCACGTCAATTAAAGTTAGTTAGAACTAATTAAAATAGATTAAGTTTCATTCACAAGAAAGCTTTATAGGACTTTATAGGACTTCATAAGACTTTATTTTATCATAGAATCATAGAATGGTGCTCCAGCCCTTTGATCAACTCGGTGGCACTCCTCTGGACTCTTTCCAACAGCTCAACTTCTTTCTTGTGCTGGGGGCCCCAGAGCTGAATGCAGCACTCTGGGTAGGATCTCACCTGAGTGAAGCAGAGGGACAATCATGTCCCTCAACCTGCTAGTCATACTCTTTTTGATGCAGCCTGGGACTTGAGCTCACCCTACCAGTTTATGTTGATTTTGTCATCCACAAACACCCCCAAGTTGTTCTCAGGACTGCTTTCAATCCATTATCTGCTCAGCCAGTATTTGTGCTCGGGATTGTCCCAACTCAGGTACAGAACCTTGCACTTTGTTTCTTGAACTTCATGAGGTTTGCACAGCTCTTCCTGTCAAGGTCCCTCTGGATGGCATCCCTTCCCTCCAGCATGTCAACCACACTAGGTGCCTAATTAGGTACCTGTTGGTGTGGTCAAAAGCTCTTCCATGGATGTGAACTTGTTCACCTTTGTTCAACTTGATCAACCTTCTGTTATTTGCTTCCCCACAATATGATTGTGTGGCCCAACAGACCCAACATGCAAATTCGAATCCTCAAATTATCAAACTCATCTAAATTACTTTTGAGCTTCAACAACTTCAAAGCTAAACATTTTGATCCCTAAATTACAGAAATGCTCATACTAATCAACATAAAGAAAATTAACTACCCCAGACCAAGGCAGCCCACTGGGGAAACTGGCTCCTGCCTACTGAAGGTCAGGTAGGTGCCTGGGCTGCCGTGCTGCACTGTAGGAAACAGCTCAGTGCAGGTCTGCATCTTGAAGGGCAGACTGGGAAGAGGGCAGCACCCTTCCATGACTGTGGTGCCTCCAAGGTTGATGGGACCAGGCAGGTCTCAGCAAATGTTGCACCCAGCTGGCAATTTCCTCATGGCACAGGAGTGAGTCCCTCTGCAGTTTGTTGTTGGGGGGTGGAGTAAAAATAAGGTATCCTCCATCAGGTCCTTCCTTGAGCATGTGCATTCCGGCACCACACGGGTGCCAGAGCACGTCTTTGTGTACAACTCCAGCCTGAACATGTGCCTGAGGAGTGTCTGCAGGAACATGGGCAGCTGGTAGAAGACTCAGTTCTTGTGGACACTCCAGGAATCACAGGTTGCCTCTATCCCAGTGGCTGGGTGTATCTCCAGCATGAAAGTGCTTTTGCAAAGCACTCAGCAGACACAAAGGAGGTCATGTACCAGCTTCTTCAGATCCTTGCATGTGTAGGGTAGTCCCTGAATTGGCAATAATGTGGGCACAGCCAACAACCTTACACCATTGCATGCTCCATTGTTGTCTTCCTCCTCTTTCCTGGTGTCCTCCTCCTTGCTGCTTGAGCTGTCCTGCTCATGGCAGCTGTTAGAGGCAAGTTTCATTTGCCTGGTCAGACAGCAGACCTCAGCAAGCAGGGCTGCTGCAGTGGTCCAAAACAGCCAATGATGGAACACAGAGAGGAACATACATCCTTCTATACACCTGCTCTGCTCAATGTCCTGCAGTAGCCACCACATCTCCTAGCGCAGTTACTTCTTGCGCTGCTGCATCTGCTGGTCCATGGCCACATTGATCTCATGATGGTTCTTCAGCCCAGGCAGAATGTCTGGAAGAGCCAGGAAGAGCATAATTGAGGAAGCCAGAGCCTGGGGGAGGTGGAGAAAAGTTTGCTAAGCAGGGCTGGGCAGGAGGGAACATGGAGCTAAAGCTGCCTAGGGCTGGGGGCTGGTATGTGAGGGGGTGAGGGAGATGCAAGGAAGCAAGGACAGTGCTTGTGAGCATTGTGTGGCTGGAAGCCAAGGGACATCCCATGGCAGCATGTGGGCACTGGGATCTTTGGGCACAAGCTTGAAGGGGCTGTAATCCCTGGCTGGAGACAACACATGGCCCATTCTACCTAAACCACTGTCATGGCCAGGTGATGCCAGGGCTGCGCCCCACAAAAGAACACGAGACACCCAAGCAGAGTCTCCCAAAACCCCATCCTTGCCAGTATCCCATGAAACTTTATCTTAAGCAGCATTTTAAAAGAATGTCTTAACTTCCTTTTCAAATTCTCAAAGTTGCTCAGAATAGTAGAAGATTGTATGTTTAACAATGTGTGTAGATGAGGACTTTCTCAACATGTGTTTCTTTTTTAAAAATAGAAATTTCAGCACTTGAGAGAAATTTAAAGTGTTAAATTAGGCTAAACAGAAACATTCAATAAATAACAATGCATTTGTTAATTTTTTAACTTAGAATTCATATGAGGAACAAGCTAGACAATTCTCCTCCCCACAGAATAGAAACCAAATAATTTATCGCAAAATAAAACTATTCCTAAAAATCTGAAAGATATCTTCAGTATCAACAATCAAAGGATTTGGTATGTTTCTTAAAATATCAAAAAAATATTGTGTCACCCTCAAGTGGTTTCTTCTGTCTGCTTCAGTGTTCCTTTTCCTTAACAATAGCAGTGTATTGTGAAGAAATCATATGAATGGCAGATTTCATAACCATTGAAAATATGATAACATTCTTGAGAAACAAAAGTAAAGTAGCTATAGAGTTTTAAATACAACTCTTTTTAATTTTAGTCTAGACCTTTGAATTGGGATCACCACTTAAAGTAGATTTTAATACAATTTGAGCATTACAAAGAGCAGATTTTTCTCACAATTGCTCAAAACTAAGTCGTACTTTAAACCACCACTATACCTCACTATTTATGTGGATAAGCATCATCAGGAAGGAGCGACCAAAACCAAACCTGGTCCTTGAACAGACAGCTTCCCACAAAGTTTTTCTGACAGGTTTACATATCCAAACACACAAATATCCCAAAGCTAACATCAGATGCTTTTACAAAACAAGATCCATTCCCATTGTTTTAATGCAAATATTTTAATATAAACAGGGATACTGAAAATATACAGAACTTTTTTCTTTTTCTAATGTTTAAAAATAAAACAAAACCAGTATCTGCATCTTCACATTCCTAGACTTCGTGCTTTCAGAGATAACATATTGTACACAATCTTATCCTTTTGCCAAACAATACAACCCTGTGATAACAACAAAACTGGGAATTAATCCAAGCTTTTTGAGTGAGACATATAGCCACCTATTCCTAATAATTGAGATCATGCTACCTATAGCCCTAAAAGAAAAATGTGGAAGAACTAATGATTTATTTTTCATAAGGATAGACAAAATTAGTAATTAATGCAGACACTGAATCTTGAAAGTGACACTGACTGGGCATTTTACTATATATATTTGGGAAAAGAAAACCTCCAAGACAAACTGATAAAGAAGCACTCATCACTGAAGAATGAAGCGTTTCACAATGTCTAGGATCTTTCTGTTAATATTAGTGTCTTCCTGAACCAATTTGTTTCCCACCTCACTGCCTGTCACTCATTTTCTCATCCCAACTCTTGCCATTTCCATTTACTCTCTCCTTGTCCATATGTTCATTCCTATCTTTCTTCATTGTTCATTCCCCAACTCTATCACTCTTTTTCAACACCCCAATATTTAATCTTTCCTTTCTCCTTTATAAAGTTGCCATGATTCCCAAACTTTTTACATTCAGGGGCATGGTAATTCTCTCTTTTTCTCATTAACACTAAATACATAGGTCCACTGCCCCAAAAGAAATTGCAATAAGCAATCATCTGATCACAGAGCATTTAGGATTAAAAGTCTCACATCCACCATCTTGCTCACAGCAAACTTACTCTGAGATCAGACAGAGTTGCTCCAGGCTCTGTCCACTTACACCTGGAAAACCTCCAAGGACAGAGAGTGTGCAGCATCTCTGAGCAAACTGCTCTACTGCCTATTTCTCTTTGCGAGGAAAAGTATTTCCTTATATCCACTGTGAAGCTCTCTTCTTTCAGCTCATGCATGTTGTCTCACATTCTCCTGTCCTGCATCATTGGAATCAGCCTGCCCCCTCTACTCCATGACCTGCCCATTGCCCTGGGTGTTGCTGTCACAGTCTGTGAAGCCTTGGCTTCCCCCAGCTGTACAAGCCCTGGTCCTTCAGCTTCACCTCACAGTGAAATTACTCTACCCTTTCCAACCTGGAGAACAGGGCCTTTTCCACAAAGTTTCTCCATAAGTCAGTCTCCAGCCTCTGGGTCTGAGAGGCATTCACACACACCAGGAGTAAAGCTTGCCATCCGTCACTGTTAAATTTCCAAAGATTCCTGTCAATCCACCCTCTGGACTGTCCACATGGTGATAACAGGGCCACACAGAGGTGGAAGACACTCAGAAGAAGCAAGACAAGCAACAGAGAGCAGAACGACTTTCAGGGCCAGCATGACACAGCCTGCCCAGGGGCTGAGCCCCATATCCAGCCCAGCACCTGAGATACAGAAAGGTACAGAATGCCGAAATTTTTCTTGTAGACCCCTACCAATCAAGGACTGAAACTGAAGAGACAAAGCCAAAATATCAGCGCTCAGACTGATAAGATGGCAACGGGGCTGCAGTGTGCCCTGCAGGATTTGTCAGCACAGAGCACTGGCTGCATTCAAACCCAGTCAGACTAATCCAGATCTCCAGGAGAAAGTGCAGTCAATTAGTGTCATTTTGCAGGGGATCTGCATGTTCTCTGGGAAGACAAAGACATGCAGCTAGTTCAGATTTAGGGCCCAGTGTATGGCAGAGAAAAAAGGGAAGCTGGGAACATTCAAAGCCTTATGCAAAAATTAAAGTCTTTACCAAATTTGAAATATTCACTTGGAGAAAACATCTGGAAATGGACATCAGTGCCCCATTACCAATAAAGTATTAACTAGGCAGAAAAAAATAAAAATTACTAGCCATTTCTTGACTGTGTACAGTAAAAGCACCACTGGCAGGTCCTAAGGAGATATCTTGGAAGAAATGAGGGATTCATGAGACATTCAGAGTCAGAACTTGCATTAGCACAGGTGTCTTGATTGGACTTTTTCTGTGTATCACAGTCTCATTGCTTTTCAGATAAAATAATGGTTTGTTGGTACTTTATTCATTTTGTATTCACAGATTTCAAAATACATACCATAAAGATGAGCAAGTCATGTAAATGTCCCACTGGGCTCAAAATTGAAAACATGAAAATAAAACAAATAGACAAAATGGGATATAATCCTCCATGTCTTCAATAACAATTCCAAACACGCTGGCATCTGTTCATGTTAAGATAAGGTTAATTTGATCTTATGGCCGATTTGATCAACGCTTTGTGTGCCATAGTCTTTGTATCCCTATTTATATTTGCATTTATCCAATTTCTGTACTTTGTTCATGGCATTGCACCTAGCTTTATTCAGTAGTTAATTCACTAGTTACTATTTTTAGTCTATCAGCCATTTAGTGAAGGAAATATTCTCAACTTTCAGAGTCAAAACTGCTGGAAAACTTTTTAAGTTGTGTTCCTGTAATAAAGCAACCTAGATTTATACTTTTGGAGCCTACTCAGGCATATGTATGCCTTTGAAAATCTGGCTAAACACCTAAATTCCACCACATGCTTGGCCTACTGCATTACTTCTATTTTCAAAGCTCTTGGAAGTTTCTGTACTATGTATGGTCAGATTTTCCAAAGCCTTTTAAATGGTTAGGGATGCCCAGTAGGCATCTAATCAGATTTTAAGATATATTAAGTGGATCATGCACCCAAAACCCTTTCAAAACTCAACTCGTAAGGATATTTTTAAAAAATATGCAAAGCCACCCCGCCTGCAATTTGGCAGAAACATACCACTGAGCAAGACAGCCTATTTCTGCCAATTGCTGAACCACTCTGGTTGTTGGCAGAGTTGGATGGGAGGCACTATGCAAAACAATTCCTAGTTTGAGTCAGTAGATCAAGGGCTGTGTTTCTATGCAGCATGCAGAAAAAACAATCTGCAGATCTGTCTGAAACTTTTTAAATGGACCAAGAAGAAGCTATGAAGTGTGCTATCTAGTGCAATAGCCATGATGAACACTTCACTGTGCCATGCAGATCTATCCTCATGTGTTTAATTATTGGGTGGGGGAGGGGAGGGTGGGGGGGTGGGGGTGGAGGGGGGT
>JAWWEV010000083.1:55591755-55621581 GCA_035583235.1 Hafferia zeledoni
GTGATTGACTGTACTGGCCAGAAATAAGGAATTAAGAGATATAATAGAAAAGATGATGGGAAGGGTGCTGGAAATCCTGCTTCTGTTTTCCCTCAACATAACAATGCCCAGCAAGGACAGATCACATGAAAGGAACTATGATAGGAGGGTCAGAGAGGTAAGAAGACGGGAAGTCTCCCCGGGGACTCAGATCCTGAACAGCACTGGTTAGCAAGTCCTTCCCAGCTGCTGGCACTGCTATCAGCTGCAATCCAAAGGCATTAGTTCTTCTAACTGACGTGAAGCTTCCCATGCAATCTCTTACCATCAGCATGGTGCAAAGTTGAGAGTCTACTGATCTGTTTTGTATGGTTTTCTGTTAATATAACTGCTAACTAATGAGCAGCTTGCAAAGGCTCATATGAAACTCAAAGCTCATTTGGGGAGGCAGAAGCTTCTCCTAAGGAAAGTCCATGTTACTGTTTTATAAATTGTTTTGTAGTGGTGACAATTTATCTCTGAACACTGAGCTGTTTAGGGCCAGCAGCAGAAGTACTGAGGGCATCCTAAATGGTTTCCCAGAGAAGTTTCTACTCCTCATATGTATTGCATAACGTTTATTTATTTTGCACTCAGAGCTGGTTCCATGCCTTGTAATCCAAGTAACATTGGGTTTTCCTATCAGCTGGGATAGAAAGAACAGAAAATTCCCTTTCACAGAAGATGGTTATTGAGTACTTGGCCCACCTGAGAAAATTAAAGCAGGACAACTGAGGGTAAATAAGTTAGCACTTCTTTGTTTTATTTCCTAACCATATGGGAAGCCAAGGAAGACTTTAGGAAATTAACATTTTTATGTAATGTTCCACAACACCTTTTCCTTGATGCTACATAGATCCTGTCTTAGGTCTACTAGAAGCTCAAGTCTGAAAATAGACATGTACCAGAGATGCTAATGGACCTGATGAACAGATCTCAATTTATAACTCTAATAGAATACCGTTCAAAATGCCTGCTGTCTCATATTATTATCCTCCAAGATGTTCTTTCCAGAAAATGGACTACTCTGTTTGGAGGTAGGTTTGAACAGATGACATAATCATCAATTAAAATAGAAAGTACTTTCATCTTTTTCACAAGGGCCCATGTGTGAGCTGAAATGAGGATCCTGGGCCCATGGGAAGAGGCCATGAGAAGAGGCAAATTAGGAAAGCACTTTTAGCTGGAAGAGCCATCTATCATCTCTGTTCATTTAGCTTCTAGAATTTCTTAACTGTTCAACAGGTACAACAGAATCAGCAATTCATAAAGTCTCTGGAAAGACCTTCCAAGTGCATTGGGCTGCAGCAGTGTCAGCAAGGTAATGCATAATACACCAATCCATCAGAATGAAATGAAACATGATAAATTTCAAAAGAATGTCCTAACAGCCATGAAAGGGCAGCTGCATCCCAAGAGTCCTCTGAAAGATGAAAGCAGCTGAACGAGAGTTAGGAAAATGCAGTCAAGAGTGTTGGAAATGCAAAGGTTCTCTTGAATCATTCTCTTTGACTGTTTACAGTCTCTAACAGGTAAGAGATTTCATGTGAAACTGTTAAAAATTAACAAATTTATAAATGGTGAGTTAACATATCTGACTATAAGAAACATTAACTTGATGATCAAATTAATTTTTTAGTTTACTTATGCCGTTCCACTGTTATTAATGACAAATCCTCCAAGTCCCCTCAGTCATTTATTTGTGGTTTTATCCTTCCTAAAAATAGTTTTTTGCATCTCCACTTAAGCATTACTGAGTCAACATTACTAAGTTCATCCCTTTTAATATGCTTAATCAAATAATCTTGCCAATCTTCAGTGATTGTACAAGAGAGAAAAACAGTTTTTCTGTCCTACAGGAATGTGAAAGGCCTTTAGTCCTAATTTGGAATGGGAACTCAAAATCTCAGCAGAAGTACTAATGGTGAAATATCTTTTAATTATTTTCCTGTGTTTCTATTTTGCACAAATAAACAGTAAAAATAAATTTGGATGTTTAAACCAAAACTTCAGTTCAAAGTTATCTGAATGGTCTTTTCCTGTATTTCAACATTAAACAAACAGTTCTTGAAATTAACCTTTTCCTGTAGAAAATTGAGTTCAGCAGCTCAGCAGTTCCAAGGAAAAAAAAAGCTTTGTCCAGGTCTGTCCCAGGTCAACATTTGCACTCTAAATGAAACCTCCTTCCTTGGAGGTGTGATGATCAAGAGACACAAACATGAAATGATATCAAGAAACAGTGTCAGTGTGGCTCCCAATAGTGACTTTGAGGTCTGAGCAGATTAATTTTGGCAGATAAGAGAAATGCATTCAGAATTAATTGAAATAGGATTGGTCAGAATATAAACAATGGGAATTTCCTTAAAGACTTCCAGCACAACTTCTAGTGAAACAGTTATCAAAAATAAACCTGAAAAATCATGGTCACTCTATGAAGGCTGTAGAAAATAATTACAGTAGTTAAATCCAGCTGCTGAAACATTTAAAGCTCAGAAGAAAACTCATCTCACTCTGTCCTGGAAATGTAACAAGGAGTTTTGCCAAACAAGACAGGGTATAAATTTGTTATATTCTCTCTTCACCTTCCTGAAGAATGATTCCTTTTGGTGAAAACTATTAAAATACTGATGGCACCTCATGGTACTGGTAAACCAACATACACCATCTTCATCCAATGATGTTACCAGTAAATTTCCTTCTGTGATCATCCCTTTATTTAGTGTGAGTAATCCCTATTACTCCTGCCAGACATGAGGTGTTCCCTTCTTCCCTGGGTTTTTTTCTTCAGTTTTGGCAAGCTCCAGTTTCAGTGACAGTCAGAAAGTCTGCTTCCTCACTTGCCACTGCACAGCTGGCTTGAGCCCTTGCTCAGTGAGATGTTTAAAGTGCATTTCAAAATGTCAGTTGTGCAATTAGCTTCACTTGATTGAAATTTTAAAGCTGTGTCAGTACCCAGATGAGTTTATGCATAAGTGATTCATGGAGGAGGTAGTTAGTGGTTAGCTTTTCTTTGAAAAACCATCAAACTAATGGGATTAACTGGTTTAATCTGGCTCCAAAAACCATACATTCTCATATTTTAACAACTTGCTCTGATTTATTGTTGCAAACAGAATAAAGTCCAAAATGGCACATGTGAACTGTGTCTGTGAATGTGTATTTAAACATGTCTCAGGCTTTTAATGGGCTGGTTACAGAAAGCAGGCAACAGCTGGGAGAATCAGCAGAGAGTTCAAAGATTAAAATGTAAATAGTCATAGGGAACTATTTAAAATCATTTGTCTAACTACACAAATAGTCTGCAAATGAAAAATAAATCATGCTACTTAAGAAACTTAGTTTTGACTGACTATATTCAGAAAAATTGAAGAATTCTTGGTGAATTACTAGATGGAAACATCAGAATTGACAATTACAGTAAAGGCAGAGTGGAGTTGTACATGAAATGAGTCTTCTATGATCCAATCACAGCATACAGTGACACTGAAATACTTATATTCCAACAGTTCTAAGCTTCTAAGATCTTAAAAACACTGACAAATTCTCTGAGTTACTGTTGTTTTTCAGAATATCTTGATTATCAGAGAAGCTCAAGAGGTCTGGCAGGAAATAATATGCTGATGTATAAAGGAGGTAAAATGTAGAAAAGTTGATCTAGTTAAGTAAGTGGACAACTTGGTTAAATGACATGAACTAGTGGATACTATATAATGAATATTGACCCTCTGCAATTTAACATTACAATTCATAACTGATAGGAATATAGAAAATAATTACCTAATCTGTTTGCTAATTATATACAGATTGTAGGATCAAAAAAAATTGAAGGAGACTGATTACATGTACAGAAAGAGCCCATGAAACAGCCAGTTTCATGTGCAGCCAGCGGACAGTCAATTGGGAAACTGGATGCAGGCAAGAAAAAGGATTTTTTTTTAATTTTATTTTTAGAAAAGAATAGATGAAATATTATGTATGTATAGGAAAAATAAAGTAAATTTTTATTTAAAAACAGGCATCCATGTGAGCAGCAATTAATCAAATAGAAGTAATGAATAGAAAAGATATTTTGAGTAATAATTTTGATTATCTGAATAAATGTTGCCAGTGTGATATTGTTACTAAAAAATAAAAAAATGTGATATTTGATACACACAGAGAAAATACTGAGTCGAGGCAGAGAGCTTCTGACCACTACATTACATCTGGAAAATTAATAATTAGTACTGCCAAATCATGGTGATTAACTGGAAATGGCTCTGAGGAAAAACAAGAAAGCTTAAAGGTTAAGGAAATCTGCCTCACAGAGAAAGACTCAGAAACATACTAAGTGAAGAAGCAAAGAATATTGAGGAATGATATGAACAGCCTAAATCCCAGCAAAGGCAACATGAGTTTGACAGTATAAGACTGCAGCCAAGCACTGACCAAAGCCATGTGGCTGGGTGCTCAACAGGTTCAGGATTTTTTTTTCCAGGACTTCAATGAACAAGGAGAACAATCTACCATGGTCTGGCCTATGTGGTCCATCACTGAATATTTTTAAATTTGGTTTGGTTTTTTTTCTAAAATATATGCCATAGCTAAAAAAGGAATTAACACTGTAAATCCAGTAACAAAGGACAGATCTTGGCGGGGCGGGGGGGGGAGGGGGGGGGAACCACAAAACCCACCAACTCTACAGTGAAGAAACACCACATCCTCAAATTAAAAACAAAAGGAAAGTATAGGTTCTAAATACTCTGATTATTTCCTTTCCAAAAATTCCCATCAAAGTTAACATTTCTCCACAGAAAATCATAAACATTATCCTTTGAAGCAAGCCCCCAGTAGGCTAAGGAAGGTCTTTTTTTCCCAATTGCTGAATATATTCTGGAAGTGAAGGTCCTCAGCCAGCATCACAAATTACAATATAAAATGCCAAGAACTAAAACTGAAAGTTCAGAAAAGAAGTTATGAGTTTTGCCACAGCCTGACTGGCTTTTTTTTCCAGAGCCTTGATAGCGTGATATTGAGTAAACACTCAAGCTGATGTACAGAGTGATATGCTGGAGTGTTGGAGCCTCAGAATTTCCACCAAGACAGTCTCACTCTGCATTTGGTGACTCTTCAAAAACCATAAGCTTTTACTCAAGGAAAGTTGCCAACTGGTTTAAACCAAGTTACACAGCAGCTGAGCTCAAGTGGTATTTCCTGCTTGAAAATAATTAATTTTTAAGAACATAGTTCTATAAATATCACAGGATAATGCATTTAAGAGCTGTGTCATACAACATCCTTCATGACTAGGACCAAAATATTTTATTTCCCCTTCAACACCTTGCATCAAACCACCTAATACAAAGTATCCAGTTCTTTTGCAATGAGAATGTATTTCTGGCTTAAGTGTGACCTTTTTATCATTGTCTCCTGGATATAACTACAGAAAATGCATCCACTGAAGCCAAAGGGACTTACACAAGGATCTTGTTCTCCTTCACGCAACATATCTCTGCTTCTTAACTGGGCTTTGTTCCAAATGACTCCAAATGCTCAGTTGGTTAGAGCAAGGTCACGGGTTCGATCCCTGTATGGGCCATTCACTGAAGAATTGGACTCCTTGTGGATCTCTATCAAATCAGAATATTCTGTGACTCCAAAAAAATGCTCAGAACAAAACTAAGGTTGAGACTAATGAAGAAGAGCTGATCTTTTATCAGGAAGGCTCTGTACTGCCACCCACCTCACTGAGCACAAACTAATCCTGAACCTCCAGCTTGGTCAATCCTGTAGGTAGATTTCCAAGCCTATATGCCTAATACCTACCACTGGCATCCTTCATTGATTTCCAAGTATTTGTTGATATAACATTTTCCTACTGAATTATAGGATCACTCAATAAATGTAAATAGAATAGGGCAGAACCGGAGACAACACATCTCAAGAGTTTAAAGAAGAGGAAAACATGAAGGATATGCCTCTGAACTGTCTTGCTCATTTTCTCACTTTTAGTTGAAAACTGAATCATTTCTATAGAATGATCCTTTATGATTCATCACTCAATTTCATTTTCCCCTTCTGATTTACAATAGTTTGTCAGATAGATTCATTCTAGCTTCATGTCCATCTTGAGAGCTAGCTGTAATTCATTCTGAAGTGTTTGTGTCTTTTTTTTTCTGAAGTTGCTCAGATTTTTTTTTTAATAACAACTCTTTTACCTCAAAAACAATCAAATGAGCACTCACGATGTTACTTGGACTGTAGAGGACTTAATGGATTTTATTCCTGTTAGTAATATTTTTCTATGATATTTTACCCATTTAAACAACAGCAGCAGCCTGCAGTACAAATTTTGAGAGCCAGAATTCTGCAGAAACACCATATCATGCTTATGTTCGCATGGAGCAGAACACTGCCTTTAATCATGCTGAAAGGAATCTTGCTTTCTATTTTTTCCCTCAGATGTAGAAAACTGATTGTATGTCCTCACTTTTCATGTTAAGTACCCTACTACTGCATAAAAGTTGAGGTCCCAGAACCACAGAATGACTGAGGTTGGAAAGACCTTAGAGGCCATCCAGTCCAATATCCCTGATCTACCAGGGTCACCAAGATCCAATTGCATAGGACCATGACCAGATGGCTTTTTAGTATCTCCAGGGAGGAGACTCCACCACCCCTCTCGGCAATCTGTGACAGTGTTTGGTTACCCTCAGAGTGAAAAAGTGTTTCCTGATGTTCAGAGGGAACCTCCCACATTTCAGTCTGTGTCTATTGCCTCTGATCCTGTCTCTGGACACCACTGGAAAGAGCCTGGCTCCATCCTCTCTACCCTTCCTTCAGGTATCTATGCTCATTGACAAGATCCCTGTGAGCTTTCTCTTCTCCAGATTGAACAGTTCCAACTCTCTCAGCCTTTCCCCATACAAGAGATGCTCCAGTCCCTGAATCATCTTCATGGCCCTTCCCTGGACTCTCTCTGGCATGTCCATGTGTCTCTTGTACTTGACATAGCGCTCCAGATGTGGCCTCAGCAGTGCTGAACAAAGAGGAAGGATCACTTCCCTAAACCTACTGGAAATAATTTGTTTAATGCAGCCTAGAATACCAATAGTCTTCTTTGTGGCAAGGGCATATCACTCGCTCTTGGTCAACATGGTCTTCTCCAGGACTCCCAGGCCCTGTTGTGCCACTCATTTCCAATTGAATGCCTCAGTGCATGGGGTTGTTGTTCTATAGCAGGACTTTGCACTTCTTGTTGAACTTCATGAGGTTCCTGCCACCCCAATTCTGCAGCCTACTGCGGTCATTCTGGATGGCAGCACAACCCTCTCTTGTATCAGTCACTCCTCCCACTTTTGTGCCAACAGCAAGCTTGCCAGCTCCCTAGCTTGCTTTTGTCATCTATGTACTTAAAGAAGCTCTTTTGGTTGTCTTTGACATATCTCACCAGATTCAGTCCCAGCTGACCTTTGGCTTTCCTAATCACATCTCTGCGTGATTGGATAATATCTCTGTGTTCCTTCCAGGTCACCTGTCCTTGCTTTTATCCTTCAGGTGCTTCCATTTTTGTGTTTAATTTTGGCCAGGATCCCCTTGTTCATCCACACAGATCTCCTGGCATTTGTGCCTGGCTTTAAAATTACTGAGATGGACTTGTCTTTGCGTTTGGAGAATGTGGTCCCTGAATATTAACCAGCTTTCTTGGGCCGCTTTTCCCTCCAGAGCATCATCCCAAGCAGACCTTGTTATTGAGTATGAGGAGCATACTCAACACCCTCTCCTCATTGCCTCCTCTTTCACATGAGTCAGAAACCTGTTCATCAGTGCTCTCCAGAACTGATCCCTTATGACCTTCTGTATTGTCCCCACCAACAGGTACTGGGTTTTTTGTAATCCCTCTTGGAGGCTTCATCCACTTTTTCTTCCTGGTCAGGCAGCTCAAGCAGACAACCATTACAACATCCCCTCCCCTGGTCTGCTCTTTCTTCCTTACCCATAAGCTCTCAGTTGACTCAACATCTATTGCCAGGAAGAGTTCCAGGTACTCCAGTTGCTTCTCACATGAAGGAGAATTCCCTTTTCTCATCTTCTCAAGCTGTTTTCTCTATGTAGCTTGTATTGCCTCCATGAAGGCATGGAATTGTCCTGGCACCAGGAAAACAGAGCACAGCTGCTCTCTACTCCCCAGGAGAGTGGTGAATTGGGTATCTCAGCGATAATGACAACTCTTGGCAAGACATGAGAAAACTGCAAAGCAGATGGTGGCTCTCAGGCATCAGTACCACAACCACTGAGACTGGGTGATTAATTTCAATAATCAACACCATACAGGGATAGAAATTGTTCACAAACTAATATGTTTCCATTCTCTGCAAAACCTAATTTTGCTCCTTCAGTAACTTAGGTCATCATGGTCTTTTCAGTGGTAACACTCAGCTTTGATAGCATCAGTCAGAAGCTTTGAACCAAATTTGAGTAAGACCTCATGTCTCTGACCATACTATTCACCTTGTCATGTTCTTTTGTTTTCCTAATCCACTGAGTGATGGTTTGTTTTTTTTTCAAATGAGCTATAAAATATGTGAAATTGTGCTTATAGCTGATGTCATAATTGTCATTACAGAAGGCTGAAAGCCATTTCTTAAAGCCATTGAAAAGGCAAAGACAATGCAATCAAAGAAACTCCACACAGCAGAGAAGGAAATTTTGTCGGGGAGGAAAAATAGATCCCACAGAAGTGGCAGACATGTAAAGTGTGCAATTTTTTTTCATTGTCTGTATAGAAAAACCACCTTTTTTTGCTAAACAATTGAATAATCTCTACAATCAATGCAATGAAAAAAATCTGTAAGTCTACATAAAAATAATAATTAGCAATATCAGAGCTTATCTAAATAATCGTCAGTCTTTCCTCTGTTTCTACATTACCTCAGTTAGAAGAAAACTTTTTGCAAGACTCCAAATCTGTGTATGAATAAAACCAGTGAATGCAACGTATACATTGCTGCAGTCACATGTGTTGCAAGAGTTTCCAGATGTTGTGCTTCCATTTGGAAGCGAAGCTTTCCAAGAACCAGGGAGAGATGTAGACTATTCCAAGTGTGATCATACATACTCAAGTCAGCAGCAAAATTAAGTTTTGCAGAGCATTAATTAGAGGGCACCACTGATGTGGGTGTTGGCTTGTTCTTCCAGAAAAGAAGTTTCTGGGATTTATTTGTCTATCAGCATTGTATTGCTGCTGTCACCAGGGCTGGAGTGCCTTGCCATCTAAATGTCTCCATCAAGACAATAGCTTTTTAGGGTATTGAATACACACTCACACTGTTCTCAGTAGCTGAGGTCTAAAAGATTCAGTTCAAGTTGCCCAGGTATCTGTGGGGCAGCAGACATGTTTCTAACATCCTAGATTAGTGTCATAGCTACTGAAACTTTCCTTATTTTCCATAATTGCATATCCCATTATTCCTACTCAGACCAGTACACTCAGATGGAAAGTACATGACAGAATACTGCTGGGCCTCTCTGAGTGATGGAAGTGGCATCCAAATACACCTGGGAATAGCTAAAATGCTTCTTCTCATTTGCAATAAAAAGATCTGTTGCTCACAAATGAAAAAACAATAGAAAATAACAGTATTCATGTTTCACAGGCACTACAAGCAGCTGTAAAATTTTCCATTCTCATCCCCTCCATGATTCTTTTTTCAGAAAGTGTCTAGAAAAGAAGCAGGTCTCAGATAAATTGTGTTCCCCAACATTTTTTCATACAATTGCATAAAAATATACAAGCCTATCATCTGGTATTTTTACATAACAATTAAGAAAAGTTTGTCACCTGAACGCAGAATTTAAACAAAGATCCTATTTATACTGTCAGGTGCTTTTTCTTTACACTCTTTCTTTTCTTTCTTTTTTTTTTTTTTCTGCTTTTTGATTGTTCTGGCCATGGTGTGCTTTCCCAGGGAAACCTGATCCACCCTCAAGCCTGTATGTTTTGTGAAATTAGTAAGTACTATGCAGAGTTATTCTTTTCAGATATGTAGCAGGTCTGAGTATGTGCTCACTGGTCTGCAGGGGAACTGACAGACAGATGATTAATGTAGATTATAAGTTAGCCGCTGTGGATACAAATGCAAATAGCAAGAAAAAACACCACACTCTTTTAAAGGATCCTTTCTGGGAAACAAAGGTTTTCTCTGCTCAAGACAACTCTAGTTATTAGCAGGTTCACACAATCCTAGTGGAAATGTGTAACTAAGGAAGCAGGCCAGTCTGCTCGGGAAATGTTATCAAACTGAAACCAGCAGCATTCACCCTGGGTTTGGTCTTTCCTCTTTTTGATTTAAAGAAGAGGACCACAAATGCTGTGCTCTAATTCCCAGAAGTTTCTAGGGACCAGGCATATAAAATGGGAAATGCACAATAGAACTTTTTATTTGCTGTGTAACTCTTCCTTATTCAGGCACACCCCAGGAAGAAATAAACAAAAACAATGGGATTTCCAGTTCACTTTGCCTATTGCTCTTTTTTTTTTTTTAAATCACATGTATATGAATAATACTGTTGTGATGGGTTGATCTATGGCTTCCTCAGTAACTAGGTGTAACTAAGGAAGTGGACATTACAAAGTATTCCACACGTGTTTTCCACGTAATAGAGGAGGAGGGGAGATAGGAAGGAGTTTTTTTGGGCTTCCTTCTTCCGGAAGCTCAGGGGAAGCAGGAGGAGCCTGGATGGTCTGTTCTGTTTCTGTTGGTTTTCCTAGCCTGGGACGTGGTGAAATTGTATCATGCCTGTTCTCCTTTCTGGAAGTTTTAATTGTGTTTGTCTGCTTCATCTGTTCTGGTTTGGGTTTATTTCCCCTTATTCCTTAACCATTCCCTCTTCCCTTTTCCCTTTTTTCCCCTGGGGTGGGGCCCCACATAGTGTGTACAAATTGTGGTTGTGCATATGTGGTTGCAAATGTTAGAAATATAATTTCTTTTTAATTCAGTTCAGTATCTTTTGAGTTCTTTTCATTTCAGTTTTTTTTTTCTCTTTGCTAGGAAGACCGGGAGGAGGAAGGAGATAGTCCAGGGTTGTCCAGGGTAAAAAAAACTAGGCCAACCTGAGACATTATTTCTGGTGGCCCGTATGGGGAACAACCTTCAGATGATTTGGTTAGTTATGTAAACAATCTGTTTATACAGAATTAATAATATTAATAATATTTTTACCTATATTCTAATCTTCAAAAAAGTTAACGCTTTTTATTCAATTAGCCACAGAAGTAGTTCAACCTCTCTTTTGAAAAGATATTACAAAACTATACCGTATCATACACTTATCTCAGGAGTGCTACACATCTCCCTGAGGTGCCTGGAGTCAACCACCCTACTGCAAATCACTTTTATAGTAGCCTTCATTGCATAGGGTGCTGGGCCATCTTGTCCAGAGTGTGCTTTAGTCAAGAAAGGTTGGACAAGATGATCCTCCAGGTCCTCTTCCAATCTGGTATTCTGTGAAATATTGTACAAACATCAGCTCAATTGCATGATTTTGACAGTTAGAAACAACATCCAATATTTAAGTCCTCCATAGCTTGATACAGACCCACTTCCTTCCAAAGCCTGTGACTGTTATTAATGGCTCATCCTCAATTCTGGAGGAAGGAAATAAAATTGTAGTTGTCAATGGCATGCCACACAGGGATTTTACACTTTCTTCTATAAAGGAAATTCATAATGTCAGCTGAGATGCTTTCACACAGTCAAGGGTATCTTGCTGCCTTTTCAGAACAAGTACTGATAGTTGTGTTGGGACTTAGTCCCTCTCCTTGCCCATGGGTAACATGCCTTTCTAAATAGCATACCCTGCGTTTGTGTGTAAAGAGTATCAGTACTCCCATGCATGGAGATATGTTCAGAAAATATGGGCATATTTCTGGAACATAGAAGAGAGTGGTGAAAATCATTGCTTCTTACACAGGCTAGGAGATAGGTACCAAAGAAACCTGTCAACTGGACACTAAAGGAAGGATAACCTTAGGAGTTGTGGAAGGAACACAAAGGGAGAAACTGGAATTTATTTAAGACTAGACATAGAGAAAGTTATCTGACATCCTGGAAAAGAAGGGAAGAGAAAGCTCCACAGCAATGCTCCCACCCTCTCTCATATCTTGCCTTTCCAAACCGCATAGTTTTGCTTAGCAAAACTTTCTTGTTCCCTTCCTTTCTATCCGCTTCCTGCAGTTTGATACTCAATGCTTCCTATATATCTTTTCATTCTAGCCATCTTTTCCATTGTTCACCTCACCTCCCTTGCTCCATTTCATTTGCTTCCCACTCATCCCTTCAAATTTCTCAATGCTGCAGAGCTGCATGACTGTGTAATGACCTGGGTTTTGGTGGTCTCACACTATCTGGAGCAGACTGTCTGCAGGCAAGAGTAACCATGCAATGAGTCAGTCCGGGTTTTTTGGGCTGGGGTAGCATTAATTTTGTTTTTGGTTGCTGGTGTAGTGCTGTGTTTTGCATTCAGTATGAGACTAATGTTGATAACACACTGATGGTTTAGTTGTTGTTCAGCACTGCTCACTCTAAGCCAAGGGCTTTTCAGTTTCCCCTGCTCTACCAGTGAGGAGCTGCACAAGAAGCCAGGAGGGAGCATGGCTGACACAGCTGACCCAAACTGGACAAAGGCATATTCCACACCACAGAGCACTTTGCCCAGTATAGAAACTTGGCTAAGCAGGGCCAATCACAGTTGGGGGACAGGCTGGGCATCAGAGAGTGGGTGACGAGCAGCTCTATTGTGTATCACTTTTCTCTCTTGGGTTTTATTCCTCTTTCTCCTTTTTATTACCATTGTTATTACCATTAGTATTATTAGTGGCATTGTTGTGGGGGTTTTGTTTCAATTACAAAACTGTTCTTATCTCAACCCATGAGTTTTACTCTTTTTCTCTTCAGTTTTCCTTCCCACCAGGGCAAAGGAGTGAAGCTGCTGTATAGTACTTAGTTGCCAGCTGGGGTACAAACATGACAGAGCCTTTTGCAGTGACCAGCTGCTTTTCTGCCTTGGCTCTCCCAAGTCATTCCCACAGGTTCAATTTCGATTTCTTAACATTCTTGGCACTTCATAACTCATGGTTTCTATTTCTCCAGGTCCATTCTTGCTTCGTTCAGAGAATTTTTCTTGGCAAATTTACACCATGAAGTACCTTAAGACCTTTAACTCCTGGATGTATTTGCTGACAGTGTTGCCTTACTGTACCTGTTGGCTGAAAAGCAAGATACTTACAGGTACACAAGCCAGTCAACTCTTATTACATGTAAACCTCAGTGAGGCTGGTCCCATCATACTGATCCCATAGGGAGGGAGCCAGTGGCTTTGGGACTTTGGGTGCTCATATACAGGTTTAAGGTCTTCATAATACAGAAACAAGACAGACACGCAATGTGTTTCCCCAGTCTTGCAAGAGTTACTCTGCCCCTGTTTCCACTGAGTTTTCTGTGACCTCCATAAATTGTGTTCTTTGCTTTCAAATTCTGACTGATCGTTCAACCACTCCAATACAATGTACCTTCTCACTTCTGTATTTAAAAGGCTTTCCCTGGAAAGCATCTCACATAAAGAGTTTTCACCAGCTTTAAAAAGACCCTGAGCTCTATGAAAGCATTTTCTGTATTGCAGACCTCAAGTTTTAACCTATCACAAGCAAAACCTTAGAGGATGTGATTTAAAAATAAGAACTGTCATTCTGTAGTCTCAGACTCATTTGCCTCAATCTGTGCTCACAGGCTAGAGTAAGACCAGAGAAGCCTTTTCTTTGAAGTAGCAGCAGCAGCAATGGTTAATTGTTTAATTTCTGAGTACGTTAATTTCTCATACATTCACATAAGATCAGTAAATCCTTAATTTAGGTGTGTGAAAAACAACAAAACTGAGAACTCTACCCTCTCCTG
The DNA here is from genome assembly GCA_035583235.1 of Hafferia zeledoni. NCBI lineage: Eukaryota > Metazoa > Chordata > Aves > Passeriformes > Thamnophilidae > Hafferia > Hafferia zeledoni. Next base: position 55,605,705 of record JAWWEV010000083.1, read on the forward strand.
TTATTGTACATATTTTTCCTCTCTCCTCCTTTTTGTGAGGAACACAATAAACCAAGAAGTGGCTTTCATCATAGCAGGGAAAACATTATCTTAGATATTTTTAGTCAGTTTGCATGCACAGGGAATCCCTTCCTACCTTGAAGACCACAGTGTTATAGGGTCCCTTTTCTCTCTAGTTCTCCACAAAGCAATCTTAGAGCCTCCTTAAAATTTAAATGTTTCTTTTCAAGCTGATTCACAACACCTTTCCAGTCCTTTCTTCCTTTTATCCCTGTCTGCCAAGCACTTAACAAAGGAACACCAGAATTTCTCTTCAACCAACACTTTTTACACAGTAGTAAAAAAATGGCACTTCAAATTTCTAATATGAACTTTTAGAGTGTAAGTCCTAAAATAGTACTACATTGTCCTGAATGACCTTAAGTATGGTGTACCTTTTTGAAATTCTGATATGACATAAGAACTGCTAGATCATCACACATAAGAGCTAATTTCAAAAAAAGTTCTTCTTATGAATTCAGTTTTATCCTGGAGCAAAGGAAATATGTCAAGAAAAGTTTGCAGGAAAAAGTTCTTCATATGATTTAAAATACCTAAATCATTCCATTCTCTTTCTTTCTTATTTTACATGACATTGTAATCTGTAATAAAAGTGTGATGAAATTCAGTTTAGTAAAAAAAGAAAAAAATTCTTTTGATACAGCTGAAAGGTGTTTTTTTCCCTAAATATAATGTTGTCATGTTGACATGAAACACTGATTTCAGAAGAGCAGTAGAATAATTCTGAGCAGAAAAACAGTCCATCAGGTATGTTTTGACTGCTGAAGAGCTCCACCAAACAAGGCCACCCCTTGTCAGAGTCTCTGGGAATGGTGAGTTGAGAACTGTATGGTCTGGCCCTTTTGGAACACAGAATAGAACCATCCATACTTTCAGTAACAATTAAAAACAGTCAAGGATTAGAAAAGCACTACATTTCTCCTTACAGAAACTGTGCAGAACTGAGGTAATTTCTGTTTAAAAGAAAAACAGGAAGCAAATACCATTAAAGTGCCCATAACATGGCAGTATAATAAGGATGAAAAACTACAGGAAAGAAATCAAAGAAAGAAAAAAATGTGCAAATATTTGCTATTTAAAAAAACATGTCCACCTGGACTGCAAAAGTTCTTAGTCAATGATACCCTAAACTTTCAGATACGTATTGTGTGTTCTTAATTTTACACAGAAATGCAGATTTACAAGGAAATAATTCAAACTGCTTTAATTGTTTATTAAATTAGAGTTTGGGATTTTTTGTGAACCCAAGGGATTTGTTAGCTCAAATCCTATTTATGACTTGACATTCTTTAAAAAAACTCAGCCTAAATTTATACTTCAATTACAACTCAAATGAGTCACAGAAGTGTGGGAGACTGAGAGGTTTGCACACTTTGTTGAAAGCCCAAAATCAGACTGCTAACCCCTATCTCCAGAAACGGCCTGGTAATTGTGGAACAACCAGTCTTCCCGTGAGAGTTTTTCATTTGGGAACAAAACCAAGAAATACAAAAGAGGTGGAGGATTGGCATGACTTGGAAGCAATGCCTGATTTGAACCCATACTTTTTTCCAAAATCATCAAGTATTTGGTCAATACATGTGTGTCATTTACCATCTCACCTATGTGTACCTCATTCATATACAGGACACTATTCCATCCAGATAGGTATTAATGTAATATAAACATTTCCTTGATACAATCATGGGGAAAAAAAAAAAAATAAAATAGGACTTACCTGATCTGATTTTCCAGTTTGCTAAATACCTACTCAGTTGCCTAGTGTGGATTTTCTCTAAAATTTTACAAAAATAAAAGGAACACATTGCAGTAATCCTTAGCTGATTTCACTATGGTAATTTCCTGGCCTCAAACTCTAGTTTTGAGCACTATTATTCATGCTGTGTGCTTTTCCTGTGGACCCAGAGGGCATAATAGATTTCAGCTGAAACCTTAAACAGGCTCCTTTATGTCCAACTACCTGCAACAGTCTACATCTGTGTGAACATTTGAAACAATGTTTAGATCTGCCCAAAAAGCAACATTACTAATGAGCCCCCACTGGATTTTCCCTCTACCACCTGCACTGTTGGGACAAAACAAAATTACTTTTATAAAACATCTCATCTGGCAACCACACCACATATTTTATTATTATGCCATTGAACATTTTAATACCTTCAGACTTTGTTGGGGAAAAAATGTGGTACAGCACACCACATCTGGGAGACAAATAGGGATACTCCCAGGACGCAGGAACTCCTTCATAACCACAGCCAGGTCTGCCAAGGGCACCCAGACAGCACTGCAGGCCACTAAGACAACACTTGTGTTGGTGAGTTGTTTGGAGGTATATGTAAAAGAGGTGTCTGATTAGCCACGCTTTTATACACAAAACAGAGATGAAGAGTGATAGGGAAATATTTCTTTAATTTATTTCTGCCCTGAGTTGAAGCCAATATTTAAAAACTTTTTGGGTAAATGAGAATGATTGCATCTGCCCAACTCTAACTAAAAGAATCTAGTAGCAGCTAAAAAACAGAAGAAATGTATGAACTTTGCAAAGTCAGCAACAGCTATATAACAATTTTCTTACAAATTTGAAGTGGAAGAGCAGAGAGTGATAGCAACCTCAAGTGACACTTCTGACTGGCCTTGTATATAGGGAAAGTCAAAAATATTGCTCTGGAACAGTGTGTCATTTGTGCCAACATTATGGCATACAAAATAATAAATACTGGAGATAGTAACCCCATGAGGAGGGGCAGGAAAAAGAGGAGAAACAAATGCACAGGTACAGGACATCGTGGGGAAGGCTGAGTCGAAAGGGGAATTGCTATGCACAGGGGCCAACCTACCAGAACCTGGGGGACAGAAAACTTCATGTAACCACATGATGTAGCAAAGTCAAAGCTTTCAGACCGAACTGGATCAGAGGCTTTGAGGCTTGATTTCTGCAACTGAGTGTTATTGCACAGAAATCACTATTTGCCTACAATACCAACCCCACTTAACAAGCAACCTTTCAATTTTATCCTACTCAGAGTTGGTTCTGTTCTTCTACCTACTCCACCTAAATTCCCTTTAACTTCTTCAGAGAAGAAAGTATTTTTCCCAGACTATGACAAGTATTAGGCTTAATGGTTAACTGCCAAGGGTAGTGACCAACATCCTTTGACGAAGCAAACCCTTAAATATAAGTATGCTTGTTAAGCAAAGCAGGTATTGATATTCCTAATAGAGCTAGTTTGAAAATATCTTTTTCCTGGATAAATTTCAATACTTGCTTCCATCTCTTCTTGCTTTTCTTCCAGATTACTTCTAAAATAGGCTGGGATGGAGAGTTAAGCAATTAGTTTTTCATTCAGATATGTTCAATTTTTTACCATTTTAGAGATAAAAAGGCCAGACAGTTCTCCCATCTGTCCTCCTAGATAGTGTGCTCACCCACTCCCACTCAGGTGTAAAGGTGCATACACCTCATCTGGGAGGTCACAATCCAAGATGATTCATATGTAGTAGACCATTGCTGTTTCCATTCAAACTGCATCTTTATTGAGACTTTGCAGCTTATTGACCACTTTGCACCACTATTAGTCAGGGAAGCAAGTTTCCTAGGGAACTCAGGAACTATAAATCAGTTTATAACAGCCTTACACCAGTTTTAGATCTCTTTGTTCAGGTCAATATGTTCCAGTGTTTTATTTTACATAGTTCAGCTTGTGACACACACCTCCCCCACAAAAAAAGCAAGAACTATTGAAGGAAAAGAGACTTTGTTTCCCTAATTTCATGGGAACCCCCACAGCTTCCAGTTCCCAAAACACAGTGAGGGCATGACATTGCCATTGTTGTGTGTTATTATTCTTGCTGGAGTGTAAATCCCAAGGGAATGAAGTCCCCCATTGCTGGGGAATCTGGAATAGCAGCAGAAATCTCAGCTTTTTTTCTCACTTTTTTCACAATGCTGCCCATACTGTGGTAACTACTGGAAAGGATCTTTTTTACCTTTTTTAGTATCTTTCCCTTTGGTGTTGCAGTAATAGCGATGAAGCCTCTCCTGTCAGTGTTGAGTTCCCTTCCCTGTGATGAGCGGGTGATAAGACACAGTCTTTTACTACCTGAAAAGGTAAATCAGTGTTCTTGTAAGCTTGGTCTTTTTATCCCTGTGTCCTGTATCCACAGAAACCGAACATGTAACTTTATGAGGCTGATGCTGAAACAACAAAGTTTGCAGTAGATTTGTTTCCCATTGTGACTGGTCCACACAGGATGGCAACATTTAAGTTCAGTTGTCAAATCTGAGAGGAGGCTTTTTCAGTTTGAGGAGATGTCTTATCTGTTTGCAGTTTTTGCTTTAAATTTTATTGATGACTCAGATGTTGTTTGTTTAGTGATAAAACCTGCATGCAGTTTTAAGGGGTACATGCAGCGATCACTTGGAAGAAATTGATCTATAATTTGCTTACTTGCATATCAAAAAGTTTCTAAGTGACTTGGCTGTACTTTTATCTGAGACTGAGTTTCAAGAAGGCAGAGTTTCAATATTAAGAACCTGAGAAAATCATAAACCTGCAGAAACAGCAATCAAATTGTATTACCAATTGGCAATAGCAATAGACCACTTAACTTCATTTAGTACTCCTCCTCAAATTCCTCAACATTTAAAAAGATTTTAAAAAGTCTCATTCTTAATATTCATGCTAAATTCTTAATTTTCAGGTAATTGAATTAATCATTTGTTGTTTTAGAAAACTATTTTTTCAGCCTGGGAATGATGATTTTCTAAACTGGATCACTCACATCATTAGCCAAATATCTTCTATGAAAAAACTCAGCAAGCTTCCCATTCCAAATAAGTACATACACTGAGACAATATTTATATGTTTTGAGAAATAGCTCTCTTCAAGCCGGCAGAGTGGTAGCAACACAGAATGAATACAATTCAAAGCTCTCAAACCCTAGCTACCTTATAAAAATTCACGTGGATTTCTCCCTTTTCTCACCCTGCTCCTGCAACCTTTTCTTCAGATAGCTACAGTGTTAGTCACCTGTGAGGCAACTGAGTACCTGTCTACTCGAATGACTGACTGACACCATCTCAATAGTAACTGTTTAGCTATGCTTCCTACTGCTGAGAAACCTGCCTTTAGGGAGTGCTGGATGTCTTCTATCAATTTTAACACATTTGGGCAAATTCTTTTCTTTTTAAATTAAAAAATTGAATTGGTTTTCATCTCTCATTTTCTAAGCCTTTTCAATAAAAATCTGTTTGGGACATTCCATTACTTCATTTGGAAACCACAACAGCTTTACTTGTCTTTAGTTTCTGGGTAGTTCTCTGTAGATGTTGAGTTGACACTAAATCTAGTTCGCTGAAAACTCCCCAACATGTCAAGACTTCTGTGGATAAGGTACAAGTTAAATCCTTTATGAGTAGCTCCACTGATATGTCTGTCCATGTGCTTGGTGTGCTCAGGGCATCATTCAGACTGGTACAGAAATTATGTAGTTTGCGTACCTGAGACAAAGAGATGCTTCTCTCTCCAAAAAGGCTCTCATGCAATGACCTACATTTTATGTAGATCCTCTGCTCACAAGTAAACTTCCAGCTCCACCAGTCAGGATGAAATGTGATTTTCCTGACACTATATTGGCATCTTCTCTCACATAACTACATTTTCCCTCTCACCTGAGAAAGGGATCACTATTTGCTGAAGTGCAATAGTCTCAGCAGCACCAATATGTGACAGCTTCAGAATAGAAGTAGTTTCAGCAAAATAGAAACTAGCATGTTTTTAAAACAGAAACTGCTTTGTAACAAACTTTTAGTCATGGCAGAGTCTCCATTACAAATTCAAATATTCAGAGTGCAGACTACAAAACATTTCATCAAATACCTTCATTATATACTAAAAAATGTGTGAAAACAAACTAGTTTAAATATTTCAGTAACAAGTCTAACAATCTGATCTGCTCAACATATTCTAACTGAAAGGCTAAGGGAAGTAACAACTCAAAGATAAGAAGGTTCTTTAACTAATATCTTCACATAGCAACACTGAAGTATCAGCTTTATACCAGGAGGTTTAGTTTTATTCAGCTATTTTCATTAAAGCAATACTAGTGTCAAAGGAGTGATTCAAAGTAGATTACCTGAATTAACTCTTCAGTGCTTCTGCATGACAATATGAAGACTTTCCCACCCTGCAACAGACTAGGAATATTTTCTTGTTATTCGACATTTCTAGCAAGGATTTTAAAAAGTAGCAACAAAAAGAAAAACAACAAACAAAAAAAAAAAAGCTCCCATGCTCTCTTGGAAGTTTTCAGAAGTCAACAAAGTAAGTTACAATTCCCATCTTTGAGAAAAATTATTAAGTTTTGCCTTTTTTTTTGTTTTTTTTTTTTTTTTCAACTTGATTTTAAAATAAGATTGTGTGGTTGTGTTTATAAAAAGTAATTTAGAACAATTTGTATCTACTAAAATGAAGTATAACCAGACTTTTTTTGGTCTAAAATTATCTATTCAGCTGTAAGCCAGGCAAATGCTTAAGTACAGGAAAAGGAACCAAGTAACAAAAGAAGGAACAGCAGAAAATGTGAAGAACTACACTGTTGCATATATCGAAACCAAAGAAAACACCTATGCTGATGATAGCACCAAGTTAATGCAGCTTACATGAGGTTTCTCTACCTTTAAGATGAGCAGGGACATATGAAAAACAAGACATCTACTGATTGTAAATCCATTAATATATTTATCTCTTTTATTTGGAAAGATTTCTTTCTACAGGTGTGAAAAGCCTTGTCAGTTTATAACAGCTGGACAATCTGACTGGTCTGGAGTGCATGATCTTTATAAGTCCCTGCTCTCAGTCTATCAAATGAATTTGAGGGCTGACTGAAAAAGTGCCCAAAGTTTTAAATTGAATCCATCTGAGATTCCCTCGTGCTAGAGGCAATATCACTTTTTGATTGATAATATATACTGGCTTCTTCCTAGGTCAGAACAGCAACACAAGTGTGTGCAGTGCATCTCCTAATGTGAGAATCACTTTTCTTGAGAAATTCTACAGCTGGGCAGTATTTCTTAAGTTCATAGATGCAGAATAAGAAGCAATCAAACCAAAGAACCCAAGGGCTGGCTAATGCAACTCCCAGGCAGAAATGGTGGTACTCAAGGTAATAGCACTTAAACATCTCCTTGAATTACTGCTCCCAGCTTTTTTCTTTGGGTGGGCTGCCACCCAAAGTATTGGTGGTGCTAGGATTTTTTCCTGGCACTTAAAGGATTAGACACTTTTGTAGGTACAAGACCTTCAAAAAATGTTGAAAATAAAAGTTAAGAGCAGAGGTCTGGCCAATATAAACTGGTGTTCAATTTAGTGAAAACAAAGCAAGCTACAACAGCTGAGGTAACAGCATGCAATTCTTAGTGCATCATTCTGACTCATATCATCCTCACATATTTATAAGAATAAATGGATGGGATTTACTGAAACAAACAATCCAAGTGGGAACACTTCCATGACCATATCTTAGGTGATCAGTCTGTGAAGACTCTCTGGATAGGGTAGCTCTATCTCAATTTTACAGGCTTCAGTTTAAGCTAATCTCAGAACAAAGTCCCCAGAAAGGCTGGCAGGGAGCTGGTTTTCTCATCTTCAAAGAATCCATTTAAAGAAAGAGAAGACATAAGAAGACACACAAAACTCAACATAGAGGACAAACACTACCCATGGAAAGGCACACTGAGATATTGCTCCTAAGTCTTAGCCATTGGATGGAGAACATACATGTCAGACTATAGTCCCAGGTTCCTATTCTTTCCTAATGCTCTCTAGTTCTCATTAAACCATGAAGGCCAGAGTTTGTATGTGGTGCAACATAGCTAGCTGAAGAGAACTGGTAATCTTACAAATAAGTATTACATTTCATGTGTAGGTGAATTCTGAAAGTTGGTATCTGGTTGTAAAAGCTTTGCAATGATACTTACATATGTTATAGTAGAAAGAGAGAAGCCAGATATAAGGAAAATGGTTAGAGGGCTAGAATGACTCCATATGAGAAGAGACTGAAGGCATAGAGACAGTTTTAGGATGAGATACATAAGAACAGACACAGCAGGTATAATAGCTGCTACTGGGATGGTAAGTTATTCACTGAGAACTATTCAGCCTTATATAGGTCAGAGCCAAGACACACGGCAACATGTAGAAAAAATGTATTGCACTCTGCATGTTAATCATGTGAAATTTATTGCTGCAAGATCTAGATTTTGGGAAGGCCTATAAACAGATGTGAACATTCAGGTAAGTCTTAGTCAGGTAGATGATGTCAACATTTGTATTTAGCTTTTATTAAAAATACAATAAACCTTTATCTTCAAAGTCAGAAATTAAGTTAATTGCCTCTGTGCTGGCTGTTTCTGAACACTGCACACTTCCCTTCACCTGATGTCTGACTGCGTTAATACCATTTACTTCTGACCTCTATACAGAGGAAAGCACTTTCAAGTTCCTGGAATCCAAACTGGCTAAACTATTTTTTTAAAAAATATTTATTTGAAGGTGCATTCAATTCTCATCCAATCCATTTTCATGTAAATTTTAGCAATTGACTATACAATCACAAACCTTAGTGATATTTAGCAAGTCTTCTTTTACAGCCCAGTTTCTCTGGGTTTTGGAGAGATATGCTAAGGTTTAACTAACCTAAATAGAATTGTTCATACCTGAAGCTTATCCAGCATCAACCTTGGGTTTGTTTCTTAGTTCTAAGTCTCTGCCTTTGATCAATCAGAAACAAAATTCTAGTCCTTTTCTAGGTCTCTTGTACATAAGTAGCTTCAAAGATCTGAAAACAGGTTTCTGTATAGTTTTAACACAACTTGTTCCAAGCTTCCCAAAGCAATTAATTACCAGTCTTTGATATTTCAAAAGTTCCTCTTATAGGATGTGTCATGCCTCCCATCCATGATGTGCTTTCATCCAGGAGATGTGATTGATTTTACAATGTTTGAATCTTCATGCCAGAAGTTGGGACTCATTTTTAACCTTCTTTTTCTTATATTTTAGCTAGTTTTGACCAACCTTTTCTTGGAGAAGCAAAAGGGAATTTGGCAGACCTTTTTGTTTCTGTCATTCTGAGACATACAAATAAAATATATGTATCTAGAATATAGATGAAAAATAATAAAGACATTGTATGCAGGAAATTACACCATTAGTAGTGCCACTCAGATAACCTGTAGAGCTCGGATTTCCAATTGCAAGTTTCTTCTAAATTGCCTGGCACTGAGCCACAGAAGATGAATTATTTTAAAAAGGTGTTAAACAGGATCCACCAAAGAAATGCAATACTCAGTGATACTACCTCCTTTTGAAAATGCTAGGTGTTAATTGCTGCAGTGTTGATCTTGTGATTTCAGTTTGTTCCAATGTCAGTCTTGAACATGCCTTTTCATGTTAACAGGGTTCTATTTTTGAATGCCACATGTTTATTTATTGGGGGGTGAAGGCTCATCCTCACCATTCACACTTTAGATTCAGGCAAGGTCTGTGGGGGTAACATCAAGACTACTACGAACTGTGGCTATCACTAACTTATTATCAGTTCAGGTATGAACTAAAAAAAAAAAAAAAAAAAAAAAAATTAGCAAATTGATAGCCAGTATTTGTCATTTGAGAGCAAGTAATTCAGTAAACTAGGTATCTGATATCCTAAGTAAGGAAAACACCGTGGTTAATGAATGTACCAGATGAATCTGGAGCTCTATTTTAAATTTTCCATATATCAAGAACTAGAGCTGTCATGCTACACTAAGACAACAAAAGTTCCACATTGAACTGCTGATACTTCAGTTGTAATCCTCTATTATTTTAAAAGACATTCAGGAGAAAAATATGGTGGAGAATGTGTAATACTTTTAATGTCCTTACTAAAATTCATATGGAGGGCTGCATGGAATCCATTAGTGTAGGAGGTAAGTAGGAGATGAAAACAGTGAACTGTACCATCATAAATAGTAGACTTTCCATAAAGGAGAAATTGTGGAACAGAATAAATGATACAAAACTGCTCAACTGTACTAAAAAGAATTCATTGTATCTTGGCATTGAGGAATACATCAGCAGTAAGGCCATCCTCTACTCTTCCCTGCAAAAAACCACATGCAAACTCTTTTGTAATCATCAGCTACTATGTGAAAAAAATAATTTTTCGGGATTTATGATGTCTTAATTTAGTCATTAATCCTGTAATAGTTTTACCATTAGTAGTTAATAAAAAAAATAAGTCATCAGCTTTTGTAAATTACTGAATTTAAAAATAAGGTAATTCCACACTAAACTTCCATTGGCAAATAATTCTTAAACATGGTTACCAGCTAGTTCAAATAGCAGAAATCTTTGCCTATGTTCATAAAGGAAAGAAAGAGTTGAATATAATTTAAATACAAACATAATGTATTAATGCCTTGTTCTTGTTGAGTGCTAATTGTCCTCATCCACTCAAAAAGGAACCCAGATAGAAAAGCTGCATACCTGAAGACAGTAAAGATGCAAAGAAGCAGAATTACATGGAATATTGAAGTTCCAACACACAGATTGTCAGACCAATATATCATCAACAAATGGTTGCATGTGTAAATAGATGAGAAAAGACTGATGGTAACAAAGAAAGGACACAAGTACTTATACAGTTCTTACCAATTGCTGTACATGGTTGACTAAACTGAAACTCCAGGAAGTCCCAAAGGAATTGAAGATTCCTCTTTAAGAAAATTGTTACAAAACTGCAACAGGCACAAATTATTGTGCTTGTAGGAGTTTTGGCACATTTTATAGGACCACTTATGTGAGTGTGTTGTAGTTTAGAATTATTATGTAAATTCTCTCTCTTGCCACAAACAGCCCAGGCCAGCAGTTAACAAAAACAGTAGTTAACTGTTGATCACCGGGGTGGAGGCAAGTTGTCCCTTTTGTTTCTGGGGAAACTTTTCTATTCGTAGCTGGGCAGAACACAGGATCGGGGTCGGTGTGTGTGTGTGGGTGCTGGGGAAAGAAGAAGCTGTCTCGTGGCTGCTGCTGGCCACCCGGGACGGTTCTTCACTGTTGCTCTTGCCCCTCGCTGCTCCGGCACTGCTGGCTGCTGCTTTTCTGGGTGAGGCATTTCTTTTCTCCTCACCACAGCTGTTCTCCTGGTTCCTGCACCTAGAATCCCGGCTCCTGCTCCAGTCTCACCGCTACTTGCAGCCCTCACAGCCTGCCTGCCTGTCGGGACTCCTCGGGGCTCCTCAGCCCTCACAGCCTGCCTGCCTGCTGGGGCTCCTCGGCCCTCACAGCCTGCCTGCGCCGGGACTCCTCGGCCCTCACAGCCTGCCTGCCCCGGGACTGCAGAGAGAGAGACAGAGTTAACTCATCCTGCTGCCAGCCGGGTTGTGACTGCTCATAAGTATATCTCTTTTCCAGGAGAAGATCTGCCGGTGTGGGGAGTTGTGGTTTTTGGAGTTTTTTGTTGTTTTCTTCTCTTGTGGTGTTGGGGAAGCAGTTTTTCTCTGATCTGTGTACATATATAGATATATATAGATATACATATATAGCAGTTAAGAACAGTTATCCTTCTTGTATTACAGCGGGGAAAGGTGTGGGGTAAAGTCTAATTGTCGGTTTTTGAGCTCCTCCAGGTTACGACGACCAGATACAGGACATTCTCCTCACAGAGGTATCGTCAAACTGCTCTGTTTATTGTTTACATAGCACACACACTTAACAATAGTACAGTAACATAATTGGTCAGCGGCTGGGGTGCGCATACATCTCCATACTCTAGGATTGGTGCTCTTCTCAAAACTATGCCCTCTATCAGTATGTTTACCTGTTCCTTCTAGCAGCTGCTACATTCTTCTTATTGTTTACTGTTCTACAGGGGCCCCATTATCCCTTTCTCCCTGGCCTGGACTGTGCACATTGGCTTCCAGTAACGCATTGTGACCTGTGTTACTGAAATATTCTTCTACATTGTATTAAAGTTCTTTTCTTTCCTTAAATTGATATAGAGTGGCGTGATTATTTGAGGAGGAAGTCCCCTCCTCCTCTTGTGGGTAAACATCTTAATTTGTCCCCTCCTCCTCTTGTGGGTAAACATCTTAATTTTTCCCCTCAAACCAAGACAGAGTGTCACATGAAAGTAATTTCAAAAACATAGGAACAGAGCAAATTCTTCCACAGGCAAAATGGCATATAGATTGTGTCCTGGAATATCCTGAAGCCTGTATGAAGGAGCCATAGAATCATAGAATAGCCTGGGTTGAAAGGGACCTTAAGGACCTATTTCCCAGACCCCTCCCATGGGCAGGGACACCTCCCACTAGATCAGGTTGCTCAGAACCTCATCCAAACAAGGCAACCTGGCCTTGAACACTTCCAGGGATGGGCACTCACAACTTCTCTGGGCAACCTGTTCCAGTGCCTCACTATCATCACAGTAAAGAATTTTTTTCCTCATATATAATCTAAATCTACTCTTGTCCTGTCACAACATACTCTTGTAGTCTCTCTCCATCTTTCTTGTAGGCTCCCTTCAGATACTGGAAGCCCACAGATTGTTTTCTAGTTCTATACTTTCTCTTCTAAAAATACAAAATGTCAGAGGTGATCCAATAGCTCAGTGAATCGGAGAGCAGTACAAACTGTAATGGAGAGTTACTTAAAGATTGCAAAAGATACATTTTGCCTCTATGCATCTGCTTCAGTGATTAAAATATTACCTACCCAAGAAAATATAAAAAATTATAACTCCTTATTAAAGGATGAACAGATGAACCTTGCCTGGACAACAAAGAGGCACATGCAGCTAAGTTAGCTAAGTCACCAGCCATGGAACTTGTTTCTTTCTGTAAGCCTCTCACAACTTGATTTCATCAGATATTGAAAGTCTCATCATCTTGAAGGACTGGACCACAGGACCTACTTTTTCAAATTCTGTTTAGTGAAAAGTGACAGAAAGACAGTTAATTTCCCTCTTTTTCTATTTCAAAGTCAGTTTACTATATGCATAACTTTGCTTCAGTAAGATGTAAACACAGTCAGTTGAACAAAGTGAACCCTTCATATCCCAAGCAGCCAACAAAATGGAAACAGGTGAAACAGGAAAGTAGAACACTTGAGTGTTCCAACACACTAGAGATCCACTGAGACCCTTGAGAGCTCATCACTGACAGAATTACTCCTTATAAACATTGCTTCCTTGCATTACTGAGAAGAAACAAGCATCCCTGAGGCTACAATACCAAGAAAAAAGAAGGGCTCCCATATATGTAACCAATAGGCAGCACACAATCACCAGATTAATAATTTATTAACAGCTCAGCACTGATTCTGTATTGAGACATAATTTATTTGCTTAGTATATTTTTTATATGCCCATTTACCCAATTCATAGAGCTCTAAATTATGTTTTATGGTACAAGCAAGCCAATGCATCCAAAGATTTATTTTGATTAAAATGTATCAATATTGGTGGGAGCATTTTCCTGAGATTTTCCAACCTCAAGGAGCTAAGAGCACTGGGTAGATCTCTGGAAATCTCTTAGAAAAGTCCTGGGAGTGTAAGTTTTAGGTGAAAACATGGAGCAGACCTACATCATATCTTCATCCTTCAAATAAGGTGCTAAAGCTCCATTGAATGTCAAAGCTGATTGAAGCCCATAGGGATCAGTGAACTGAGCTCTAAAGTGTTTGGATCAGGCCTAAAATGGCTACTCCCACCACCTGGAAATTTCTTATAGGATTTGTCTTTTGATTTCCATCTCAAAAAAAAAAAAAAAAAAAGCTTATAAATGTTGGAAATCTTCCAGTAATTTACTGACTAAGCACATCACTTTTAACCTGTCAAGTCCTTGAGGTCTAACATGTATGAATCTGCTTACAGTAACATCACCCATTTTAACTGTGTTTCTCATTCTATAGAGAGGTGATGATATTACTCACTTCATAACATACAAGGTCTCATGTTAAACTGCTATTCTTTTCATATAGACTCAGACAGAGCACTAGCCACAACAAGAGCTGCTAAAAACTGAGCATCACAATTAGGGACAGGTCATCAGCAGTTGTAAATCATTTCCATCCTTGGAAGCAATTTGCATCAACTAAAAGCCTGGTTGGAAACATTGATCAGCTTATGCTTAAAACCTTTCTGTCTTTGAGTTATGAAGCAAAGAACAAACTCTCAGCAGCAAAGTACCATTTTCTGCACAAAATAAGCTTCTGATATCAATGGCTTCCATTTTCAATATTCATGTTTTCAATATTCAGATGTATTAGGAATGAATGATACCCAGTTTTTGGGCAAAAGACTGAGAATTTCAAGATGCATATTGAAAGTTTCATTGGGAGATGGTTGTAGAGTTAGAAATAAATTGCACTTTCTGAAACAATATCCTCTTCATCTTAATCTTAAATTGCTTAATGTCTGTAAAGCAATTTGAGATTATAAAACTACAAAATTTTGCAAAAAAAAAAAAAGCTATTACTGTTTTCATCATTACCATGAGCTTTGAGCTTTTCTTTTATCACCATCTGTGGCACTTTGTGTCCTTTAATTGTCTTTGTATTTCACTATCTTTGTTTCCTTAAGACTGTAACATCTTCAAGACAGGAACTATTACTTAACACCCTGCAGCTTTATTGCTTACCACTCTGTGGTCCTGACAGCTACCTACTATTATTTATGTTACACATATTCTATAATGTCAAGAGTAATTCTCCAAGCAGTTTCTCCTTAAAATAGATACAAAGATTATTTTTCGACTATTGTAAAATACTTGTTGGTCTCTATAAAGGACACAGAAACATAAAATATTTTATACTATTCTGTCATTCTAAAGCAAAAGTTTTATCTGATAAGTATGACCTGCCTTTATATTGGAGTTCCTATTCGGCTAAATTGCTAATATTTAAGAGGACAAGTATTTTTTATTTTAGAGCTTGCTACTGCAAGAGCAGTGATTTACTCAACCACACCACATTTCCACCCCCATCCCCCTACTAGAGAGAACACCACATTCAGCTCTTTAGGAACTTTGTCCAGGTCTCCATTTCATCTCTGACTTTTCCCGTTCCATAACTAGGACAGCCATATCCAATGGCATTTGCTCTGAAAAATTTACCTTTGCTAGCACTGGAGACAAATTTTGACCAGCCTTTCAACTCATTTCCTTTCTTCCAGATTTGTTGTCATATCTCAACACCCATAAGTACAATAACTTATGCTGACACACGTATGCAGGGATTGTCAGGTGTTGTAGCCTTTGAAATGGATCTCCCTGACCTTGAGGAGGACTTGTTGCCTGAGTGAACATGATTTTATGAGTATTCTGACTGTGAGCATCTCCTGAAAATGTCAAAATTGAAATACTGTTTCCCTTTTATCTTTTAAAGTTTCAGCTTTGGGCAGTATAAGCATTTGAAACAAGCCATATGTTAAACATTATCAAAGGGAAATAACCACAACATTACCTTTGGATCAGATTTTCTGAGGGGAACATATTTCACAGGATCAAAACAATAAAAAGGGAGCTAAGGTTGAACTGTTGTCATAGGTTTAGCTAGGGGGCCTGAATTTGGGCTTTGAAGTTCAGGCCAGGCCTGGGATTGTCGGGTGACTTGAGCTGGGCTGGGCTGGCTGGCAGCTGACCTCTTCTGGCCAGTGATATTGTATTCCATGCCATGATACATCATCTCAAGGGGAGTAGAATCCAGTGTGTGGGAGTGGCTTGGTCAGTTCCATCATGGCCGAGGTACAAGCCAGACGTGGTGCAGTTCCTGTCTT
>JAWWEV010000083.1:55630920-55695783 GCA_035583235.1 Hafferia zeledoni
AAACTTCTGAAAGAACACAGCACATTTTATTTGCAAGGAATAAAGCTCATTTCTTAACGCAGAAATACCTAAGATTAGTTACAGGTCTAAGTGTGTAGTAGCTACTTACTGGTAGTTAGCAGTCATCAGAGCCATCCCATCCCTGTTCTAGGATCGCTGGCACTTCACATACACTGCAGACATGTAAAATTTGGGGTATTTTTTTTAATTAGCTGACTTGTAACCTGCTTGTTGTGTAAGAATAAACATTAAAATCTGGCAAAGCAGACTTACACTCAGCCAGGTAGCCAGCTGCTTCCCAGCTAGCCCAAGCTAGTATGTGTCAAGATATTTTTTATTATTTTTTTACTGTCCGTAGTTTTACTTTGGGAAAAGAAGGGGAATGTTGGAGACTGTACCTGCTAAGAACTCTTTTCCCCTTCTCTAATCCTTCCTTTCACTCTCACAGAAACCAGCTGTGGCCAATAAGCCAAAGTAGCCACCTTTGGGAAAATTTCACTTCAGTTTTGAGTACAATTGTCTCTGGGATAAATTACAGCTTATTGTTTTCCTCTCCAAGGTCATACTCAGGAAAGCTAGTGCTTCTGGTTCTAAAATGCATTCTCAATCTCTAGCAGTCAATATGTGGACCAAGGAAGCAAAATAAAAGTTGAAAGTTATACACCAAGTACAAGAAGTATTTGCACAATTATCTGCCGCTCCTCCAATGTCATTCTCTACAATATGTATTTTTTGTTTAGATTCTAGGGCAGAAACCTATATGGTCTCTAATACTAACATTGACTCCTGTATGCTTTGGTAACAATTTCTTTACAGTAAGTCTGTTTGGTTTTTGCTCTTGCTATGATCTCAACAAATTTTTGGAGCAGTAAGTTTCACAATTTAACCATATTTTACATGAAGGAGTCCACTAGATTAGAATTTTTAACCTATTAAATCTACATAATATTTCCAGATCCACTAGGGAAAATGTGGCTAACAAAAATGCCTAATTGGGAAACCCAAGGCTTCTCACAGCATCTACTACATTCACACAAAATTTGTGATGTATTATTTGGCACCACTCTGTCATCAGTGGTTACAAAAGCCTTGGGCAGAAATATGAATGGAGATTTCCTAGCAACAATGTGAATATACATCCTTATAACTGAAAAGAACTTTATTTTGAACAAAATAAAACAAGTTATAGCTATTTCCTGCCAAATCTGTGTGCTTTTGTTTCCATTCAGCTAAGATTACTGATCTATGACATTCTCATAACTCATAAAGACCAATTCCCAAAGACTATCCCTGTGTGATTCTCATCTTTTTATCACTAATAAACATTCCCCCCCAAAAGGACATTTTTTTTCAGTGTCATCGTACTGTGCAGCTCTGGTATTGTAGTTTCTTTGCTTGGTAAGTGGCAAAAGTCTTATCTTGCTTCTGTAGACTTTTACTTTAAAATAATAATGATAAACACACACACACACAAAAAAAATTTTGTGCAAGTTTCCATCCCCTTACAGTTGTTTCACTAATGCATCACCTTGGTTCACAAACAGCCCAAAATTCTCCAGTATTCATAACTGTGTTTGTTGCATACACACATGAAGCACATTAGCACTCTAATTCTTGACCATTTTTTCCAGCTAAATAATAGTAGACCATGATTTGGAGTAGCCACACCAGTTTCCATGATGTGAAAGCAGGCAAGCATGTACAGTGTTCTGTGAGCACTTCTTTTTTTCCTTTATGTAAGAAATAATTTTGGAAGTGTATATAATCAGGGATATAACCAGTTATCGTCACAGAGCAGCTAAGAGAATTTGCACACCTCTAATCACATATGGGCAAATTAATGATTCCCACTGCCCAGACCCATAAAGGCAATAGATTATTTTCCAGGGGTGTATGACCTCTATATTGACTGTATCAGCAGAGATACCAAACATGGCACATTTTTCAGAGAGGACCAACTCACTCCCCTGATCTCAATGATTATATTGCACACCTTAAAGCAAAGTATTTTTCAGCAATCCCAGTGATTAAAAGGGCAAACATACCCACGAGGCCAGCCTTCCATCATGGTCATATGGACAAACCTGGGGAGTGCCTGCTGTGCATTTCAAGGATGGTGCAAAGAGCCCAAACCACAGTAGGGATGGAGGACATTCACATTAAGCATCAGTGGGGTGATTCATGTTTGGTATGGTCAGAGTGAACTCTCCTGGGATACTTCTGCCTCTTTGAATCCCCCAAAATTACAAACCAGTTGAAATAAAAATTACCTAACTTTCTTATGAATTACATTATAAGCCAGCTACAGTAAAAGCAACTCTACACCATCAAGTAGCTTTCTTATGAATTTCATTGTCCTTGTCAACTGTTCAAGTGACTCCTTGTCAATCTAATCATAGTCTCTAAGGAGGACTATAAATAGAGAGCAGTTACTGCATCCTTCTGATCCACTGCAGCAGCCAGGAACCCTGCTAGTTTCTTAAGAGAGAAACACATAACACAAAGCTATAAATGTTTCCATTTTCTTCTTTTCTCAGGCACATTTTCACCCCAGAGAGTGGACATAAGACTGAGGGAGCTGATCGTATGACCCTGGGAGAGACTGAAATGACTGCTCTGATATAAAGTCTCTGGTGGGCTTCTAATGAACACCATGCATTGGTGACATTAGTAGGAGTCATTAACTTTTAGTCTTTATGATTCATCTCAGGAAATGTGTGGCTTGCAGCATGCCTCAGTTACTACTGCTGGTCTAAGATATTGTTTACTAATGGTTTTATTAATGGTTTTACTAATTGTTTTTTACTATGGTTTTCACAGAAACTTGTAGTCTGTCTTCAAAAAAGGAGAAATATTTGACACAGACTTCTGTGATTTCATGTGCATTTTCTGTTATTATCTGTAAAGCTGCTAGATGAGATATTGTAAAGGGCAATAAACTGAAATACAGTTTCAGATAATTTTTTCAGTCCTTCTTTTTCTTTGACTTCTAAATTTCATGTATTTCTTCCTTCAAAACCAAAACTTTCTAAGAGGGTAGTGTCTACACAATGACTACTAGCACACACATTGATAAATGTCAAAGACTAATGGAAGAAGAAGGTATCTGGTTTGAAGGTTCTGCAGCTGCAATATCCACTTGCCTTTTAATTCCCTTTAGTCATCAAAATGGGCAAAATTTCCTCACGATATTTGGGACTGCATTTGGGATGGCACTCAGAAGTCTGAATTGGGGTTATGAAAGCTGAATCAAAAATGCAACATCAAAGTCAAGATTTGTCATTGCTCTTTCTCTTCCATCAGTTTCAGAGCTGGATCCAAATTTTGCTTTATATAATGTCATAGTTCTGGCACAACCCAGCCAAAGGTAGGTCAGTGGATCAAACTCTCCATTAACTTCACTGGTGCATGACTAGATCCTGAAGTCATTTAAAAATAAGTCAGGAAAGAACCATGGAAAAACACAAGCTTACAACCTTGTACATCAAGCAACTGAAGTCATCAAATACACTATAATTTTGAGCCAAAACAAACAAACTTTCCAGAGTACTGACTCCTAGATTGCATTTTAATAGATGTGCACTTAGGTTCAACTAAAACTTTCCCAGGTTAAGCAGATGGTTTAGCTCTACTGCTCCTGTTACCACTAACTTATAAACATTAAGTGACATTTGCCCTGGAGATTGCTCTTATGTTATATACTGGCAGTATTTACCCAGATTGGAAGGGGTTTATTTAATGGAATGGAATGGTACAGAAGCATCCCACAGTTGTCAGTAGTCACAGGCTTATGAAAATAATGTGATGTTCTTTTGAGTCATGAAAGCATGTATAGTAAGTTAATCAGTGTTTGTCCAGGTGTCAAGGAGCAAGGGCAGGGCAGTGGACCAGCTGCAGCCAGCAGGCTGTAGGGAAAGGCCTGAGATGAGACCTGGCTGACAAGCTATGGTGGCAGGAAGGACCTTCCAGAGAATATTTTACTCATAATGTCATACTCGGTTTACATCAAGGATATACATGCTCCATGCTGGCTGTCAGTGAAAGGTGACACTTCACACAAGTCATACAGTAAAAGATGACATGGAAACCACAGTACATGAATCTCAAGTGATAACGATCTACCATAAGAAGCACATTCATTCTCCATGTCAATAAGGTTCATTGCACAAATGCAAAAGGGAGTCAACTTTTTTAGGTGCTCACCACACTGTATGTCTGCCCATTTGCAAATTCCATCAGACAGGCATCAATTCCCTGTGCTGCATCCTTAAACACTGAAATAATGCTTCATGAGAGACACCCTGAATTGTACTTTTTTTTTTTTATATTCCAAGGCTTTCGTTCCAGACAGTTCATTACAGACAGGGGAAGTGAATGATGAATCTATTTACAAAAAATATTTGAAACATTTGGAAGATCAACAGCCACATTTTTTCCTCAAACTACACATCCCCATGAGCTAGAATAGCCTATATTCAACAAAGAAAATTATGCTCTATTTCTGGCCTGTGAGCTGGGTGGTCCAATTGTTTAGTGCATTGGCCTTTCTTCTGTGAGCACTTTGATTTTAATAATAGCTTTGGGCACAACAGAATATGAGTATGACAAATTCATTCTACATGTCCTTACTTGTGTTACAAAATCTCTGTACAATATTTACTTTAATACACTGAGAAAATGTGGAAACCAAGGGAATGTGGAAAATGTCAGTCTATAACTATTTTGCATAAATTAATTTTACAAATATAATGAACAGTTAAATGAATACTTACAATGATTGTATTATTTTTGACACCACCCTTGTTACAGATGCTGCAAAATTTCTGTTGAATTTTGCATCAGGTAGTAATTTTGTCCTTTTTTTCTCAAGAAAATATGTGGTTGCTACTTTTTATTTCCTCTTATATACATCTTTCTAAACTATCTAGAAGTCAAGATAAAGGAGAATACATAGTATTTTCCATCTGCAAACATTTATAAACAACAGCAACATTTTTAAAGAACCTTAAATGCTGATTGGTGTATTTCTGGAGGTCAAAACTTTTTAAGACTGTGTAGACTCCACTGAGAATGGAGAAATTAATTGGTGGAGTTAATATATGACTGACATTCGATTCAAGCCATTGAGCTAAAATGAAGGTTAGCCTTGTTACAGGAGACTGTTAAGACAGGCACATGCTGTTCTCCAAAAAGAAAGTTGTTCTTTGAATTCTCCAGAATGCAGCATATCTCCATCCCTGGACTCCAAGGTGTTCAAGCCAAACAGAAAGGATACACTGCTCTACTCCTTATCACACTTCTCCCTGAAACTTCTCATCAGAGTCATTGGAGCGATATTACTTGCACAAAGAAGCAAAATTTTAGAAGGCACCTTGTGTCTCCAGTCAGCAAGCTGGCCCTCCCTGTTACTGCTCTGAGAGCAATGCAATACAACTCTGAACACTTACCATGAAAGTACACTGTCAGAAAATTAGTATTTTCATAACATTCTATAAATACCATACACTCAAAGACTGTAAAACACAGTTTGAACCTGTACAATTAACCCATCTCTAACCCAGTGAAATCAAAACTTTGACATTTGAGAGCTTAAAGTGAGATATCCACGTTAAAGGTAACTTGATTTTTCACTAAAGAGAAACTGCAATTCTTAACCAACCTCTGTTTCAGCTGCAGATAATGTTGTACCCTAGACATTAAAATGCATCATCTTTCAATTGTATCACTGTAGACTTCAAATTTCACTTCAAATCAATAGACATCCAGTAGATAAAACTGTAACACAGCAGATAACACTAGAATGTGAAAAGTGATATTCGGGGCGGGGGGGGACACACAAAAAAACCCTGAAAAACTACATGATGAACAATGTGTGGTTTTCAACACAGAATTTAAAGCATTAGGGTCTCTGGAATACATATTACTTAAGTTGCACTCCATTTTATAAACTTTGCTTGATTAGCTGTGTTCTTAAAACTTCTGGAAACCAGGACAATTAATCATAGTAACACACAGTTTTATAATCTGCCAAAGTAGGTAGCCAGAGCCAGAACAACTCCCTTTCCTTTTTTGCAGTTAAATAAAAATTATCCCACCTTATTTCATGATTATTTAAGATTATATACAGTACACAGATGGAAAGGATCCAGTGACCAAACACCACAGCTGAAGTACTGAAATTATGCTTATTGGTTTGACCTTCTTATACTCTTTTCAGGAAAATAAAGTGTATGTGGAAGATTTATCAGAGGTTGGGAGTTTTTGGGGTTTTTTTTGTAAAGTATTAAAGCTTTAGGTATTAGAAAGGACTGCTAGTTCTGCTCATCTGATCAAGAAAGTCCTCCTAGAATATGTTATTTTTGCTAGCAAAATCAAATTGTTGAAAGACAGGCTAAAATGGAGAGTCTGCAGATATTCTGCCAACACGATTGTCAGATACTGGTACTTTTCCAAACATTTTAAGAAGTAGTTTTAATGCCCAGATTAGTTCCTAAAAAGGGTAAAATTTACCAGCAGAGCTCTTCACCTTAAAATAAACTGGGACAAATTAGGCAATCCAAAAAAGCTGGGATTCACTCATGGCTGACAAGAAAATTCATTGCAACCACCTCATAAATTTTATACTGTAAGCAAATATCTCTCCTTAAGAGATTCAAAATCCCATCATAGGGATACCAGTACATAGGTCTCTAAGATGCTGATCCTATAAAATTTCTGTAAACTGTGACCTCAGCTATTAGTATTTATTCTTAAAAGTGACTCCCTTTGTCAAAATGCAGCAAGCTCAAATTTTCCCAAGTGAGGCTTTTAAGTCTGCAGGCTGACTCCAGATAGCCTCAGAAAGCACTCCTACTACAAATAGTCCACTAGGACTAATAAAGTTTCCTTTAAAATATGACCCAGGTGTTCCATCAGTTCTGCTGGCTCAGACCCTGATCCTGACACAACTGTCTCCAGTATTTTCCACTGGGATGTGTCCCAAAAGACTAACCTGCAAACAGTGACACCTCACAGGAAGCAAGGCACCTACATTTCCAAATTTGTCTGGGTTAATAGCTTCATGCTTTTGAAAAAGTACCCATGCTTGACCTCAAATAAAGTAATCTACTTTTATACAAAGCCTAAATTCTCTCTTCATTGAGGCTAAAATTCATTCAAAGGGCAAAGACAAACACAAAATCAGTGTGTACCTTTGCATGCTTTATTTTATTTAGACGTGAATATTTAATTTGACTTCTACAGCTCACTCAAATCCAAGCTTCATTACAATCATTTGGAATAGGAACTATTCAATGTGCTGTTGCTTTCAAATTTAGTTCCTATTCAAGTTCCTAACAAAACAACTGGTTTGTTCAATTCTCATAAAATACGTATCCTTGCTTTTATAACAGTTGACCAAATACAAAAATCCTCACAGCCCTCTTCAACTCTTACTAAAATGTGAAGGTATTAGTGTTAAAGGGCCCTGATCAGACACAGGCATGATTTTGTACTTGTCTCAGCTGGTCTCCCTCAGGTATCTTGGTTCTAGCTGTGCTTGGCTCTGTGTCCTTGCTAATGGTTGAACCATGTTGAAATATTAATACTATGCTGAAATGGCACACATGCCTCCAATGGCTGGCCACACAGATAAACTAGTGGGATTTCCTCTTTGCAGTGACAAGTATGCACATAACCTTTTCTATTTTGTACAGAATGTGTTCATGCATCAAATGTTGAGCAGATACACTATTCACACATGATCCTATGCACACAGCCATGGAATCTCCATAAGGTATACAAAACCTGTTAGTTCAGCTGGAAAATAGCAGCACATCTCCTTGCAAGTGTTACAGCCCTTTAAAAGAGAAGGGAGAAATAAGGTGGCCTAATACATACACAATGGAGATAATTAGTTTTTCTTCAGTTGTTTTTGAATTACTAATTGTTAAATGAGGTTGTTTTCATGAGGTGAAAAATTAAATGTATCATAACCTCCTAGAATTTAAAGTTTAGCTGTGTCAGTGGAATTATGTGTGTTCCCACTCACTGTCTGTATACATACATGGTCCCTTGGTGCACTTTCCAGGAATAGTTCAGTCGATTTCCAAGTCACTCAACATATTTCACTTTCAAGCTAAAAAGCTTCCACTGTTGTCATTCTGCATCTTTAATGGTACTGGAACTGTCAGGCAAAAATTGCATTCTCCTGCTGTTTTGAGCAGCAGGAGAACGAAGACAAAAGACTCATGCTAATGTTAATCAGAGATAAGAAATACAATGGCATTTTTCAAGTATGTATAGGGCTGTGCTTTAACTGCAATAGGCTCTTTATTTCTCCCTTCCAGTCCATTAATTTTTTAAAAAGAATAAATGCATATAAAAAAAGCAACAATAAAGAAAAACAATTAGCCAAATGGACTGAATCCTGAAAATTCTCCTTGCATGTATTTCCCATTGATTTTTAATTGCTGTTGTTTTGAATCATTAGATTGCTGTAAATATGTTCTACAACTCATTATTTCTTAAGTTACTTGTGATCATTCACTTTCTTATCCTCATTGCACCCCTCTGAGATTACTCCCTATTAAAACAGGGCAATGAAGAATAAGAGGACCAAGGTGCCTGAGAGTATGATTAACATATTGTATAATTTAGATATCTACTTTGTAGCTGAGGCTACAGTAAAACTGTAACTAGGATCCATTTGATGGTTCCTAGAGAGCATTTCTGACCATTAATCTCACCAAAAACAAGTGTCTCCCCTAGAATGTGATGGAAATGATGTAAGAAAGCCTATTTTCATGTAGATGCCTACACTCCAGATATAAAAACCTATAAAGAACAAAACACCCCACCCAGAAGGATTTAGATAGATTACAAGCATGTCTGAATGACAAATCTTAAGGGGTAATTCCAGCTATGCTGCTGTCAGCCCTGCAGGTTCCAAAAAAAAAGACAGTAATGTGCCTGGTAGTCTTGTCTGTGTATGCACACTCTCAGTAACCACTACAAAGACGCATATTTTACAACCCCATGTTTCAGCCTGTCTCCAGCCCAGCAGTGAGGCCACTGCTTCAGTGATGTTCTCAGCATAAGGCAATACAAAAAGGCACATCTCTCAAAGCCAAGTGCAGTACCACATTAAAGTGTCTCCAGACAGTTCCTAACAGTGGCTTTCACAGCAAGCTCTAAACTTTAAACTGCCCATGGACACCTGGTTCTGCCCTGAGGGTCTTGGCACAGGTGGTGCTGACAGACTACACCCATCATGCACCATTACTATCTGTCTCCTTTTGAAATCTGCTGAGAGTTTAGCTAAAGACAAGGTCATAGCCTCAACAGTCTTCAGACTTCCTACTATGCAGAAGAACTGCTCTTCTTATCAAATTCACAGAGCTTTTGAGGGGTCTTAGCTCATTATTTTCAAGTTCTCTTACAGTAGCAGAAATATAGATTCTTAGACTAAAATGAAATAGCTTCTGCTATGCCCTGAACTAATTCTCAGTATTAAGATACCACTGCCTGCTCTTAGGTATTTCTCTCAAACCACATAGGGAGCTTCATCCTTCTTGTACTAAGAAACAATGACATTCACTGATTGTCCTAATCCTTCCAAGACACCCATGAGGTAAAAGAAATGTTTTGGTTTTTTACTTTAGAAGTCAGACTTGGCAAGTACCTTTAATTTTCATTTCTAGGAATGAAGTACCCTTATGCCTTTGACAATTGAAGCTTAAGCAAAATAATGTCCAGAATTATAGCATTACCTACACATTATCTTGCTGCTTCACAAAATTAATACTTTCCATCAGGTTCCAAATGAACCAAACAACGTATTGGAGCAGGCAGACACCTCATACCAGAATCCATGCGTGACATTTGGACAGGAAGAGACACCACCTATATGAGCCAAAAAACGGGCACTTCTGCTGGGCATTCCTGTAAATTCATCTGGACATCCAGACTGCGTAGAAAAGCATTTACACCACAAACACCCACTTAATTTGGCAATGCCAGAAGTGAAAGGAGAGTTTGATTCCCTCTGCATAAACTTTGGAGAGAGTCAGAGAGTGTGCAGGATTTCCTCACCATTCCCTACCAATGCACCAATGGACATATGCTACTAACATATGCTGCTTGCAGTGAGGTCATCCACTTGGCGGGAAGTCACGATTCTTTTGTGTTCTTGACCACCTTTTTCCTTGCCCTTCAGCAGCTCTTTTCCTCCTTTGGCCTTCACTCCTGATACCTTTCTCGAAAGAGATGGCAGCTCTCCCTACCTTTGTCTTGCTCTTGCTAGTCATCATCTCCTTCTGTCAACTTGCTGAATCTCTTATGCTCCATGGAAATACACACTACCCCAGTTCTTCCTCAATGCAAAAAATCCCACAACTCACAGCAATTAGCAATGTCATCCAGCTGTCACTTCTCTTCTGGCCTACACACTGCTTGGTATCAACCACTGTTTCAGTTCTAGGACAGATGTTGAACTATTGCCTAAAATCGAGGAAAAACTTCTGAGACAATATTAGTACAGGTAAAGCAGAGAGCAGTTCTTTAGTGACAGCTTTCATGTGCATAAAGTATATAGGGGCACACACAGAGTAGGGTTCTTACAAATTAGTAACACTACTCAATTATCATATCTAGTGGGTTTATCCAACCTGGGAACCTTTTGCCCCTGGTACCCCACTCATAACTGCTCCATTGGAGCATCTCCAAGGAATCTGGGCCTTCCATCTTGTTTTGCCTTGTTATTCTGATCCAGGTGCATGTGTCCCAGACATGATGTCCTTGCTGCTATCTTGTCTGTTGAAAAGACAAAATTTGGGAATGTGGCAAAAATGGCAAGAAACTGTTAGCTGCTACCTCGAGTGTGAGAAACTATACAGCTATATAAAAATCTATAAATATATAAAATACTAAAATCTACAAATACATAAAAATCCCAAGGCATCAAACCAGTTCTTTTCTGTCTTTTTGAATGTCCCTGTTTTCCTGAGACTCTGTTGTAACACAGATTTAATTTATAGTTACAAAATAAGCCAGCTTCTTGGTAACAGATGTGATTTCCCTGGCAGGGGAGACAGATTTGGGGGGAGAAGTGGCAAGGTCCATGCAACAGAAAACTACCACTAACTCTCACAAAGACATAGAACAAGCTGTGTCAAAAGATCCAACTGTTACCATTCTGGTCCCTATTAATGTACAGAACTTTTAAAAACTGAACTCTGGGGTTGCTTTTTTCCTTAAAACACTATAAATATTTCCCAGATTTAACCACTGAGATTACATTAAATAACCAGCATAATTTTCCACACACTGTTTCAATTTCTCTGCCCTTCTTCAAGTATATTTATTAAAAAATAATGGAAAATCTCATTTTGGATGTGGAAGACACACAAAGAAGTTTAAATTTTCACCTTCAAAGCACAGAACTGTGACACAAACCTTCCTCCTACTCCATGGCATATGAAGGAAAACCTACTCTTCCTCTTTGGATCTTACATTTCTTAAGACTCTTTGAAAAGTTTGTACTAGATTTTCTTTTGAAATTAAACAGAATTCATTTAAACATAGTATTCTTTTAAAGACCACAATACACATCTACTAGTATGAAGTCATCAAGATTTCTTCTGCACTTAGTACCAAGGCCTATCTGTTTTATATTGAATTAAGATGACTGGTATCTCTCAGCTGACCTGTTGATCAGGAGAACACAGTTTCAAATGAGCCAGAACTGACCAAGAATCTGCATCAAACATGGCAATTAGGTTGAAATGTTGACTTTTTGAAAGTTGCTTTGAAGCTTGTTGAAACTTAAAGTAAAATGAGGACTAAGATTACACTCCATGCAGAATATAAAATTATTTGGGTTTGCCCACACAAAATGCTTAACCAAACAACCTTTTGGATAAAATGAATGTATTATGCTTTTTACTTGACCATTGGTTTTGGTGGTCAAAGCATTTTAATACAGAAAAAGAACAGTTAAACAGAAAACTAAACCAAAATCCTTAGTAAATCATGTCACTCTTTTACAAAAGGTAATTTCTGCTAACATCTGGAGAATGAAAATGAGTCTTTAGAAAAAAACACAACCCTTGTGAAACCCTTGTGAAAGGGTGAGAAAACAAATCAGTGCAGCCTATGGGTATTACTTCTCTATCTACATACAAACAATTCTAGTAAAGGGAGCACTTCTAATTCAATTCAAGCCTGGAAATGCTTTTCATACACACTTCAGTCTCAAATACTGAGTCAGAATGTTAAAGGAGAAAATCTAACTAGAAAAGATATGAAACACCATTACTTGGCCACTCAACAGTATTTTATTTGTGTGCATAAGGTATAGAAAAAATGAAGAGTCACTTGTAACAAGTATCGTACACTTGAAGTAGAAAAGCATTCAACTGAATGGCCTTTTGTGAAAGGACAGAAGAGGAAGGTTTGCAACACAAACAGAATTTGTTTTATTTTGAGCATATGATCTTTATTTAAACTGTTACATAGGAATAACTTCTTATAGAATAAGATTTCTGAGTTGAATTTTTTCTCTTTCCTCCTATGTCTGTTCCAACCTTTGATGTTCATACTTCTGTTCCCACACTCTTCATGGCATGAAGAACTATTTATGCACAATACTCTTAAAGGCACCTCAATAAACATGACACCTTCATATTTATTTCTAGGATATCACTTGCACAAATTAAAGTGAGAGTGGGGATTATAGACTGAACACAAGTCATCAAGAATAATAATTATAAAAGAGGAAAAATAAAGCGTCTGGCATATGAAAGTTTCTTCATTACTCCCTAATATATTTATAATCAACCAATTTCCTCTCACATTTTTCAGCTCTGTAAAATAAGAATTGTTTATCTTCCCAGAGTTTCTTTGTAAGACATACAATTCCAAGTAGCCATGCTTAAAGGAATTTTATAAACTATTTTATACTGTACCACGATAATTTCCCTGTGCAGACAGTCACTGGACACATAAATAGTTTCTTTGCCAGACAATACTTCCAGTTCCTGATAATGATAATTTTGACTAGCTTCCAGGAAAAGCTGCCACTTGGTTACATCCATGTTCAGTTCCTTTGCCAGTGATCTGTCCAAGTCATGGGTTTACAGATGGAAACCTTGAGTGTCCTGCACAAAATGTCAAGAGATACCCATCTCCTCCACAGTCAATATGACACCATGTGTACATACACTTACCATACAGTTTTGCAAAACTTAGTTCACCAGCCAGCTTTACCCACATGAAACTAAATTTACCCTTCTTGCAGATAAGAGGTCTGTTTGCCTGGGGACTCTTCTGGGAGCTGCCTGTGAATTTCATGATGATGAGGCCTGATGGAAGTAGGATTTTGCATCAGCAACATCCATGGTTAAGCTAGAAGCAGTGACTTGCAGCAGCAGCACAAAGCTCTTTGTTCACAAGAGCATTGTCTCTGCCTCAGTATCTCACAGGTTCCATTTCAGCAGATCTCCCTTCTTAATGTTTTTGGAAGAAGGAAATGGGGAAAAAGAAAGCCCAGAGGAAGAACTTACA
The DNA here is from genome assembly GCA_035583235.1 of Hafferia zeledoni. Classification (NCBI taxonomy): domain Eukaryota; kingdom Metazoa; phylum Chordata; class Aves; order Passeriformes; family Thamnophilidae; genus Hafferia; species Hafferia zeledoni. The sequence continues at coordinate 55,644,463 of JAWWEV010000083.1, forward strand.
CCAGGATATCACTTCTCTTGCTGCACCATACTACCAGTGTTATCATGGCACATGTCAACATGACTGGGATCAAGATCAGAGTTACGAGAATTTCATCCGGTGGATCTTCCCAGTGAACCTTTTCTGAAGTGCAGTTTGAAAAGAATTGTTTATGAATTCCAGTGATAAAGCCCTCTGCAAGGGGGTTTGGCCAAAAGCAACTTGCATTGTTGGCTTCACGTTCTGTGCACTGGGTGAAGTTGTCATAATACCTGGGAGAATAAGAAAATTAACAGAAGTTTAGATAGAATGTACAAGAAATAACACTTAGAGAACGGTTCGGAATGTGCCATAGAAAATCTCTAAGAATGTGTCTGTCATGGAGATACTCTGCGGAAGGACCTTTCATGGAAACTGTGGATACCAAATACTACACAATGAGCCAGAAGCAGAACTGACTCACATGCACAAACACAACTTGTGAAATTCTGAGATCCTGGATGGACAATGGTCAAAAACTTGTCTTTTGGGTGCTGCCACTACAGCCAGGGCCTCTGAATGCCCCTTAAGTAGAAACAGAACTCCCTCACTACAGACCTCTACAATTTCTTTAAAGAGCATACGCACAAATGTGCCAAGGACAGGACATCTTGAACAAAATATGGGTAATTCATGCCTCAGCTGCAATTGGACATGATGTTGTGCCAAAACTTACGATGTGACACTGGGACTAAGCTACAACATTCACGACTGGGTAAAAATTTTGGTTCTGTTGCACCCTCAGGCAGTGGGAAGTCAATGGGAAAATAAACACACAGAAAGTTAGCTTTTCATGAACTTTCTCTTCTTTCCAACTGCAGCAAATGCCCAGCAGGGAAAAAATAAATAAATCATTTCTAATTGTGTTTGCATTGCTCATGAAAGACTGGGAACCCCTTGTAATACCTAACACTTGATTTCAACACAACATGTGCTGAAATTTACATGCCCAGGACAACATATTTATGAGAATAGGCTACCCCACAGGAAAAAATAGGAAACAATAAGGCTCAATGAGTAATCACATGGGTTTTGCAGTGTTATTGTAAGTCAAAGAAATTCAGGAAGCGAATGGATATGGGGGAGGAGATCGGAAATCAAGAAGACTAAGAGTGTCTGGTCAGTACATGAATAGGGCAAGAAATAAGGAAGTTGAATTACTGTCTGTTGCATTTCTTTCAGTCCTCCATGACGCACTAAACTCACTTCAAAGGAAAATTAAAAATAGAAAGAAGAGGGCAAGAAACCACATGACACCTCAAGGGAGTACTATTATCTGAAGACCCCACCCACCCTTGCAGTACATATAAATATGGTAACTCATGACAAATGACTTGTTCTGACATTAGGTCCTACAGGGGACTACTGTTGACTGTATCGTTTGCTGTAAAGTAGTGGAAGAGAGACATTTAGTGTTTGAGTCAAGACTAAGTAAACTGTATGTCAGGTGAAATATCTCCTTGCCCATGCCGCAAGCACATAGGTTGAGAATACAGGCTGCCAAGCCTGTAAATTCTCACGGCTATGTTCACAGAAGAAGAAAAAGTCTCACAGCAAGGCTCTTCTGCAAGCTCCTTGCAGTTGTCATTTTTGAGGAGTTTGAGCTAATGCCACTTCATTCATAAGCGAAGACATTGGATGATCTGATGAGCCCAAACTCTGGCATAAAGAGGCATACATGCACAATGTATGTATATTTTAAGCAGAGCAACTAGAACGGAACCTTTTGTGACGTCAGCAGCCACAGGAAAACAGGAAATAAGCTAAAAATAAAATACAAACATCAGCTGTTTGCTATTTTAATAGTGTCATTCTTCCAAACGACCTGGTAGCATTCATTACGCCCTTGGACTAAATTAGAAGCTGAAGATGTCCAGCTGAATGTGGGAGAGACAGTCCCACAGGACCTGAAGAACAATCCATCTAAAGGCAAGCCTACAAGGTTCAACAGACTACAATGCTGAGATGAAGGAGCATCCAGTTGCCCAGACAGGTCAGTGCTGCATCTGGCACAGACACCAGGCAGGGCTCCAGCAAGTGTTGGACTCTGCTCCAGCCCTGGTCTGGGTCACACTCATGCCATCAATGGCTCCTTCAGCCTTCCACTGCCACAGCCAACTCAGTAACAAAACCAACAATAAATCCTGGTCATCTGAGCATAAAAGTACCCTAAACTTAAAGATTTAATTATATAATTTAAGAAAAAAAAATTTTCTTCCTCTGTATGTAAAATCCTATAGAAAATTCACTGTTCTTCCAAGAATTCTGCAGCCTTTTTTCATAAATGTTAAGATGGCATAAAAAATATTTCCCACTGATTTTTCATTTGAACTACAACATAGCTATAAAAACCTGGTTAAATGTTGCCAAAAGGCCAGATAAAAATAACTTGGGAGGTATATTGTATTTGAAAGTTTAAATCCCCTACCTGCACTTTGTTTTTACAATTGTGAGAACGTAGGTAAGGGAAAATCTCATCTGTTGGAGAATTGCATGTTTGCCAGTAAAGCTGAATTCGCTTACACATTTATGTAATTTAGAGTTTATGCACTGCAACAGAAAGTCCATATAAAAAAAAGAGATATCCTCTGCATGGTACTGCGGAACAACTGCTTCAGAAGGGAGCAACTTACATTACCACAGCACGGGTGTTTTGTAGTTGATCAATTAGTTTGCAAGTTGGGCTTTTTGAAGAGGGAGGTGGGGGTAAATGGATATTGAATTCCAATTTGATATTCCTAGCTTAATTCTCTTATGCCTTATGTAATTCTCTTTATTGGAATGGTAAGGGTTGGAGTAGTATACTAAAAAGACTATCACAAAAACATCATGGTCTCTGAATGGAGCTATTTCAACAGAAATGCATAGAAGTTACATCATTTGTGAAAGGAAAGAGCAAGAAATGACAGTTTTTACCTACTCCCATGACAGGTCATTGGAGAACACACTGGAGCTCAAGCTCCTTCACCTCTCAAACTATAAGGTGGTGTGGGAAAGTTCTTATTCTTTGTGCTGAGTCACATTTTCCTCTCTTTCAGGCTAGACATAAGGACTAAAAAAAAGTATCTTGCTGCAAGCCAGGTCACAAGCTTTGTTTTGTATGGGCTGAAAAATTAAGGTGAGTTTCAACTCAGCTGAGTAGTTCAATAGCAAAAAAGCAAAATCTAAGGATAGTCTGACCAGCAAAATTGTTATAAAGATGTGCTTTTCTCTGATATGGTCAGGACAACGGTAGTTTTTATTGAGGAACCAACTCCACACATTATTGAAAATACTCACTTTCAGAGAACATGAAAAACAATTCCTTTTGGAGAAATCTCAGACCTATAACACATTTGTCATGAAAGACAATTTAAAATATTTAAGAACAATACTTCATTTTCAGAGCAGAAACACTTTTTCTCATGTTCTTTGTGTTTCCTCTAAAACAAATAACAACTGTGCTGCTAGTTTTTTGGTAAAAACTGGAAAATTTTATTTTGTGAGTATTATACCCAGAAGAAAACATATTTTTCTATATTTACCTATAATCAAGAACCTGGTCAGGAGGCAGCTACTATAAGGAATGCTAGTGCATACATTTGTCTTAATGGGATAGTGTTTTATGGAGTGTCCACTCAAACTATTTAAATAGACAGCTGGATATACTATATCTTATCCATTTCAGGGTACACAATTGCCTATCAATCAGGGTACTTCTCACTCTAAGTGGGGGCTTGAATCTCATCCAAAGTTTCACACATTTCCAGGGAGGAATGTGGTGAATTCTTGCTCTTTCTTCCTCAACATCCCTGTGCAGGAAAACTGCAGGGATGACTGGTTTACAAAAACACAAAATATACAACTGCCTCCTCCAAATTTTCATGAGACCAAGAAAACAAATAGATTGTTGCATTAAGAATTTCAACAAATAAGCATTTTCCAAAGCAGAATTACTTCAAAAATTCCCAAACAATTCTCAAAAAGCCTAATACAATACATATGCTACTTAAGACAAATATTTGAAGGCATTTTCTGGCTGCAGACAGTGTCAGTTCCAGTTGGAGACTTTTTCCACCTCTCCAGCACTCATGGACAGACCACCCCAGAGATGCTCAGCACACAGGCAGTCAGGGATGTTTTGCCATTGCTTCATGAGGTAGGTCAGGAAGTAAAAAGCAAAACAATTACCACACTTTCACCATCCCATTTTACATAAATCAGCTTCATTATCAGTGATATTATGGAAGTGTACTGCCAGACACATATAAAACATTATGAGTAATTTTTGTTATTTTGAGTCCTCTAAGTATTCAGAAAACACAGGGAAAATTCTCTTTAGCATAACTGAGTCTTGATGCAAATCAGGTAACAGATACACGAGGGACACTCACTCCTGCTACTCTACAATCCTTGACAGGAATCTAGAGGCACTGTTCCAGGACACTACAACTCATGTGGTGTATTTCATTAAAGATGTCTCAAAACCATTTGTTTTCCTCCAGATGGTTCAACCAAACATTTCTTTATACATAGTCATATTAAATTGAATTATCATCCTTGTAACCTCCACCCAGTCTGGAATAAGAAATGCTGAAATAACAATAATAACAAATACCATATGATGAGGAAGGATTTTCTTACAGCATTTGTGGAGGCAGGAAGTACCAAACAACATCAAAAAAATAAAAACCATATTCTTGCGTGGGATGCAGCCAGATTATACAGAATTTCAGGGTATAACAGTCTGGATGAACTTCAAATAAGGATCCAAATCTCCTGAGATTTCACCATCATATTAAAAGGAAAGCTTTAGTTTTATAATCCGCTATAAGCCAACAAATATGGAGGGATATTTCTGAGTTTTTCTCATCCAACATCTCTCCAAAGAGATTCATTGCTGGATCTCACTATTGCTTTAATCACATATCTTCTGCCAAGACAAGTGTTCTCATAGACACATATTTACCTCCCTAATCAAATCAGATCTGTTTTGTGTAGCTCCAATATAGAGTTCAGCCTGAAGAAAATAATGCACTACAAAACATAGGGAAGGAAATGAACATGTGTATATGGGAGAAAGGGAAAAAACATACCCAACTTCTAATAAGCACAGCATGTCGTAAAAGTAGATGTCCTTAATATCATTAATAAAACCATTATGCACCTACCCCTTGCAGTCAAACAAATCAGGCTTGTGATTCTGTAAGGGAAAGGAAAATTTTAAAACCTCTTACTTATGGATCAAGTTTCAAAGTTTTTGTCAAATTGTTCAACTAGTTGAAAGCCCTTCAGCTTCTTGGGCTTCTCATGAATGGAAACAGAATGTTTCTGGGGCAAGCACTGAAACACATCACAAGATTTTGCACTGCTATACTCATCAATATTTAAAACTTTACATAGAAAACTTTAATCTTTGTACTAGAACATGTGAAGGGAAGCAAGAAGTGTGCCAAAATTCAGACCCAAATGATCAGATAATCTTTTGATTTCTAGTAAATACTTCTCAGTGCTGCAAATCACAGATGCATAATCTCTGCTGCCTCATCTGCTTTTTCTGTTATAATCACTTACTCTCTATTCAATTCAAAATACTTCAGAATGTCAGGGCAAAGGCAATACCAGACTAAGAACTGGTATTTTTTTCTTTCCCATTGGGTGTGCATTTCCCCTCAGTGTCATTAAGAAAGCCACTAGCATTCTCTAGTGCACATCCTTCTCCAAAGGAAGCTAATAACGTCATCTGAAAGTGCCTTCCTACTATTTATGTCAGGTCAGATTTCAAATCAAACTTCTGTGTGCTTACAAACTACATTGCCTTTATAGCCAGCAGAAAATCTGAAATAATTGTGGGGCATGATGCACATGTTATCTTTTAAGACACCTTACTTTAAGTTTCCACTGACAAGGAACGGAATCCAGGATAACTAGTACATTTGGACAGGTAAGTCCCACACCTGTTCAGTGTAGCAAAAAAAAAAAAAGCATCACAAAAAAAGCCAGCTAGGCAATAAATACATTCAAATATGCCACAGTCAGTGACAGACATGCAAATAGTATGCTGTCCTAGTTCTGCAGGTGGGACCAGTTTATCACTGTGTGGGGGTGACCAAAACTATGTATTCTACACCCTCTATTCATTTCCCAAGAGCAGTGGACCATTTGCAGCAGCTGCCCAGGGCACACCCAACTCCTTGGGATGTGAGCTGGATGTGAAAAACACCTGTGAGATAAGAGCTGTGATAACTCCCCTCCAGGGAGTCGCTAGCACCTTCACACCCAGCCTGAGGGGGCATGCCTGCTAATGGGCCATCAATAATTCCAAAATACCCCATGACTCACAGAGTGAGATCACCCATTGTGGAACTCCCCACCCTGGGGGATGTACTGGATGCTTCCACCTGGACCTGAGGGTACATAACCTGGGGGTTTGAAGACCTCATGGAACCACTCATTGGATCCAGAGGAGGATCAGAACCTTGACAGGAGGAGACCACTACTTTCAACCAGACTGCCACCACCACTCTTGACCAGGCTGCAACCGTCAGCTGGACCAACAGGTTTTTCACTTCCTTTTACTTTGGACTTGGGGGAACCATGTGGGGTTTGTGCCCCAGGGTGCTGGGTCATACTTCTGGGGTTTGTGGGTTAAAACCAATTTCTCTTTGTGCCATTGCATTTATTGTAATATTGTTATTAAATTGTGACTCTGACTTATTATTTCTTTTGTGTTGGGTTCATCTCTCCTGCTGGTTTACCTTTAAACCAGCACATATGCTCTCCTAGAATCTAGCTAAGCTCAACTCCTTCCCATGGAATTGCACAATCTTCACTCTAGTTAGTCTGAGTGCAAATGCTCTTGATGCAAGCAAGCATTCAGGTCAGTCACTAGCATCTGTAAAGTTTGCTACAAATAACAGTTTATTTGTCATAACTTTTCTCAAAATGTTCCAACTTCATGCCAAAACCATTATTCCACCACCACTTCCAAAATTAAATGCTCAGCCAGCTGCAATCCAACCATCCAGCATCTGGGGAGGATCCAGAGTCAGGAGGGAAGAGCCAGTCACTAGCCCAGAGCCGCTCTGAGCAAGCGATTCACGGCTTGCTCTCTGTATCATTTCCACTGCTCAAGGCTTTTCTTTCCATCTAGATGAACCAGCTGATGGGGGAACAGGGAAAATGTGGCTCTAATCCAGAGCAGCACAACACAGCTGTCCCTCCGGAGAGCATTCAAAACAAGCACCTATGAAGAGAGTCATTCTTCTGACCAACGGACAAAACTTCACAGGGAAAGAAATAACAGAAGATCCCTTTTCCTTCATTCCAGCTTACATCTACAAGTAACTGCTTTTTTCCATTTTCAAAAGGATATTAAAAGATATTGAAGTGTCATCAGTTAAGTGGCAGTTGTTACTGGATTTCACCTAGTCCAAAGTAGCACAAGACTTTTATAACACCACAGTACTTTTTCTTAAAGTGGAAAGAGGGGACAGAATTACCTGGTGATATCCACCTGTGAAACAGAAATCAAAGGTCAGTCATGCTTACACTTTAGAAACACCCACTGTAGCATCTCCACAGACTGAAATGTAAAATAAAAACCCCGTAACAATTTACCTCTAAAGTTGAACTTTTTTATCATAATTTCCATAACTCTGGATTAAGAGTGTTCATATTTTCTGATTATTTATGGAAAATGGATTTTATATACACTGATAAAATTCCTGTAACTACAAAAGCCACTTGCTTTGGGAGGAAAGTGGCTGTTGTGTTCTTTTCCAAACAGACCACAAATAACGGGAATCAAAAATGAGACCACTAATTACAGATCTTAAGATTTGGATCATGTCAGCTCCTGGAAGAGTTAAAGAATAAATTATTTTTGTAGTTTTGTATAACAAACATATTCTTTAAAAGTACAATCTATTCATGGCCAGTTCACAAATGAGACCAAAATTTATGAAAAATTAACCACAGAATGAGAGGAATGGTAACAACATTAGAAATTAATTTCAGGTATAGCAAAAACACCTGTTAGGGGAAGAGCCTAATACAGAAAAGCTTTGCTTAACTTCTGTTAAAGTACATGATTTAACATGACAGCACAACATATGCGCCTCTGAATGCGGAATTCTTCCTTCCTTATGTCTTCCCCTCTTACTTGTGATGGTAAAGACCCCCTCCTTACATAACCTGCTCTTGTGCTTTGGAGCTTCCAGAGACTGTTCCAAAATCTCACACAACAGAAGCAAATGGTGGACCCAAAGAGCCCTACTCCTTATCCACAACTCTTTATGAAAGATTTGAGTGTTGCAATACTCCCTGGAGTTGCTTAAGGGGAAGCCAGCAGCCTCCTAAGCAGGTGGAAAAAATCTTATGTCAGGAGATTTTCAAGATGTTTGGTAGGACTCTCTGCAAAAGGAGCCCAACATCTTGAGACTCTCACCTGGGAGAGGTAGCTGGTTCTCAGCTCCTGGACCTGACAAGTTTATTGAACTTCTTGTTGGGTCCAACTAAACTCTATCTCAGTATGAGGAGGAACAATGTAATATGGCACATCACCGGTGAAAGGTTGCAAACTCTTTCCATAAGAAAACTGTTATGTAGTCTGATTTTATTTTCTGAGCCTTTATCAAATTTCTCTTTAGATTACGAAAACAATTACTTATTTTCACAGTGATGGCAAAAAATCTATCCATTCCCTTGCACAGAAATAGTCAGAAGCAGAAAAAAAATCCTACCTATTTTTATGTATTTTTTGTAAGTATTAATACTAATACCTTATACCTGTATACTACATATCAGACTAGATACATACATTAGGTGTACATATATTCCCTAGTACTGGAAGGGAAAATCCATGATAGATTACAGTGCAACATGATTAATTATGTGTTATATAGACCATCCTAAGATCATCCTGCTTCTTAAGATACCTTCCTACAGATAAAAATCAGACTGACAGCCTCAGTGATAATTCCTAGTCCCACAGGAAGACATAGAACACAGTTCTAGATGCCAGAATGCTCATTTTAACATTTCTGTGTTTATGTTTTAACCTGACACCTTAATAGGAAGTAGTATAATTTAGCAGTCAGTGAATGTATGAAGAACATTTGTATATCTGACAGAAAAGTAAAACATCAGTTTCTCAGAAGCTGGAAAGAATAGTGCTCTTAATTGTTCACCCACGCACTACGTCTTGCCAAACTTTGTCTTTCTGCCCCTTCTACGTTCAGCAATAATCCTAGAGAACTTTTTTTTTAATTTTACAAAGCTGCTTTATCTCTTATTTTTCATAAGTACTACAGCCATTTTATATACTCCCATCAAATTTGTCAACACTGCCAGCAACATGTGTGTCTGCCTTTCGCAAATTACACAACAGGCTAAGGAGTGACTTATCTACTTGAGAGTGCAGAACACTGCATTTCTTGTCTCAGAACTACTTTCCAACACTGAATTATGTATTTTGCAAAGAAAAATAGAAACACCAGAACCTTGGCAATTAACCATGTAAAATACTTTTTTTTAAAGTATTTTTGCGTAATAAACTGTAATTGAAACAAGGCCCTGAATACAGAACATAGTAGTGAGACGTCATCATGCTGTCAACAGTTAACCACATGACTAATACCACATGTAACCTGGAGCAAGAAAATCTACATTTTTTCTCTCCACTGAGCTAATCTGTGTTATATTTTTGTGGCTGATCCACTTAGAAAACAAGAATGTAAAAACTGTTTTGCAAAAGAGCAGAATCCGAGAAGTTTGTATTGAGTTTCCATTTTCATAACACATTTATCTTTTTGTTTTCACTGCCTCTAAAAATATATATTGTCCATTATATATGCACTGCATAACTCATACTAGCCTATCAAGTTACACCATATTGGTTTATCACTAAGCAACTTTAGACAGCAGTCTTATGCATTGCTTATTTTCAAATACAAGCCTTTAATAATAAGCACCATGAAGACTGTTTTCTCTTACTGATCTTACCACAATAAAATTCAAAACGCTCAGGAAAGGTGTTGAAAGGGTGTATCAGCTGCCAGGCCCAAGATTTAACAGCAGAGTGCTTTCTAACATCACCACTAAACTGCTTACACTATTGTTTGCAAGAGACTTTACTCATTAGGATTATTACATTCTTATATCTTCAACTATTTGTTATTTGACATAGTGATGTCACCTTGTGAGTGCAAGCTACCAGCCATTAGTCCAAGGCACCTACTGCAGTACACATCAATTTGACTCACAGCAACCTTGATAAATATAGTAACTGGTGTCTTTTGGAGACTTTAACTTCACCAATGCTGAAAACTCTTTCAGAACTTTAAGATGAAAATATTGATATTTACATTGGTGACTTCCTTGCAAATGCCAGATTTCTCTCTGTTCCTGAAATCAAACACTCATGAAAAATAAATGTAACGTTAAAACTTGCTGAAAAAAGCACTCAAACAGCTGATATCTGGTATTAAAACTGAACATTTTTCAGCTATTGCTAATGAAAAGGTAGTTCTTTTCCTACTTAGCAGCAGGCACAGAAGATCCTCCTCTTTCCTCATACAGATAAAACTTCACAAAGATTTCCAAAATTCTTTGTAAATTGAAGAACAGGAAGGTTTGAGTTCTTAAAAACCTTGAAGAGATGGAGAATGGGCTGAAAAAGCACGCTATTCTGGCATGATATGGAGATCGTTATTTTCTCAATGGAAAATCCAATATCTCCAGTTTAATGAGAAAGAGACAGCTATCTTTGATGAAGAACAAATATAAATTATTGTCTCTTCATCCATTCTTCAGCAATGGTATCCCTGAGCTGTGACTTTTGTAGACTGCAATTACAACACGTATTGTGGTATAAATAACAAATACATAGCTTTAGTTCACCAAATTTGAGGTCTTGGTAGTTTCTGTATTAAATTCAGCAGCTTCCCTTGTCCTCTACATTATACCCCTTTACTGGTTTCACGGAAGTTCTTCAAAGCAAGGTTTTGTTTGCAAAAAGCAGTACATTGCAGTGTCTAAAACAAAAACCCAAGAAATCAGATGAAAACTTGATAAGGCTTTGCTAGTTTGTAGCACAGCTGTGTCTATAATACGCTGCAGAACAAAGAGAAGGCTTTGCATTTGTAAGCAAAGTCGTCCACCGGTCAGCACAGAATTCATCAATGCCAGCGTTCTTAATAGAGTATTAAAATTCAGAAGTCAGAAAATTCATTAAAAATTCAAAATTCATGAATGTTTTTCACCACCCTTCTGCATCATGTAACATGGCCACAGCACACACAGGTTTAGGAATGCATTGCTGTAACTCTGCACTAAAGAGAAAAAAAAAATATTAGAAATGAATATCCAAAGCCATAAGCCTATTCAGTGCCTCACCTGGGATTATCAAATATACATTTTATTATTATTTTATTTTCACAACCATATATTGTATAAAATGTCCTTGACTCTCCTGTGTAGTAAAGGTTAAACTTTAACTGCACTAAGGAACCATATTTCAACCTCTGGATCTATGAGGAGGAAAGAAGTTACAGGGAAATGAAGCATTCTTGCCTCATGTCAAACCCTGGTGGCTGAATTCAAACTAACCACTTTATTCATATGCATCAGGACATATTCTTATCTACACAATATAAACCCAGGCTGATATATTTCCTATGAAAGTAATGGAGATTCACCTGAAATACAGTTCCTCTTAAAGATATTCTACTATAGCCCCATTCAGGGACAAGCCGTGACTTTGTATCAACCTCACAGCAACGTGTGTCTCCAACAGTTGATCCCAAACAACACATGAATGTACACATTCTCAGCACAACCCTGTACCTGGCAATTTGGTGAGATTTTATAAAGTTTAGCGTTCTTTCATTCCCAACTTTTTAAATAATAGATGGCAAAGATTACTATTTCTGCAATGAAAAATAGCTATTGTCAGCTACTAGAATGATGGCAACACAACTGCTCAAACACAGCGTTCTTTTCCATTGTTTTATTTGCTCACACTTAACTGATTTATAAGCTGCTTTGCTTTGATTTTGAAAAGAAAGGCATGAGTCACAGAAGGAAAATAATAGGTTCTTGAGGGTAACTATTGCCAGCCTGGTTCTGCACTGCTGCCATGACCTCTAGGAGATTTTAGAAAAATTTTTAATACAAAATTACTGTAAGTTTTGATATGTAAAGAGGTGAAGGAAATACAGGTAGAAAGGATTAAATATCAACATTATCTGCATTTTGCTGAAAGCTTAAAAAAATCAACAACTGTATCTATACAAGAAGCTCAAAGAAAGACGTTTCTACCAAAGAAGACCAAATGCATCACACCAGTCCTTCTTCTGCACCCCACAACACTTAATGGTAAATAAGCCATACAGACACAAGGCCACATAAAGTGCAGGTTTATTCAATCTTCCTTCCAGAGACACTAAGCTGACAAAAATATTTTCTTCTACAAAATCTGGACTGACAAAACTGGGAAGCCTTACAGCAAGCTAGATTAGGAATTTTGGTTCCCTTTCTCAGTAAATCTTCAGGGGAAAAAAAGGAATTACTCTTCAGACACAGACAGAACTTTAGGCAAAAACATTGCAGAAAATAACCTGGAGACCAGGCAACAATAAAATGACCTTTTGTTGTGCAAGCATATTTCTGATTTGCAGCCGTTTTATCATGACTTTGCCCAAGGTAAAGCCTAACCCATGTACTAGTCTGTCTACAGGGATACAAATCCTAACACAAATACAGACATGCCCCTTCTACATGACACAACTGAGGAAGAGTGAGACTCTCTTTAATGATTTACTGTTCTGGACCTAAAACCATATGTGCTGGTCACTCAAAGATCCAGTTTCAGGCAGCCCCAGGTCTTGCACAACACAAGAACAGACATCGTCTACATGTATTTGTGCAAAGCATATGACACTGACCTACACAACAGTCTTGTCTCTAAACTGGAGAGGCGCTGCTTTGACAGATGAACCCTTTGGTGGATAAGGAATTGTCTGGATCTTCACACTCAAAGAGCTGCAGTCAGGGGTTCAATGCCAAGTGGAGACCACTGGCAAGTAGTTGTTCAGCTTGGAGAAGAAAAGGCTTTGAGAAGACCTTATAGCAGCCCTCCAGTACCTAAAGGAGGCCTATAAGAGAGCTGGATCATTTACAATAGCATGTATGACAGAACAATGGCATATGGCTTGAAACTGAAAGAGGGTATGTTTAGACTAGATATAAGGAAGAAATTCTTTACTGTCTGGAATAGGCTGCCCGGAGAAGTTATGCATGCCCCATCCTTGGAAGTGTTCAAGGACAGGTTGGATGAGGCTTTGAGCACCCTGGTCTAGTAGAATGTGTCCCTGCCCACAGCTTGGAACCAAATGATCTTTAAGGTCCTTTACAACTCAAGACCATTATGTGATTCTGTGGTTTTCCCAGTACACTCCTCTTCTGTAGAAGTTTTGACATTAGCAGCTGGATACAATCACTGATCAGTATCTAGATCAGGCTTCCTGCATCAGTCAACAGGGAAGATGAAAAAAACTTAAGATAACTGACCAAGAAAATGACTCAGTTTGGAGGGTTCTTACATATACACTCAGCCAGCAGAGGTTAGCTCCAAGCTTTGAGAAGTGAAGGCATACAATTTCATCTTGGACTGCACATGTTTGTCTTCCAGAGTTTGCTTTCCCATTGATCTTAATGTCATCTGGCTTTCTTTTATGTAATGTTTTACTAAGTTTCTTTGAAAACTAGGCACTTTTATGATTAGATTAGTTGGGCCAAATTGTAACAGGCAAAACTCCCATTGACTTTAAGACTGAGAAACAGCTTTAGGATTACTTTTCCAGAACATGACATCAAATTTGGCTTTAGTCACTCAATTTTTTTTTCCCTTAATCCCTTTTTCAAATCCTCAACATCTGTACAGAACATGGGTGGACTCCTTCATCAACTTCAATGGGACTGGAACTTATTGCCTCTCTTTACGGAACTCATTTCTCATGTGAAGTGTTGTGGGAAAACTATACTGAGGCTGTATAGAAAAGGGAACAGTTGTTCAGTATTGGCGTAGATCTGGGACTGTGCTCACAGCAAAGCAGGGAGTTCTATCAGCCGCACACATACTTGCCATGAATCTGCTTCAGACATAGTTAAAGAAGAATTTTGCCCACTTCTATTCAGCTAAGAACTGAAAATTCAAACTTTGGAAAAATCATAATTGTAACATCTTCCATCTGCCATAAAGCAGTGTCACATAGCCACTGCCCCACAGGAAATTAGGGACTCTTAGGTCTATGAGAATGGGCTCTGTGAGTTAAAAAGAAATGCAGGAGTAGTAGGAAAAAGTTTGTTACAATCAATTCTCTCTCTGAAACAGAAAAGCCAGATCTAACATGTGTTACATGCACTACTTTGCTAGAACTCTCTTCCAAAACACCAATTGTTATTTCATCTTTGGACTCAATCCACAGTTATTCCTTGGTTGGCAAACACAGAATGACTGACTGGGAGCTCCCAGTGTAGCAGGTATGGAACCTTACACACTCGTGAGACAAATGCTGCAAGAGTAGTGCTGGCTTGAAATTACAGAATGCCTCACACCATAATAGATGACACTCAACTAGATCAACAAGAACAATCAAATTCTACATTTCAGTCCAGTAGCAAACAGTTACTGAAGGTGATCTGTCCCATCAGGAAACGTTTAAAGGACGAGAAACACTGAAAAATACACAAAAGCATTATCTTGTGGATCTTAAGTTATGAACTGTTACTTCATTTATTGATCCAGATAAAGAAAAGCACTCCACAATTTGCTTTGAATCTATGAGAAACTAGATTGGCGATGCACTTACACAACTCCAAACTGGCATGCCTATGACTCAGTTTAAGAGAGGACTGTTGGAGTGGTAAGATGCATATGGTTGCAAGTGAGTTAAGTGTGCAAAAGACAAGTATAAAATACATAGTCATCAATTTCTCTTTGGTGAAAGGCAGGCCTTTGAAGACTATTTTCTGGGTTCCTCTGCCATCAGTGTTCATAAATGACATCAGAGAGAGACTGATCAACTCTAAGCAGAGACTCTCTTCACTCTTTCTTTCCCTGTCATGAATCACGCAGCATCCTGCCCTCATTTTGATTTCTTCTGATACACTTTCCTGAGTGATGGAAATAGGTTCATGTTCTGTATCAGTGTCTGCTGCCCAAGGCTCCAGACACACAACGTGCATCTGGCCAAAACAGGTTCCTTCTGACAGCTGGGAAAATTAAACATCAGATCTTAACACTTTGATTGAAAAAAAAAGAGGAGGCTATGACCAAATATCTATGGGTTTGTCATCTTTGCTATTCCAGTAGTGACCCTTCGATTACTTCTCTGTATTCTTAAGCCTAAAAATTTTTATGGCAGACAAACTGAAAGCCTAAATCAGTGACAACAAGGTTTATATGGTTCTAAAGAGAAGAGGTGATTGGTGGTATGTCAACAAAAAAAAGTACATGACTATCAGAGAGCAATGCCATTAGCTCTGTTGCTACCACTGAAAATACTTTATTTCTAGATATAATGATGCAATAAAATCAGGAATGCTGACTGGCTTGTACAACAGTATAGTTCAGTTTGGACAGGCTTTCTGCAAGTGCTGTCTTTATATGGAATTACTGGATGACCTTGTGGGAAAAAAAAAAAAAAGTAGTATAATTATGTATCTAGGGAATGTCACAAAGAATACCCAATAGTGAAGATTAAAGCATAAAATATCAAGTCTTGCTAGATTAACTAAGCAAAACTTCCTTATGAAAGTCTCTTTTTTGCTATACCTTGTTACTACAGCTTTTTGCATTGACATGCCACACAGATCTGTATTTCTTACCTCTGCAGTGTTTGTTTTCACAGCTGTCAAACAACTAGAAATACATATATATGGAGTCTAAAACACAGTCTAACAGATTTTTCAAATTAATCTTTTGGGAATTTTGTGAGCACATATCACATACTTCTTTATAATCACCTATTATGACTGAAGGTTCTACTAAACTTTGTTTAAAACACAGGGAAAAAAACCCAAAACATTAAAAATCAATGGTAGCCCTTGAATTAAAAATAAATGGAACTTGAAAACAAACTCCAAAGAAGTAATTTTCATTAATGAAGAGCAGCTGCAAAAGTTTTGGTTCAATATCCTAATTGACATTATAAGGCAAACAAATACTTTTTGTTTAAGTATGTAAATCACATAGTACATGATGAAGGAGTACAAAATGTAGGTGCAGTTACACAGACTGATTTGGATTACTTACAAATATGGACTCACATAAGCAATATGCATTTTAATACTGGTGAATGCAAGATGATAGATCCACAAACAAATAACATATGTCACCCTTGCAAGTCACTCTGAGAAGGACTTAAAATCATTTACCGCTTGTAGACCATGTTCTCCTGGAATTATTAGGAAGCTGGGAGGGTTAATGCAATATATAAATGTTCAGGCAAAAGAAAAGTGCTGAATACTCAGCAGAAGTAGAGGAAAAAATAGAGAGTCAGTATATAATAATAATATGCAAACTACTGCTAGGCAAAATATTCAATTCTAGACTGGAATCCACTCTTCAAAAGAAAAGTTGTGAAAACTTGCAAGAGTTCAAGTCTGAAATACCTGCATTATCATGATGGACTGTTAAATTTTTATATATTAATTTATTAAAAGAAAAGTGATTGAAAGCTGACTTAAAAGTGACTTGTTTGCATTTAGTTAAAAAAACAAACAAACGGATTTCTGACAAAAGAAGGAATTTTACTGTGAAATATGTAATAAGGTGCAGTCATGGGGAACTGGAGTCAAACTGATGAGAAATAAGACACATTTTCCTCTGACTGTGAACAGCAAACTCTTGGGAACAATTTATATAAAGAGACGTAATGGATCAATAGATGTAATGAATCAATGCTATTCTTTTAAATGAAGAGTTTATGCCTTCCCATAACATATTAACTCACTCCTACAGGGTTTAAAACAGTGACTACTTGGCAGACTGTGTGGCCTGTATTATTCAACAGTGCAGACCAGATGGCCATAGTCATCTTTCTTGCCTCATAATTAGTAACTATATATATATTACATATAATAGATAAACAGATAAACAAATAAAATATATATTATATATTATACATACTAGATAACTACTATTAACTATACTAAGAAAATTTGGATGCAGAAGAGAGGAGAAGTCTGGTGTTTGGGAGCAGGCCAAAAGCTTAACAAGAGAATCAGCATTAGCACAATTTGGTCCCAAAATTTCTACAGGGGTTGGGCCCAGGAGACACACACAGATTTGTTTATAGACTGTTTGTTCCGGCTAAATTGCTTCCAGGATCCAGTTAGTAGTATTTGGAAAACTCTTCCATGAGCTAAGACTAGAAAGTAATCTAAGCCATTACAATAAGCAACATTTTTTCAGGTTCATGTAAGACAGTTCTGGGTGCTCCCCTCTTCATCTGGCCACTTGCTATAGGAACTAGTCACACATGGCCTCTCAACTGTAGTCTCATTGTAACAACACCAGGATTTAACACAGCAGAGTAAAAAAAAAAAACCTGACCATTAATAATGTACTTCAGTTTATGGGCAGTAGCAGATTTTACATATTCAGCTGCAGTTGCAAAATATTAAGAAGGTAATACAGAAATATAATACATTTGTTATTATATGTAATGCAGAATTATATAACGTTATAAATAGATACAAAAATACTAAACATGACAAATTAAAACCTTTCTGTAATTTTCAGTCTTCTGGCAAATGAAAAGCACATTTGTTTTTGTTAAATCCCCATATAGCTTTCACCCACACTTCAGTCTCCGCTTTTTCATTTGTCATATACTACAATTTCCTGCCTGTTAAGCCACCTAGTTGTATTGTCATCTTCAGAGTTCCCTCTGAATAACTTTAAGGCATCAGTAGAACTGTAACTTCTTCTGCCAATGAGTATCTCCAGCTGTGTTTTATCTTTCTTGTGAAAGTGTTTGTGGCTGGCATTCATATTCCAATGTCCAAGCAAAAACCACTGAAACCTACCACATCTAAATGACTTAAAAATATTTTAAAATCCTACTTTGATCCCTCCCCATATTTAAGCTTTTGAATACCTTTGGACAATCTGATCCAGGGTACTTGTATCCTACCTTCTCTGTGAATCCTCACAGAAAAATGCAAAAACAATAGGGAAACTTTCTTCTGACAGTGCTTCTGTAAAGCTTTGCCTGAGATTTCAGTTTATGTGACTACTATGCTTTTCCAGCAGGATTAATATGGGCTGTAGAGGCTAAAACTCTTGTACTGGTTTGCAGCACCAGCTGCAGTCCAAAAGGCTGCTTTTTAAAGAACACAAGATTTTTTAAGAATGTCAGACCTGCCAGAAAACCTTACAGTATAATTAAGTTACAGCAAATTGAAGTCACCGTAATATCTCTCACAAGTTTGGCCAAATAGTGAGGCATTTCAGATAATTGCTATTTACAGTCCCATAATCAAGGGCAGCCATGTACATTGAAGAACTAAAACTCCTCTATGAAACAAAGAATTCAGAAAAGCAGCAGATTTCCATTAACTGTTAGATTTTAATACAAGACACAAAGATTTTGCAAAACTTTTCTAAGTGAAAAGCACCACACAGAAATTATTGTATGGAGAAACAGGATTTTTTAATACAAAATCACAGTTTTAACCCACTATCTGATGCAGGTTGATTAATTGTTACTGCTGGAGGCTAGATGTAAAATCGGCATAAACTAATACTACCAGGTTTCAATATCTGAATTTCAAGTGCCCATGAGTAAATAAACCAATTTTTCATTAATTTGTCAGATTACTCCAAAGAAAGAAGTGTTTCTGTCCCATCTGTCTGAGATCTTCCAATGAACCAGAATAAATTCACCTACATGTGTCCCTGCCCATAGCAGGCAAATTGGAACTAGATTATCTTTAAGGTCACTTCCAACTCAGGCCAGTCTATGATTTTGTATGCTTCTTATATAAAGCATGACATCAAATAACAATGTTTATTCTCAGAAGAGTAGAATTCTTAAAGGTAGATGCAAGTCTGCTGCTTCTTCAGTGCAATGAACCCTTATGATAAGTCACAATCAGACTTTTAATGCTTGATTAATCCTTGATTCAGGAGATAAATTTCAAAAGAAATGCCTCCTGCTACTATCTTCTAAAGTAGGACTCAAAACAGAGGAGACAGAAGATTTAAAAAAAAATAATAAAAAGTTTTTACTTTTTTACACTAAAACTGTAAAATATTTTTCTTCTGCAAGAAGCTTGAATTCTTCTGGTACTACTTTTGAGGGGAAAAGGGGTAAAGCCTCAGACTGACCAACTTCTTCAGAAAAACCATCTCCATAGGCTAGGCAGGAAGGAATTTTCTTGTACAGGGAACAAAAATTACACCAAAGAGGAAGCGCAATTGGAAAGGATAAAAAACAGGTGGATTCTTAACTCTAATTGAAAGTCAGGAAAACTCAAAGACTTCAGTCACCTCCAAACCTTGTAAAATTCTTTCGCCAAAATCTTTACATTATTGAAGAAATTTTAGCACAAGTCTTGCAGAAAAGCTGCCTGTGTCTTTAACTGCAAAGGTACAAACTAATATTTTGAGGCCTAATGGTATTTTTCTCTGCTCTAACTAGTCTCATTAATTAAGGACACTTACCAATACGAACAAGGTACCAGCAAAGAACTCATTCTGTGATTATAATATAATTTTAAAGAACATAAAACAGAGCAAAATTATAGTGTTGCATTCAAAATTAATAAAACATCTTATACTTAGATGAGTTGCAAAATTAAAATTATTGCACCATAACATACAGATATTTATTAAGGAAATTTAGCAGTACCAGCACTGCAAGGATTTTCTTTTTATTTGCAGACACACATTGCTCTGTCAGATTTGAATGTAATTTCTGCAAGTTAGTTTAGAAGGGCTTACCTCCTCTTGCTCTTCCCCACAGCTGGGAGGAGCTGAATGAGTGCATCTTCTACTGCAGTGCCATCAGTTTTAAGAATCTACTTTTTAAAAAGATTTCAAGGTTGTAAATAAACATGCAAGTAAATGTGCTAAGAATGCAATAGCATCTAAGTTGTTAATACGCTGTCAGATTATGAAACATCACCAACAGATGGCACATTTCAACACAGGTGTCAGTGGCAAGAGAGTCCTGGGGAACTGCTGCAAATTAGAACTGCACTCCAACATTCTATTATCTATCACGTCTGTTGACCATCAACTAGTTAAAATATTGCATTACATGATGTGATACTAAAAAGGAGACAAGACCAATGATCATACAAAAATATACCTAGGGCTAAATGACCGCAAAAGGTGTGCTAACAGCTGCCTTGTGGCTATCCTGCCTCAAGAGCAGCCTCCAAAAACAACACCAGCACCATTTCAGATTCAGAAACATGTTCTGCTTCAGGCTGGCTCGTACAACACCAGCTCTAGTTCATTTGAGTCTCGTTTTCTGAAGTGCTGAACAACTGCAGTTTCCTCTGATTTGAGCTGATGTAGAGGGTACTCATCGCTTCCGAAAACCAAACATTATGCATGAGCAGACATGGTCTTAAGAAGCAGATGTTCCACAAAGCCAAAAATGCCACCAATTACACAAACCCTGTGAGTTTCCTCTAGAGCTGGGTTTGAAGTCTTCAGCTTTATTGACAGATATGTAAGTACCTCCAGCAACTACAGAACAAGAATAGAGATAAGAGAAAAATGCCACCCTCACTGTCAGTCTTGCAGTATTTTAGACTGACTGGTGCTCAGTCTCTCCATGCTACCTGGCAGGCAAAAAAACAAACTACAGGAGGTTTAATAGCACAAATCATTTTACATTTGGATGGGGTAATTTAACATAAAGTGAATTTCTGAAAAATCATCATCGTACTGAAAAAAAAGAAATCACAGGAGGGAACTGAATTGCTGCCAACAGAGAAAGCAGAACAGCATTATTGCTTCGATGGTTTCACAGGAAAAAAAATTACTTAGGTAAAAATTGCATAAAATGCATTGAAATATAGATTAAATGTAAGCAGAACTGTTTGAAGTAGAAGCGATAGCAGCTAGTATTGATTATTCCATTGGTAAATTTTCAGTAAAGTGATCTATTCTGCACACTCTTGGAGCTAAGAGCTGGGCATGTGTGTGCATGAGGCCATACTGCAGGGACTTCAGAGTTACAGCTTAGCCCTCTGCCAGCTGGGAAGGTTTCAATTCATCTGGGACACAAACATTTTACACACATTATGAATATATTAGGATACAGGTATTACAGTGTTCTGGTATTTGAAGTTCTTTTTTTCAAAGGACAAACACCATTATAAGGTGAGAACAACTGAAACGAAAACTAACTCTTACATGATAAATTCTGTCAGGTTGCACCACTTTTTAGAGTCCACTTTCTTCATCATCTCTTCAAAGGATTTTCCACAAGCAGGCAACTTTTCTAACATGAGAGATTCATTGCAGAGATCAGTGCGTTGACGTGCACCTAGGTAAAAGCAAACACTGAAATAGGAGCAGGAACACATCACTCAAACTCCTCACATAATTCTGCTAGCCACTTACATTTTTATAAACTCAGTATTCAATATTCTAAGCAATTTTAGAAAACAGATAAAGTAGATCTTTACATAAATTTATTGAAACCATGACTTAGTATAAAACACTAAAGATTATCATATATAGTATTGCTTTTTATACCTAGCACAGAGGAACGTATCTAGTCACTTTGTCAAACTTACTTAGCTTCCAATTCATACTAACTTACTACTGCTTATTTGCATTTTTACTTAAAAGCTAACTGGATCTCTTGATCACACACTTCAGTATAGAAAGCACTTCTCAAGCTTGCACAAATTCAGCCCATTCAACTAACTATATTATTGGAAAATTACTTTAACATCAGAAACATTTGTATATCTTACCAGCTAAAGGGCTTGAATTCCCACAATCACGACTTTTTCTTTAGTATATCCACTAAGGGAATAGTCTAGAGATCAAGCATTATGATGAGCAGCTAAGGGAGCTGGGGGTGTTTAGCCTGGAGAAAAGAAGGTTCAGGGGGGACCTTATCACTCCCTACAATTATCTGAAAGGAGGCTGTAGACACATGGGAGTCAGTCTCTCCTCCCAAGTAACAAGCAACAGAAGAAGAAGAAACAGCCTCAAACTGTGCCAGGTGAGGTTTAAATTGGATATTAGAAAAAATTTCTTCATCAAGAGGATGCAAGGAGGTGGTTGAGCCACAATCCCCGAATGTACTTAAAAGATATGCAGATGGCATTTAGTAACATGCTTTAGGGGTGAACTTCGCAGTGTTAGGTTAATGGTTGGACTCAGTGATCACAGAGGTCTTTTCCAACATAAATGATTCCATGAATTATCTACAATTATCAGATGCTGAAATTACAGCATACAGCTATTGGCAAAGAAAGAGTTAACCTTGACATCAGCAAGCCCATAACTTTGTTAACTTTTTCAACCAGTAATGGCAACTCCACAATATTTAGAGTCAAGGTCAAAGGTTTCTCACCCAGCACATGCTTGCATTGGAATATAAAAACAGTATTTCGGTGCTTTTTTTATAAAATTGAAATTTTGAAAAAAAATTCTATTCAAACTAACATATTTTATTTTGATAAGGTTAAAACATTTTGTTTTGATTAAATCATTAAATATGTCTTGCCTTACTTTTACAGACATCACTGTTTTAGCTGTTCAGTATAAGAAATGCATACATTTTGTAGAAGATTAAAAATTAAGTAAATATATGTATATGAACATATTTAATACAAATGCCTAAAATAAATTAGTCAGAAAAAAAACCACAGTGTAATTTCATCTCTTCCAGCAGTACAAATTCAATAAATAGATTACCTCAACAAAACTGCAACCCTAAGAAAACCTATATATATTGCAATCCTCCTGAGAACTCTGGAGGAACAGGTTTTTTTAAGAATAAAGTCAAAGAGAACAGACTATACTCTCTCTTCATATAGCCAGTGGACAAGACCATTGGTAAAAAATGCATGATGGTTGACTAATTTAGATGAGATAGGATGGAAGAGCTTCTCAAATGGTGGCCATAAACAAAACAGAAGTTTGAATTTTTGAAGTAAAGCTCACCTGCGAATCCAAGCGTCATTAAACCATTAACTAAGGAGAGGGGGGGAAAAAAAAAAGAAAAACATTAGTTAGATACTTCTGTACTGTTATATAAAAGGATACAAGCAAATTTGAGCATAATTTAGTTTTCAACAGAATATTCAAAATGCTCATTCAAACATTAGCTTCAGTTTTATTAAAAGAGTGTGTCTCAATGGAATAATGAATATTTAGAGACCACTATGTTTTAAAATTCCTTTTTATCTATCCTTTAAATGGCTGAGTCACTCAGACTTGTTATGGGTCTGGCCATACCACTCCTTCCTGTAGTTTCCAACATTAAGGATTAGGGACAAGGAAATTTTACTTTAAGATTGTAGAGGGTGAAAACATTGGAGAAGATGATACATTTGCTCAAAACAAAGGTAAACACATCCAACATGTAGAGAAAAAACATCCTTTTCCTATTAAAATTAAGCAAACAACCATAAATGTGTGTAATCTCTTCATTTAGAAATGCAATGCTGTGTTTCACAGTCTCCACCTTTTGCACAGTGAAGTCACACATTTTGGCAAACATTACATCAAAACCTATAAGCTGCTCAAGCAGATGCTACACTGGCACAGGTATGTCAGAAGAGCACCCAAATGGAAACACAGACTATGCCAATAGAGAAGACTTCTGATTAGCGATTTGCAGTGTATCTAGATGGATTAAATTATCAGAAGCCCACTAAGAGGGATGTGGTTTCAATTATGAAAAAAAAATTGCTCACAAATTTGATAGTGCTAGCTTTGCATTAGAAATTTAATGAGTGATTTCACACAGGTGGATGCCTCCTGCTCCTTGTTTATACAGTAGATATCACCCCAGTAAACTGAAGCAGGATATACGTAGCAGAATAATATCCATATCACATTGATCTAGACCATAAGGGACCCCACTGGGATGTGCTAGGTTGTCAGCTGAGTTAACTGCAAATTATTGTGCACATGCATGTAAGAGGAATTTAGATCCTTCTAAGAAACCTATTTTTCATCCACACAAGCAGTAATCTCTGTCTTAGTTACTAATGAGCCAGAATGTACTGTGAAGAGCAGGAATCCACACATTGGAAACTGGTGTTGCGTGCAAACACCCAGAGATGAAACTAACCACAGCATCTCTTTCACAAATGGAGCAGGGTTTTTTTTGAGGCTATTAGCTGTTACAAATATACTTGACTCCCTAGGTAGATTTTTCTTGAATCCTCACTCGAAAATGTGCCTTATCAACAGCAGAAAACTGAAGCACACACTTTGTGATGAAGCCAAACCCACCCACCCATTCTGAGGAAACAGTCTAGGCATATATAGTTACCCTACCTGCTCCCCTGGAAGACCACAGACTGCACCTCCAACTCTTATTGTATAAATTCCTATCACTGTGCTCCAGATTTCTCATAGTTACTGCTGCAGTAATCCTCACGAGACCATGGCAGGACAAATAAGACAGGATTTACTACTAGAAAGAACCAGACTACCCCAAGCGTCAGTAAGGGAAGCTGTGACAAACATAATATTGAATAAAGGCTCCCAGGTTAGTGCTCACAAATTCTCCTGCTCACAGGAAAATGCAATTTTTGCCGATTTTGATGTTTTGCATCTATGCTCAATTAAGAGACTCTGGATACCTTCAGAGACAGGTAAAGTAACAATCCAGACCACCATGTGTCACCTCTCTATTTTCTTTCCTCTGACATATTCAACTTATACCAAAGATTTAATCAGGAGACTACAGCATGCCATGATAGTTTACACAAAAAGTATGACCTTTCCAGCAGCTCTTTTAAGGTGGGGCAAGGTCAGTTTATTTCTTGAAAGGCTGAGGCTATCACATCTCTTTAGAAGACACAGAGGAAGCAAAATGGAATATTGGAATATGTTGTCATGATCCCAAAATAAAATAGTTGCTATACAATCCTACCTGAACCAATACTTAGAGAGAGAAAAGGAGGTTCAGTTTAACTGTACAAGCTGCCTGCAGGTTAAATCATATCAATAATGGACCACAGCAATGACCTTTAACTTTTTTATTCTCCATACACAGTAGCAGCATGTATGATCGCCCCTAGCATAAGCCAAGTCAGAGACCAAGAGGTCAAGGAAAGTATCATCAAATTAAAGATGAGAAAAAATATGTTTGAAGGCTTCTCAAAAGAAAAAAGAAAAGATAATCAAAACAGGAGAGAGTAATAGAAGATGAGAAAATAGAAAACTTGGGTTTGGGGTTTTTTTCACTTAACAACCTACTTCAAAATCTTGTATATGAAAAAACAGAAAATTTGATACTAGACCTTCACTACAGCTTCTTATTATCTATCCTCTACTCTCCTTTGGTAAAAAGACATTGTTCTGACACTAAAATGGAATTCAGAATAAGATTCACAGCAATATGTAAATTCACTATTGGGACACATGACAGGGTAACTGCCTTGTAATTTTTTCAATGATATAAACTTTTTCTGTGAAATGGAAAAATATTTCTCAATGTTTATTTTTCTCCTATACTGTTATTATTCACTGGTGTTTTTCCCAGAGGCTTAAAAGTAGCACTGAATGTCTGTCTTGAAACTACTTCATAAATCTGAAGCAGCATATGAATTGCTGTGTGTTCTTCCTACTGCACGTTTCTCCAGACACATTTTAAGAATAATTTTGAAAATCTTGCGTAAGTATATAAGAGGGAAATGTAAGAATTTTCCTTCACCTGAATGTTTCTTCAAGATACTGCTATTACTGACAGGATAGTAAGATTTTTAAATGGCTCCTATCTTTCTCAGAATAATACTTATTTTACCAGACAAAACTATTGTATGCAGTTTTTCACCAGCAATTACAGGTGTATAATCCTATGTATATTCTTTGAAATTTATGATATCTGATTCAAACCCCCTTTCTTTCAATTATAATTTTCATAACAAAACGACCTCAAACCTCATGCCAAGAGGATACTTCTATACCTTTTTTTAAAGACAACCCTACCAATTACCATCATCTAACCTTTAACTACGTAAGGACATCAGATCTCTACTGGAAGTTATGTACTAAATAAACAGCTGCCTCTCTGCAGAACCTGAAGTTTCAAAGATTGCAGCACATAGCTGTGCAAGTACTGTTCTGACATACAGTTCAGGACAGCAACTAAAACCACCCTAATGGCAACTGCTGCTCTGCGGTCATGCACCTATGATTTGTTGGAAACACCAGTGAGAGATTAATAATCTAACAATATCATTTTGTCATACTGATCAATACCCACTTTTTTTTTTAATAAACATGATTTTAAATACTGAGCAAGTCAATTTTACAGAAGTGCAATGTTTCTTCATGTATTTAAATGTTAAATAAAATTCCCTGTTGCAGAGATGCTACTAAAGATCATGTTAAATTCACCAATCCTTTATGTAAACCCCAAGTTATACCATTAGAGGTGTTCCAGCAGGAATGCACAGACACTTCAGGGCATCTAATGCATAAGAAATGCTCATGGAAATTACTTCTCCTGTGCTTTCATACAATATTAAGAGGCATCCTGCTGCATAAAAAACCCCACTGGTTAAAATTGGGGTGGGGTTTCTTTATTATCTGTTTCCTGGGCATGTATAAGCTCAAGAGCCTCATTTCAATAAGGGTCTGTCTGAATACAAAAGGAAGATGAGCTAACACAAGTGTTCCGTGGTTGCCTTTCAAAGCCTTCTCTGAAAGCCCTCTACTGGGATCAAGTCAAATGTGTGTGGCCAAGATACCACAAATCTGAACAGGCTAAGAAATCCTCAAACCTGATGGGAAAGCCCAGAAAGGTTGCTGTTTAGAGGCTAGTATAAAAGTACAGAAGTTAAAATATTGCTATTGGTACAATAACTGAAGTCCCACCTGCCAACCTTTAAATAACTCTCTCTACAATATATATGGCTCAGAAGGTCATCTTTTGTTTTCAGCTCTTGACTGTCCTTTTGACACTTTTCTTCATAAGAGCAATGGGATGAGAGAGGGGGACACGGACAGGATGGAAGAACCTCATCACATAGTGTGAAAGCAGCCAAGGAAATGAGGCAACTGAAATTCGCAGACGGGCAATGACAGGAACTCAACACAAAGGAAGGATGCCGGGAATAAACAGAAGCTTGCAATAAATATAGTACTTGAAAAAAATGTTATACTTGCACGCAAAATTGGCCCAGAAAAAGTCATGCTTCAGCATGTGGAGTGGCAGGAGCAAGGTAATCCTGCTGGCAGGGTGCACTGATCTGTCCCTGAGCCGAAGAAGTTATCTAGAGAGCTAGCATAACATCGAGCTCAGCTTTGCATTACCTTCTGTTTGATATTGAATCCTTTTTAATATTCTTTTTATCCCCTTGTGTCAACTGTATGGAGGACGTATATATAGCCATGGAAATGTAACATTCAAAACTAAAAGTGCAGTTCAACGCTGTACTTTATCACAGTTTGAGGCACTACATTATTGCTTTTGAATTGTTAAGGTAGTTTCAGACAGTTAACCATTTTGGACATTAGAGTCTTCTTCCTGTAGAGCAAGCAAAGCATCAAAGAAAGCAATTTAAGCCTTTCCATTTCATTGGTGCAAATCAATAGGGAATTACTGAGGGCATCAACTGTTCAGACCCATGTTGGTTCAGAGTTCCGAAGGTTTCCAGTGGCTGCAAATAAATGTGACCGTTATTCTGAACTTATGCTTCAAATGGGAATTTTTCAGAGCAGCAATACAAATTATTGTCCATTATATTGCTTTGTGAAGTTTTTAAGTCACTGCTGGCAGCATATTAATATTGCTCCATAATTTCTGAACAGTCTATGTCTACTTCCAGAAGTGTTAGATAGTTTTCTGCTACTTTGTTTGAAACAAGTATGTTTTATTTAAATAAACATAGGACCAGTATTTTTAATAAAATATTTATTTCTCTTCTAATATAGGTTATTAGATTATTTAGTATTTAGTAAATTAATAATTTATTAATTTATTCAATTACTTATTGAATAATTAAATGAGCCGTACCAGTTCAACAACAGATTTGTGAAGGGAGGGGATTACTTATCTGTAGACTAAAATCTGGTTTGTACTGGAAATTGTGTGACTCAGCCTGAAATGTAACAATGTTTTTTCAATTCTTTCCTGTCCTGCTATGTTTTTGATGAAGCACTGGGTAACTGAAATATAAAATACCTTTTTTACAGCCACTAACTTTTGGACAGTGGAACAAGTAATTACTACAACACCAGAATCAATAGGTTGAAGTAAACTCTCTTCACACTTTTACAAAAGTGGTATACCCTAGACTCAAGATCCATCCTTCCAGGTAGTAAAATTGAAGAACAGTCAGAAAAGTATATTTGTTTTTAGGCTAGAAAGAAATCTGTGGCATTAGAAATTGTTTAAAGATGACATTCAGCAACAAGCACAGCATCACCAGCTAGTCAAGAAAGGTGATTGTCTCACTCTATTGTGGGCTTGTGTGGCCTCACCTTAAGTACTGTGTAAGAAAGACAAAGCTATTAGAAAGCGTCCAAAGGAAAGCTACAAAGCTCACAGAATCAATGAGATTAGAGGAAAAGACCTCTGAGATCACCAAGTCAAACCTACAATCAAACATCACCTTGTCAGCTAGACCACTGCACTGTCTTGTCCAGCAATACCTCCAGGGATGAGGACTCCACCATCTCCCTGGGCAGTGCATTACAATGTCTTATCATCCTTTCTGTGAAGAAACTTTTCCTAATGTCCTTCCTGAACCTCCCCTGGTGCAGCTTTAAGACTATGTTCTCTCATCCTGTTGCTTGTTGCTTGGGAGAAGAGACCGACCCACCCACAATCACCTTTCAAGTAGTTGTGCAGAGTGATGAGGTCACCCCTGAGCCTCCTCTTCTCCAGGCTGACCAACCCCAGCTCCCCCAGCCACCCCTCACAGGACTTACCCTCTAGACCCTTCACCAGCCTCATTGCTCTTTCCTGGACACACTCCACTACCTCAATGTCTTTCTTGAAATGAGGGGCCCAAAAATGAACACAGCACTCAAGGTGCAGACTCACTAACATCGAGTACAGGGGGAGAATAACTTCCCTAGTCCTGCTGGCCACACTATTTCTGATACAGGCCAGGATACCATTGGCCTTCTTGGCCACCTGGGCACATGCTGGCTCATGTTCAGCAGCTGTCAACCAGCACTCCCACAGCCTTCTCCACTGGGCCACTTTCCAGCCATTGTCCCCAGTCTGTAGTGCTGCATGGAGTGGTTGTGGCCGAAGTGTGGGACCCAGCATTAGGTCTTGTTGAACCTTATACCACTGGACTTGGCCCACCAGTCCAGACTGTCCAGGGCCCTCTGTAGAGCCCTCCTGCCCTCCATCCATATCAATGCTTGCACTCAACTTGGTGTAATCTGCACAACATTTACTAAGTGTGCACTCAATCTGCTCATCCAGATCATCAGTAAAGATATTGAATAGGACTGGACCCAATACTAATCCCGGGGGGACACTGCTAGTGACTGGCCACCAATTGGATCCACCGCTCCCTGGGCTTGGCCATCCAGCCAGTTCTCAACCCAGCAGAAAGTCCACCTGTCCAAGCCATGGGCTGCAGCTTTTCCAGGAGTATGGCATGGGAGATGGTGTCAAAGCCTTTGCTGAAGTCCAGACAGTCAAGGGTCTAGAGGGGAAGTCATACAAAGCTGGTAAGATCATTTGGCTCATTCAGCCTATAGAAGACTGAGAGGAGACCTCATTGCAGTCTACAGCTTACTCATGAGGGGGAGCGCAGGGGCAGGAACCGATCTCTTATCTCTGGTGACCAGTGACTGGGCCTGAGGGAACGGCATGAAGATGTGTCTGGAGGGGTTTAGGTTGGATATCAGAAAAAGGTTCTTCACCCACAGGGTGTTTGAGCACTGGAACAGGCTCTCCGGGGAAATGGTCACTGCACCAAGCCTGTCTGAGTTCAAGAAGCATTTGGACAATGCTCTCAGGTACATGGTGTGACTCTTGGGATTGTCCTGTGCAGAGCCAGGAGTTGAACTTCAGTGATCCTTGTGGGTCCCTTCCAACTCAGGATAGTCTATGACTCTGTAATTTAAGCCATCTGGAAGAGAGTTTCAGGGGACTACAAGCATTGGGAGATTTCTACAGTCAGCAGAGACAAGCACAACAGCTTTCCTAACAAACTCAAATTCACTGAATTCACTCCTCTGGACTTAAGAGGACATAAGACAAAGACTGTTATTCACAATGTACCTACAGGCCTTCCAAAGGATTTTTGCTCCTCATTTTCATCTAATTTCTGCCTGCATGACCTGGTCTTCTGAGTCTTGGCATACTGTAGTTGTCACATCCAAAACAACAAAGATCACAGCTCTTCATAATTTATGATTACAGATAAATACACCTCTAGCAACTGGAAGTGAAAAGTCTTGTTTTCACCCCCTAAACCTCTGTACTTCTTCAGTTCATTATAGCCTTGTGAAGTACAGCTACTGAGGTCTCCATTCTACACGAACTATGGGAAATAATGACAAAACTGTAAGAAATCTGTCTAAGGTCACAAGCAGGAACCAGTATCACTCTTACCTACAGAGTGATCCAGCAGAAGTCTGGTGCCAGGACCTCTGTTTCACCACTATCTCCCCTCAGAAAATGTTACCAAAGCACTAAAGAACGGGATCTCTCTGCCCAAAAGATAATTGTGAAATGTGTCAGCTGTGCAATTTATGGGAAAGATATATCAACTAATGAGGCAGCAGAGTTCAGGTTCCTTCCCTTCAAAGGTGAAATAGCTTGCAATTACTGTTGAGAGACACACACGCTCCAAATCACATGGTCTTGAAGTTGGCCATCTGCATCCAGGACCTCAGTCTGACACTGTACCACTGATCACCTGGAAGAACATTTTTGATCTAATGCCTGCTCATTATTGCAACCCAACTGCCTGCCATTAATTGAAAAGGGGAGCGAAACACAAAAGAAAATGTGATGTGATATAAGCTTTTCCTATAATAAGGAAACACAAAGTCAGCACAATACCGACTTTACTCCATACCTAACCACCTGTGAAAGTGTGTGAAACACTAGTCCTTCAAGGTCAGTAAGGACTCCTGTGGAGTAGCCTGAAAGAGAAGTCAAGCAATTTTTTTTTTTTTTTAAATAACCTTGAGAAGGGGAAATGACCCATGAAGGTTTCACAGACAAGGGTCACTGCACACTCCCTCCTGAGGAAGTGTTTAAAACCATGGTATACTTGAAGACATTAAAAGTTTCTTCTTCCCTTGACAGGCAGAACATTTAAATCAATATACTACCATCACAGAAGGCCTGGGAAAATGTTTTGTTCTTTTTCTGACCAGACAACAAAAATCCCCACCCTCCACATCCACCATCTCTTGCTGATGCATGTAGTCCTCTCACAGACTCCTAATGCTGTTACACATTATGTTGGGGCATTACATCAACATAATTCCATTGAATTCATGTTTTCTGTGAATTCTATGCCTACCATGAAATAATAAGTTGGCCTGACCATTCAGATTTGGGTTGCTTTTCTTCAGTAGCCCAGCTTGACCATGAGGGCTCCAGAGCTCTGGATACTCACCTACATGATCACAGAACGTTTTAAATGACATGTTGCCATGAAGAACTCACAAGAGCAATAAAACACTGAAAAACCTTCAGAGCTTCACATGCCTACTTATACTTCTATGTATGTGCATGCTCATAGTAGGTGTGAGTGGCTCTTCACAACAGCATCCTTGCTCCAACAAAGCCATCAAAACAGCATCCTTGCCAGCACAGCACAGCACTATGATCCCTGCACTCCAGGATGTATATCCACATAGGAAACTGCAAAGCAGCAGATTCTGGTATTGGAAATTACTTAGGCCAATCTACTCAGTGGATCTGAGGACCAGAGCTGAAACTCACTGAAGCACAAATTGCCAGATTCTGTCCCCAAGGCACACTGCCCAGCCAGCAAGTCAGAGCACATCTGGCTGCTCACGCAGAACCCAGCGGTTCTCAGTTTGCACTTTCTGTATTTACTTTAATTTCACATTTTTTAACACAGTTCTTTTGCTTTGTTTTTCAAGTAGTATGTGTCACTAAAGGAGTAAGATGATATGACAGTGAAAGATCTACACTTCTCTTTCTTCTCTCCAGCATCCACTATCTTCATATGTTAACACTGTACAGAAAGCTGACTGCAGCTACTCCTGTGTAATGGAAAAGTATTTAGTAGTAATTGTTCCATAAAAAACTTACTTTAGGTATACAATTGTTACTGTAACTAGACAGCAAAACTTTTAAATTCAAGTTTTCTTTTTTAGCCATTACTACTTTCTATCCTATTTTTCTTTCATTTCAGTATTACACTACGAAAAATGTTAAAAGTGGGTCGTATGACCTTGTTTTCTTAATCAGCCCAAGACCAAAAGACATTTCAGCAGCAGCAGATCAGCAGCGTCGACACTTACATGAAAAAATGAAGATGTGCTAGGAATATGTCAGTTAACAAGTATGGAAAACCAAAAACAGTAACATTGTACAGAAAAATTCTATCCTTTACTTTTTCCTGAGCTAAGAAAACTGCTAAGGCATGAAGAAATTGTTCATCACCATTTGTGCCACCAGGTTGAAACATGATCAACCCCAAAGAGCAGACTCCAAAGATCCTCAGTTCCACACATTTTTGAGCTCTGGGACGGCTGACCATCAAGGTGCCCATCAAGCTGCTCTATCATTCCCCTCCTCAGCTGCACAGGGGGAGACAGAATATGATGAAAGGCTCATGGGTCAAGATAAGGACAGGGAGAAATCACTTAACAACTACCATGGTGTTTCCCCATGGTCTTCACCACAGGCTGCAGGGGAATCTCTACTCCAGCACCTGGAGCACCTGCTGCCTCACCCTCTTCACTGACCAGAGTTGATTGTCTCACATGTCCTCACTCCTCTCTTAGAGCTGCTGTTGTGCAGCAGGTTTTTTCCTCACCTTAGCTATGCAATCCCAGAGGTGCTACCACCATCATTGACTGCCTTGGCCTGTGGCAGGTTTGACTGAACAATACTAGTTATTCTCTACTGATCTACAGAACATCAGGGTTTGTTTAGCTCCAACACTATCAGTGGAATAGCAAAACAGTTTATCTAAATCTGCCTGCTTTCACAGTCTCAGAGACATTCTTGGGTTGAAATTTTTCATTATTTTGCTCCTATACTGGAGAAAACTTTTTCCCTAAAGCCCAAGTTAAATCCGGCTCAGGATTTTGAAGTCATGCAAGAAATAAGTAGAAAGGGGAGTAAATGAGTACTCCCCTCCTCTAGTTTTGCAAATGTGTCAACAATTCTTTTACTTATGAACTTATAAACAGCTCAGTTTATTTATACAGCTGTGGAGTGGTACACTCTGAGGCCAGAAGGAATCCATCATGTCATCCAGATCTTTTGTAGCACAAGGTAGCGAAGGTCTTACAAAAATTTCTGTACCAAGCCAGTAACATCTACTCAAAAGACAGATACTCTTCCTAAACATTTCCAGCGTAGATTTCAAGATTGCAAGTGATGGAGAAATCCCCATTTCCTACAGCAGGTATTTATTTTAGATTGTTCCTACCAATACTTTTTGTTTCTTTGACAAGTTTTGAGTTTTTTTCTAATGCATTGCATGATAAAGTAGCTGCAAGGAAAAGAAAACCTAAATATTGCTCAGGCATATTCACCATGCAACAGCATGAGCAGTATAGGATCAAGCATCCTTATGGTCTTACAATGCACATTCCACCTGTTCCATACCTCTCCATCAGAAAGGTAAGACAAAGAGGAATTAGAACTTAGTTTAACTAAAACTCATTGAAAATAGCAGGTCTTAAATGCCACATTACCACACAAAGGGAGATTCCCCACATCGTTTTTAAGAATACTTCAATCCAAGAAAAGAGGACTTATATTTCTTTCCAAAAATCTTAAAATGCAGAAAGAAAACACAAATATTTTGAGGAGCCTAATTCTCCTTTGACCTTTCCTTTGCATTTGACTGTCTTTTTTGCCATTTCTAGTTTACACAGGAGGCAGTTGAAACAGAAATGGGACTGATGGTTATTCCAGCAACACTATGTCTCCTTCATTGTGCATCATTAAGTGTTTCATGGCAGAAAACTCACACCCCAAACATATCCCCGGAAATATGTTCAGCAGCCAAATTTTTTAATGGCAAAGATTAGCTTCTCTGAAAGCAAATCGAGTTCAGATCCACTGGTCAGACATAACAGATTTACATTATTTTTTAATATGATACAGTAAGTTCTGATTTTAGTTGAAGTATGTATTTAGCTTGTAAAACATTACACATTGATCTGCTTTTCTAAAAATAACATAGAAGTAGAGGAGATTCCCCACATGCTGAATGATGATGACTCCATGGAAATATATACTTAGAACATATCATTGAAAGCCAGAACAAATTTTTTTTCCCATTTCACTTCAACATGTAAGCTTAATGCTCTCTCATTGTAAGATTATAAAACACATTGCTAAAAACATTTAAAGAAACTGCTTTTACTATTAAATTGGACAAGTTATGTTCTTGGCACATGGAGACCCTTAACCAGTAAAGCTGGAATAGCTGATGAACTCAAGAGACACAGAAGGACAGCATCACATTTGCAGACACTTGCCAAAAACAAACATGAAGAGGAAATCTGTTCCACAGCTTTGTGTGGCTACCAGACAGCAAAGCCCTGATGGAAAGGCTGAGATACCCTTCGAGCAAAGGGCTCAAAGCTACAGAATGTGTGTCTGGGTATCACAGATAGCCACGTGTCTTGAGATGATGAGACTAACTGCAAGCACCCGCATGGTCTCTGCAGCTCCACACTAGGGGCCCACCTCCCTCACAGCCCTGAAGACTACAGACCTAACCTAAAGTCCAAGTGTTTAAGTCTCAGAAGAAACGCGGGCTTTGTATCCTCCTGATGAGCATTTGAATGACTTCTATCAGGTGTCACTTTCCCAGTATCTCCTCATCTCTTCACAATACCTTATGGCTGTGAAACCTTTTCC
Source organism: Hafferia zeledoni (assembly GCA_035583235.1). Lineage (NCBI taxonomy): Eukaryota > Metazoa > Chordata > Aves > Passeriformes > Thamnophilidae > Hafferia > Hafferia zeledoni. The sequence goes on from JAWWEV010000083.1 coordinate 55,679,751, forward strand.
TTTCTGCTAAAGGAAGGAGGGCCACACAGACCAAAGGCTTCACACCCTGTCAAATCTCAAACTCTGCATTTTGACACAACAACAATGCAACAATATTTTATAATAATTAGACTCCCTAGGATCAAGCGCTCTGCATACAAGGGGATGCAAAAGAAATCTGTCACTTGTGACATATGGAAACAAAAATGAATTCTTATAAGAAGTCACAGTCATTACTGGGCAACGTGAATTATAGTATTTATTCTCACACTGCTCACAGAACTTTTTTTTTCCCAGATAATGCTCTACAAAATAAAGAGCAAATTAGTCACATTTGTTAGGGTGTGAAAATAAGATAGATGCCTTATTGCAGGACCTGGTGCTTCTGCATAGTCCTGTGCTTACTCAGTTTAATCTGGTTAAATGCAAACAAGATGTGCTTTTGTCCTATTCAATGCTGTGCTAGGGGCCCAGCAGTGCCTCACCCTATCCTCTTCAGATGAGTCTCCCTGGCTCAGAGCACAGGTGAAGCAAGTGACATCCCATCTGCAGAAGGCCATCAATCTGGCTTCAAACAGGCAAAATTCTGTATTCCTGGAGATAACCTGAGGTCACCAGATGTTATGCAGACAAATGCAAAACAATATGGTAGATCATGTCAAGCTGCTCTGAAGACAAAGGCTGGGACTCTCCAGCCTTTAGATCATGTCTAACAGTGCCATCTCATTTTCTTTTAAGGTTTTTTGTGAGGAACAAAGCTGTCTCCCCTTTCCATATTGGTTTTAGGGAAGCCAGCATAAGAAGGGAGATTAAGCTTAAAACCTTCTGAAAAGGTGTCTTTCTCCTGTTCCAGTTTGCAACTCCTTTCTTTCCACATACCTGCACATCATTCCCACATTTATGGCCCAAGCATTCTTCAAGCGGCTTTTACATTGTTCTACATAAATTGTCATGTTAAAATAATGTTATTTCTTTCTGTTTATATTTTCAATTTATCCCAATGCAAGACTGGCTGTGAAGAGATTCTTATTTAAGAAAAAAGCACAGGCTGTTTTCATAAAACACCAAACAATACACTTTTACAATTCTATTTTGAAATAAAATGGCTCATGCAACAGCTTTCACTGAACTAAAAAGGTGTGAATTAAAACAGGTTTGATCATGTTTGTGAAAATTAATCTCTCCACGAGCCCTAAATGAGAGCACAGTTTGCTTTCTTCATATGTGCCTCTCAAGCACTAATTTCAACAGCCAAGACACAGCAGTGTTCTGTAAGCAACCACTCATTACATTTTTTCCTTTGTAAGAAAACTGGAATTTGATTCATTTGTCTTCAATTTAAGCCACAAATCATCTCTATTATCAGTACAAAGGTGGGAGAAACTGAAACACAAACCATACAAAAACTGCTGGTCCTGCAATGTTGGAACACAAGTCAACTGTCAAAACCTCAACCTTGAGTGAACCCAATAATGCTCAAAACCTTTCCCTTAAAATAATGTAGTTTGTGTGTATCTGCACCTATAGCAGTACCTGTCTATCTCAGTGTAGACTTCTGTCTTCACAGCCTCTGATGATCTGCCTCACAGGTTTGACTAAAATACACCTAAAAGCAAATCCCTGAGACACCAAAGGTATTTAAAATTTTAACTACTATGCAGGTAGGGAGTTCTTACTAATTTAAAAGCAAGAGTTTGCTAGCTAAATGGTTTCCAGAATTAGCTCTCATTGGTGTAAATCAGGTTCAAAAAGCCCCTTTTCTTCCTTCACACCTTTAATCTGGAATTATCTTCAAATATGGAGTGTCATTCCTCCTTGGGGGCTGGGACCAAGCCAGATGGAGATGGCATTCGATGATCAGTGCTACCACCTGCAGTCCACTTACCATCACATGTACAAGTGAACTCAGGAAATCCTGCCATTGACCCTGTCAAGGGCAGGTGGTATGAACCTATCTCCTGTTCTAAGTGCAGACCTCAAGAAAAGGATAATACCTTCCCAAATAAAAGAATCAGGAGACACAAACAGGGTGAAGGACAGTGGGATGAATGTCACGATCCAAGAGCAAGTTGGAACAGAGGTTGCATTTACACTGGACACGTTGCTTTCAGGATGGATGTTGGTGGGGTCTGCTGCTGATCTTCCTGCTCGGCTAGTGTTGAAAACCATGCCTTCAAAAAATAAAGCATCGTTTTGTTAAAGAGTTTTTGTTAGAACTCTGCAGTCTGTCTCAAAATCAGTTGTTTTGCTCTGCAAAAGTTTATTTGTTTTACACACACACTCGCCCGGGTCTATTAAATTCAGAACTCCTGTGACAGTATTCCCTTTCTTTGTTCCACCCTTTGCAGCTGCAGAACAGCATGATATAGCCATAAGAAAATAATGGAAAAACCCCCTTGATTTGATTTTCAAACTTTAACCCACTAAAATTGTTTCCTGTTTGTTTGGGTTTTTTCCTCATTGGAATCCAAACTCTCCAGGAGTTATAGATGCCATGTTGTACACATGGGGAGCTCAGGACCTCACAGAATTTGGACTTTACAGCTTTTTCACTATTGTTTGCAGGATGAGGTATAGTCTTTAAAATAGAAAGTAAAAATGTAACTGGGACCAGACTCTGTTTCCAGCTTTCCAATTGTCCAGTGGCTCACCTCTGACCAAAATCCTGTAAAAATAGGATTATGAAATGCAAAAACCTACAGACAGTCTTTGAAATCTGCATTAGAGAACCATTTCAGACAAGAATCACACCATTTCTCTTGATATGGATTTATATGCATATACTGAGAAAGATTACTCTAGAATTTTTAAAATTACCCAGCTTTACTCTGGTAGCATCTTTCAACTCAAACACAAATAGTACCACTGAAATGCAGGCATTACATAACCAATGAAGGAGCAAATGTTTGACAGGGATGCCAAAACAATGATTTATGTAAAAAAAAAAAAAAAAAAAAAACGAAAGAAAGAAAGAAAAAGAAAACCAAACCACTTCATCTGTTAAAAGTCTCGGTAAAGCCCTTGTTTCTCCTTGCCTGAGTTTCCATACACAGAAGTAGAATAAGAGAACCTGGGTAAATACATTGCTGTTTCTGAGGTGCTTAGGTTCCACAGCTAGTAAGTGTCTTCTAAGTACCTACAACTCTGCTTAGCAAAGCAGAAGGTTTCACCTGACAGCTTGCATTTCCAGCTCTGCACTTTACCCCATTCTGGATGTTATCTGCACTTCATAAGGAAAAGAGAGCCGACGATGTGCCTCTGTACCAGGTACCTCAGCTCACGCATTCTTTCGCCTCCACACACACACCCACACAGCAAATCCAAACTTCTGTTATCACTGAGTGAACACATTGCCTTTTTTGCCTTGCTGAGGAAGGACAACATAGTAGATGGTTTGACATAGTGATAATGTATCAAGAGTCCTAGGCAGAAAGATACAGAAAGCAGAAGTCTGAGGTTACAGAAGTACTGTCCTGGTTCCCACCCAGATGAGCTTCTCACTGGATTGAGCGATCAAACACTGAGGAATCCTGGCAAGAGTTTTACCTTAGTATGAGAGGTCACAGGACTCTGATTAATCAAAAAAATCCATTAGAAATGCCCATTCAATTAAAGTCCTTCCAAAGTAACTGATACTAAAAGTGTGTTTGAATTACTCAAGGAAGAAATTCAGTTTCCTACCACTTAAGGCTTTTCTTATTAAAGAACTTGATTTCATATCATAGAACTTACAGGGTTTCCCCTACTAGGAAATCAGTCTCATTTCATTGGGTTTTGATTATATCTACCCTTTTCAATTCCAAGCAAAAGCAATGCAGTATCATTTAACAGATATCCTTAAAATCTTTTTTATTTTGCATATGAAAGAAACTAGCACAGTCAAAAACACCTAGCATAATTTACTTGTGCCTCTCTGGTGAAAAATATCCTGAGCCACAGGGACACTACCCCTCACTCCACAAAATCTCTGAAAATAAACCTCCAGTGAGCAATTTTGTTTTGCAAAAGTCACAGTAACATAAGGATGTGTCCCCATACAAAACGATTACTGCCTGGTTCCTTAAGTTCAAGACTGCATAAATCTTTCACATGTCAGGACAGGTGCTGGCCATTTTTTACTCTTTTCCATCTGGGAAATAACAAAATCTGAGCAACTTAGATAAGATTTAGGCAGTCCTCAAGCCACAAAGAATCATGTATTTGACATGTTATCCTTTTGGCAGAACAGCTAAAGATGATGCTACTGAATACTGACGATACAACCAGCCATTTATTTGAGCATCTTTTCATAGAAAGATGTCTAGTGTTGACCACCTTTGTACTTTGGAAGAGGCAAAAAGTAGCAAAGTCATAAACTCCCTAGATACACCTCCTAAAGGTACCAGACCTGATTTTCTTCTCCCTTAAGTGTGACTCACAGAGAATTAACTACATCTCCAGGTTTGCTGTTGAGTGAAGATCAGAACTTACTTCTCCCAGTAACTTTTGACCTGACTGCAACACACTAAATTTGAGAACGCTAAAACAAACTAGATGCCAAGGAACAATAAAATAATTTTTCTAGCAATAGAGCTACTCTAACTGAAAGACTTGAAGGATACCTGTGCTTGATAACTGCCTGCTTGTAACTCTACTACTCTAAAAGGAATCAGCCCCTCAGTCTGCAGCAGAAAACCTTCCCCAATGGCCAAACACACCTCCCCAGAACCCCAGTGGGATCCGAGACGGGAACGCGACTAACGCTACAAGTTTGTGAGATCGTTTTTCCTGGGGCATGCGCGCCCTGTGCCGTGTTTGGGGGCTTCCGCCGGCGATGGGTGGCTGCCGTAGGCGCGATTCTGGAGGGGACTTGTGGCGCTGCCGCTGCGCCCGGCCCCGCCGCGCCGCCGGCGCTGCCGAAACGCTCCCGCCGCTCTGCGCGGGATGGAAGGAGAGCCCCGGAGGGAAAGCAGTACCCGCACCCTTTCGACCCACGAGCAAGGGGCTCTCGGAGAAAATCCCCCTCCCAAAGGGATGCTCTGGAAAAAGTGGGGACACTCACACCCTTCCCGAACTTCAGCCCCGCGCCCGGCAGAAACCACCGCCCGCGGGGGCCGACCGCGCACAGGCGAGGATGCTCGGCCGGTCCCGGGGCGGTGGCAGCGAGCCCCACCCCGGCCAGCTCCCCAGACACTTACCCCAGAGCAGCAGGACAGGGAGCTGCCGCCGGTGGCTGCCCTGCGCCTCCATTCCGGCGCGGGCGGCAGCGGGGGAGAGGGGCCACAGGGGACGGAGCCGGCATAGGGCGGCCGGTCCGCAGCCGCGCAGGGACCGAGCCCGTCCCAGCCCTGCCGCCAGGGAGGTTCCTCTTCATGCCTCGGCGTCCAGCCCCAGGCGGCGGCGGCGGCGGCAGCGGGGGCGGAGGGGAGCAGCCCCCACGCCTCCGGGTGCTCCCAGCGCCGGCGGGGCGGGGCAGAGGAGCCTGTATAGGGGGGAGTGGGAGCGCGGGAGGGTGTTGTCTGTGCGTGTGTATGCACACAAGGACGGCCGTGCCTCCAGGTCCTCCAAAAGTCACGACAAGGATGCCGCTCCCAACCCACCGGTCTGGATGGGCGCTTGGGGGAAAGGCACCTACCCCGCACAGGAAAGGTTCTGGTCCTAAGTAGGGTTCAAAGATTCCTCGCCCCCTGCCCTGGGAGCCAGAGCAGCCTTTTCCCTTCTGTCACAACATCCTGGCCGTTGAGGTGAAGGCATGAGGGGCTAGAGGGACCCTCGTGTTAGCCCATCTGCAGCCCTGTCAGTTTGGCTTGCAGAGCATCGACATGTTAGCATGCTCAATATCTACAGCTGAACATGGGCAGTGAGCTGGCCTGACTCCACACAGACCCAGAGCAGAGCAGCTTGGAGTCCTAAGAAGATGCTTAATGTGTTTTTGTGTTGTCATTTCATCTTTGCACATCTCTTTTCAGAGACTGGTACGGCTCCTGATTTTCATCAATATTTAAAGTCTGTGTTCCTGGACCTCTCTCTCTAGGAAATCAGCATCTCCATCAAGAAACACCAGAGGCTGCTAAAGAAGGCTTTTCTTACCTAAAAATAATTGTACTGCTCTGTAATAAAGAGCCAGAGTGTTTTTCTAGATACATGGACACTTCACCTGCAATTGCCTTTCAATAGAACATTAAATCACTACCATTATTAAAGGTCAAATGTACCATAAATCATCAATTTCAAGAGATTTTTTCAAGCCATACACATGGACAAAGGGCACTTTTATGTACCAGTCAGGTTGTTCCCATTGACTTTCTATGCTTCCACAGCACAGTGCTTCCAAACACTTCTGGAGATTGGGACCCCAGCACAGAATTATGCATTGCATGTGCCTTCATAAACAAACTATTCAATACACAACCTTTCTCTGAGTTATGCTGTTATCTAGGCTGAAGGGAACTGAAAACTTTGGAAACTCCAGTGAAGGCTGGGAATCCAATGCTGAAGTAGCTCTGCAGACATTTAAGTGTGTCAGAATGAACCTCTCGTCGTTTGTGTGCCGCTTCTTCTGCTTAGCTGGAAGCACATCTTGTAAAATACCATAAACCATAAATAAACCATAGCTCAGGGAGATCATCCTTCAGCAGAGGGGCTGCCATTTCTGCTTTGTAAGGAGTGTTTACAAGCTGCCCCTGCCAGAAGGAACTGCAGTGAAGTGACAAGTGTGAAGGCACATACACCATAGACTTGTTATACAATCTATAGCATCCTTCCTAACAGTAAGATCTTTATTTCTGTCATAAATTCTGTTACTGGAAAATCTGAAGTTACAATTAGTATTTTCAATAATTTAGACTGATCTTCGGGAGGGTTAGCATGTATTGTGCTTTATATGCATTATTGTACATTAAAAATTACACTATATTATGCAGCATAGAGCTTACAGACAACATTTTTTTGTAACGTATGTGGAGACAATGGTGACAGTTTTCTTTTACATCTTTTGTATTTGCGTTCTTCACCTGTTTCAGGTGAGAAACTGGCAAATTTTAAAAGCAAATGTTACTTCTTCCAGCTCAAGATTTAGTAAGCACTTCCCATTTTGTGTTTGCAGCATGTAGTTTGAAGGTGCTTTTTAAATTACTCCATCTACCTATAAATGATATTTATTTGTTCTACCTCTATCTCTAAGGTAGAACACATAGATACAATTTATAGGTAAATGCACTAATTCAGCATGTTGCATTGGATCCCAAACTAATTATGTTACATGATACTTTTCAGCAATGTGGTCTGAAATGAGTAGTCTGATTCACAGATGTATTTGAAGAAAACTCTCACAGCATTAGAATCATCAGCAAGGTGGTTCAAAACTCAGCAGGAGTTGGTGCCCACTTCACCCTACCCACAGACATTGCAGTAATGCAAATAGATTCACTTCAGAATGACTGTGAACCTTTTTGATCTGCAAATTTGCCTTGGTAACATCATGTATCTACACCAGCAGTAGAAATCCAATTCACCTTCAAATAAGTAATCCTGTAAATGCCATTTGCGGCACAAAGCTCTGAATCACACCCCTAAACAACACACACTAATAGTGACCTCAAAACCATGGTCTGCTGTAATTTCCAGACATACAACCTCCAGAGATCACACTAACTCCTTTTCAGGTACTCTGAAGACGGTGCTGAAATCACATTGCTTCAGACATTGTTCTGAAAGGCTTTAATTTGTTAATTAGCCACCGACTAAAAGAAAATAGAGCAGTAGGCATGTATGTAGTTCTTTCAGTATAGAAAGTTATCAAGGAGTTTGAGGTGACAAGAGATGAAAGAAGTCAAGCCATCTAGGACAGGTATTATTGTGAGTCCTAGAGTGTTCAGGGTGGTGCAAAATAAGATGATAAAATTTCCTGCTCCAGAGGTTAAATTGATCCAACAGAAACTAAAAAAAAATAACAAAATAACAAAGTAAGTTTAAGAAAAAGCCGAAGACATTTCACTATGGAAAGCAACATTACCTTTCCTTGTCACCTCAAGTATTGGCCCAGAGAGAGCAGCTGCTTGCCCGTATGAGTAGACTTTGCCCAGTGTTGCATAGAAAGTTTTCTTCATCTCTTTCTAGCACGGCAATTTAGTATTAAAGCTACATTAAGATTTTAAGACCATGTTTTAATGGGATTGCTTGCTGGCCTGAGGTTTGAAAAAGTAGGTTCAGTTCATCTGTGGTTTTAAACTAAAGTAGGTCATCTTTTGCATTCAGTGCTCCTAGGAGTATGCCTTTCCTGCTCCAGAAATAAAAAAATGCAAAAAATTTTTTTGAAAAAAGTGGGGATCTGTAGCTCATTAAAATAATTCCTGCCTTTTTACCTTCAGTATGGGAAATGTAAAACACGCTAAAAATATATATATCATATTTAAAAAATAGCCTCTTCCTGTGATTCAAAGGCCCCACTGTGGTATATTGACTGCACATAACAGCCACATTGATTTTACATCAGTCAAATTTGATGAGCTGAAACCCTTTATGCTTATCTGATCTGAACTGAAGGCAGAGAAAACAGGACATTTTTGTATGTGAAGGTCTTAGGCTCTTTTATGTAAGAGCAGACAAGGAATAGGGAAGCACGCAAATATCATGCCAGCCTTCTAAAACCTAATTTTTTAAGCCAGGTGTAAATGTGCTCTGTGATTTCAGCAGGGTTTCCATGTTCAGAACAAAGCATCTAAGCAGTGTGCACGTGTCCCAAAGTGCACTCTATTTCAGAGGTGCTGAGCTGTGAGTATTTGGCACCTCTAAGACTGTTTTATTTTACATACCTAGCCAAGACATGACAGCCTTCCCAGGACAACATGTGGGCTTTGTTTGAAGGAAGCAGAATATTCAATTACTTTGTTTCCATACTATTTTCTAGTACAGCAAATTGCCTTGATTTAAAAAAATAAATAAATAAATAAAAATCAAGGTACTTCTATATCCTGCACCATCAACACCAATACCTACAACCAAAGAAAATTATTCCACAAGCATCAGAAAGCAGATAAAGGGAAGACAGACAGATTTTATGGGATGATGACAAATGCCATCCTCCCTCTCTCTTGAGGGAAGCTCCAGCAAGGTGCCCACCCCTTGTTTTACAGCCAGTGGCACCAAAAGGGTCTTATCAAAGGACCTAAGTGGGAATCTGGAAGAACTGGGATATCTTGCTGATTCCTATCTGTTTTCCTTTTACCAAAAGGAGTATCCAAAGGCCACTGGTGACTGTATGTCATGCATGTTGGAATCCTCCTCCTGTTGCACACCACTAGTCTTTTTCCACACCAGCCAGAAGCTTTGGCATAACAGAAAGTCTTTGTAATTTGGCCCAAGGGATGGGAAACAAGTCATGCCTTTGTTTTAATATAAACATTAGCAAAATGCACATAACGCTCTATTCTTTCTATACTAAATAAAGCCAAAACTAGTTTATGAGTTTTTAAACACTTCACTGTCAGTTATGGTCTAGAGGTCCTGACTTTATATCCAGAAATGAATTTAGTTTCTCATGGCAGGCTGGCTGAGCAATTTGGAAAGTGCCAGCCAGCAATAAATTTACTGTCTCCCATACAAGGTTGTGTCTCTGAGAAATAACTCAGCTTTGAAAATCAGGGAGAAAGGTACAAGAAGAGAGATGGAAACACACCTTTATTTGTCTCTTTTTAGAAATAATAACACTGTTCAAATTCATTTTCACACAAAATCTTACACAGCTGACGTCTCAGATACTACAGGATTGTGTCACCAGTAGTCTTACAACCATCTGAAGGAACATCCAAGGATCACTTTATAACCATTGGAATTCAACTGACTCCACAGAGATTGGTGAGACAGCAACATAAACCCACCTGCAACAGAAAGCAGCAAAGCCCCTTCGAGTTCAGTCAGAGCCCAGGATTTCTGCATATATGGGTTCTGGTCAGAGTAGTTACGAACCAGCATCTCCTTAGCATGAAAGCACACTGATGGTCCTTCCTAGATGCATGAAAGACTGGCATTAGGGCTGAGCAAGATGGGTCCTAGAACACTTCTTAAATGAGAAATCCCATAAATTTGCATTCCATGGAAAGCTGCAGCACTATATAAAATGGAAAATATCAACATAGTAAATAAAAATAATATGTTATTTGGTGGTGAGTGCAATACAAACTTTTCTAATTATCCAATTATTCCTAGTATAGTTGTCCTTCTAAAGTAAAACAGAAAATAAAAATAAAACTACTACATGTTTTCATTAAGGCTGAGCTCAACCCACGATTGCATTCACACAGTTAAATTTCAGCCATAATAAATCATCTTGATATCTTTCAGGCCCAAGGCAACCCCAGTTCATGCACAGACCACTTACACCTCTTTCACAGACACATCTCACAACATTTGCTACAAATCACATAAATTGTGAAACTAGGCACAAATATTGCCTCGTGGTTTTTTACTTGGCCAGTTTCCCTTTGAGTGCGGTGGCGCAGAGCCTCAGCTTCCATTGCTCAAGGAGAAGACCTAGAGAGCTCCTCCACTGTCATGCATTCACTTTACTAGTATTACCTCCCTTTCCCCTGACTGAAAAAACATGCACAGTTAAACACTTTTACTTATTAATGAGACATTTGGAGAAAATTCATTGTCAATGTGCCTAAAACACATCACTGATTGTCACTGCCATTGAAAAAGGGGAAGGGAGGAAAGAAAGGTGATGTGTCAGACATGCCATTGCTTGTTTTCCATCTCTGTCATAGGGATCTCAAATGTATCCTTTCACAAGGGTTTTTTTCTACACTTTGAGCACATACTTTTGTAAGTCTTGGGATTTCTTTCCTTCTCCTTTACTGACTTCACTTAAGGAGACAAGTTACTTCCCCCACATAGGAATGAAAATGCTGTTTGCATTTACAAGCACATCAGTTAAAGCTTTATTTGAGTTTATTGTGTTTACAGAAATGTCAGTATGTGCTCAGGTTCTGACCTCAAATGTCACAGAATATCTCAGGGTACCAAGTGACTGTAACTCTCATTTGAGAAAATGATGTGTCTCAAACATCTGGAACATCACAAAAATAATGGCAGGACATGTGTGGAAACACTGGGTTGTGGATTTATCTTGGTAGCACTCACTGTCTTTGCCCTATGTCAGACAGCAGTGTTATGTGGCTGAGACGGGTGTGCACAACCTCTGATTCACTGAGAATTAACCTAAATTTTAAGGAAATCCATGCTGTTACTAAGAAAAGTAAAGCATGTGTTTATACATTAGTTAAAACAAAATAATATCTATCTTCAAAGGAAAGTATAAAGTATAGAAGAAAGGAAATATTTTCTTTTCAAATGTTTAACTTTTATGAAAGGTTTTATTCTTCATAAATTCACCTAGCCCTTCATATTTAATTGAACTGCTGTAAAAATCTCTCACTATTTTTGACTCTAATAGTAGAATGGTCGGCATCTCATGGGAGCACCTTTGAAATCTTACTCAGGATCTCTTCTTACCATGAATTCCTTTTGTTTTAAATTTAGAAAAGATCAGAAACAACAAAATGAGATAGCAATAGTTACTATAACAAGCTAAATTTTCCACATACTAAATTGTTCCATGGAAGGGATATGAACAACTAATACAACTTTAAATAATCTAGATTAACTAAAATGGGCAGCTATTTGCTGGTAGATACAGATATAAAATATGCCAAAGGTAAGCTATCTTTACCTTTGTCTCCAGAGATTTCTAAGTCAGAGGAAGGATGTGAGTAAGTGGATGACAGGCACAGCAGGTGGTGTACCACTGGCACGCAGGCATACTTGACGTTTCCAAATACTGTATCAGCTGACTGATTAATTAGTTGCAGATCAGTGATTTCAGGTGGAATATACTGCTTGATCCTAGCAAGCATAGTACAGTGCCACACTAGAGCAAGTGAGAGCTATCAGAAAATATGAAAGATCTCCAGCTCAAAAGCCAAACCAGGATTTAAAGTCCACAGTAAAGGCAAAGAATGTTGAACACATGCAAAGTAAGGGGGGTTTTATGCTGCTGTTGCATATGTGCCATTTGCCTTATTCGTCCATCAGAGCTTCAAATAAATGGGTGTAAAAAAAAAACTCCAGGGCAATCCAAAACAAAAACATAGTTCCTCAAAACTGCTTAAGGCACATGTTGGGGGAAAAAAAATAAAATAAGCATAAATATTGAATTAAAAAAACAAACAAACAAAACCAAAACAAACAAAAACAAAAAAACAAACCTGCTCACATCATAAATTAGGTGACTACTTTTAAAACACTATATTACCTCCAAATCTTTTAAACTTGCTCTGTCTTCTATACATATGCCCCAGTAATTCCTTAATGGGAACCAACTATGTTTATTTTTCTGTCCAGTCTTCAAAACGTTGCTATTCTAATTCTGAATAATGGCCTATGACTGAACTTGTGAGTAAAGCTGTGTTCATGGGTTGAGATAGAAATTCCATCTCTTAAATTAATAAATTTTCTTTAGCAGATTTCTTGTAGTATTTCTTCCTTTTGGGAAGAAATAAATAAAAATATCTGTCCAGATTTGAGCTGGGTTAGAGTTGATTTTCTTCTTAGTAGCTGGTGCAGTGCCGTCTTTTGGCTTCTAATGTTGGTAACACACTGATGGTTTAGGTGTTGCTCAGTAGGTGTTACCCAGAGCCAAGAGCTTTTCAGTTTCCCATGCTCTGTCAGGGAGCAGGTGAACAGGAAGCTGAGAGGCATCCTGGCCAAAGGGATATCCCATAACACAAAGCATCATGCCCAGTGTATAAACTGTAGGGAGTTGGTTGGGAGGGACTGATCACTGCTGGGGGATGGGCTGGGCATCAGTCAGCAATGGTACTGTGCATCACTTGTTTCTCTTGGAGTTTATTGCTCTGTCTCTCTTTTCCATTACAATTATCATTACTATTCTTAGTAGTAATAGTGTATTTGATTTTGTTTCAATTCTTAAACTGTACTATCTCAGCGCACGAGGTTTACCTATTCTCTCTGGTTTGCCTCTCCTCTGCAGTGAGGGCAGTGAGGTAGCAGCTGTGTGGTGCTTGGTTGAGGCTGGGGTTAAACAGCGACAGACATTTTTGGTGCCCAACACAGGGCCCAGAGGATTGAGATAACAACAGCTTTCATCAGAGCATGTTAAAACAAGTTTATTGTAAGCAACTGTATTGCTTTAGTAGTTGCTGGTCACCATGTTATTTCATTTGTGTGTGTGCTCGTAGATACGTTCTTGATATATGTGTTCCCTATAGTGATGTTTATCCTCGATGGGTCTGGGCTGAAGTTATAGTTTTGTTGTTCTTTGCTGTAGTGGTTTATGACAATAGAATCCTTGGTCATGAGCCGAATCCTGTCTGTGCTCGGCACTGCATCACCTCTGTACCTCGGGAGCCATCTTGTGGGAACTATTGACAATCACACCTTTTAACGGTTCGTTGTAGAGTCAAAAGGACCTTAATTTCCTGAACATTTCTTGCATTTGCCTGTTTTCTGATAATGAGCATGACAGTTTGTGAGATGGGCTCAGGAAGCCCAAGCATGAGATCATGCCTCAGGTGAACACTCCCAAGGATTTATATTAAATCCTCCAATAATAACATAACTTTTCTCAACTATTTTGTTTCTGGAACCTAGTAAATATTAACTAATTGATAGAAGGACTTCCATTAAAGCAAATTGCAAAAGATGCCAATCTTTCTTAATAAACTATGGAAAAATGTGCTGTTCAAACAGTAACTGAAGGGACTCATGCAAAGAAGCATTAATATTATCTAGAGATCATATTAATGAATTTCCTTAATCAAAGAAATCCTTTGAAGGGAATTTTCTTGACCAGATAAGAGAAAGCAATTATCGGTGGGAAGATGATATGGTTCACAGCAGAGAGAATTCCAAACTCTCCTAAGGAGAGACACCCTGTGGTAACAGCCTAAACTGTCATTCCTGCACTCACCTGCAAAGAAACAGCAGAATAAATTATATACTATGATTAAATCATTGCTTATAAAGCCATGTCTTTTAATAATACAGTAACAACAGCACATATTTGATGTAAAAGCTCCACTTACAAATTTATGCTCATCTTTAAGCTCACAGTTCACAGTGTTCATCTTTCTCATGCCTTTCTCTCCCCTTGCCTGAGGTGTGACTGTCCATGCAGCTAAAGCTCTCATTCTGTCACACCCTCTATTAACTCAATTCACAATAAACACTTTTGCCATCAGTGTCAGGCACTTCCACCAGATCACCACATTAAGAAAGTCCTACTGCTGAATTTTGTTTTTTCAAGTTTCTTGTCTTCACTTAAAGGGTCCTTCAATGCTCTCCCCTCATCTGCTTTTTGCTGACACCTTTGTACACTGACATTACCACTAGCCCTCTTTAATTCCCAGACAAACGATATGATGGAAAAATGAAGTTCCCCTGTCTGTAAGAGCCACAAGAACTCACACCCACAGAGGTCACTGCAGCTTTGATCAGGTGTGGTATCATGGTGTGCCCAAGCTGCTCTCTGCTCTGCTGCTCCTACCCAGGGGAGGCCACGCAACAGATGTGCCCCAAATGGCAGCAGGTTAAACTGGTCCCTCTCTGCAATTAAGAAAGGAGACGGGTCCCAGCTGAATTGCTCAAAAGAAGTTCTGCCCTCAGTAGAGTGGAGGTGCATGTTTCTCTGCATGTGTTCAGAGATACCTCTGAAATGGCAGGATCAGGTAGAACTGCTGCCAGGCAGGTAATTTTTCTAATACAGTCAAGGGACAGTTGGGAAAATGGGGCACTTTGTTCTTGAAATGGTTTCCTGATGATTCCTATGTATGTTGGAAATAAACACTGATTGAGGGACTTTTCATTGGGATGTGCATGGTGCCTGTAGCTCTGGGAAGGCAAGAGATAACACTGATTTATATTTTCTTCCAAATCTACCAGATTAGCTAAATGTGCAGTCTCTCCCTTGCTCGTTTTATCAAAATGGGCTTACCATATATAGCTTAATCTAATGGGGATGAGAAAAGGAGAGGTTAACCTGGATTGTATTCATAGAAACAGCCTCAAGGGCAAGACATGTGCTTTTATACTGACAATTCCAATCTGAATCTCAGGCTCAGCCGAAATGAGTTTGATGACAACTAAAATACAAAGATGGAGGAAAAAACCTCAACACTTACACAATCTGGAAAGATTATTGAATTAAGGGGTAACTTAAAAATATATTTTTTTTTCCATTAAGTTAGTATTTCTGGACACAACCAGCATCAAGGTAAGCTGTAGTTTAATAAAATCAGCTGCAATGCATATGGTTGAGTAGCCTCTGCTATCTCATGCTCTACATAACAGTGCTCCCAGGTAAGACCATTAACACCATTGACTTAAAATCCTCTGACTCATTTAACTTAATGGCTTGGAATAAATGTCCATCATCTTCCTGAACTGCAGTGCTAAAACCTCATTCATTCCACCCACATTTCTCATCCTTACAGACAACACTTACACACTGAATATATATTTTAAACTTTCAGCTCCCTCTACTGTGCAAACATTTTAAAACAAAACAAAGTGCTTTGATAATTAAAACAAAGTAAGAGTAAATAGATTTAGCCAAAAACGTAAGGAAATAGTTAAAAATTAATTTCATTTTTCCCCTCTGTATTGAGCAGCTGGGTTTTGAGCACATCCAAGCCTCACTGCATATTCCTGTAAAAAAATCAGTCAGATGCACTGGACTTAAAGACTTGGAGAACTTCATGCATCAGTCACACTGATGGGGCCACATCAATGTGCTTCAATACACATGTTGCAGTGGTGAACAGCTGCCTCTATATACATCACACCAAAATATCAAACCATTGCAGAAAACAGCTCTAAAAACACTTTCAATTGTTATAAACGATCACCCAAAACCCCAATCATTTTGGTATAAAGGGTAGTTTAATTTTATAAATAATGAGAGCTATAGAGTAAACAGCGCTGGGTGCACTGGGAGTCTCCACTCCATCAGTGACACACATTTGAGCTCGCAGGCTCCTTTTTTATACAGTCAAAG
>JAWWEV010000083.1:55695883-55716660 GCA_035583235.1 Hafferia zeledoni
TATGTTAAACTAAGTTCATGTCTGGCTTATAGTTGTTCTGTTGCTAAATCTTTACAGCATATTCTGCAACACCCAGAGTCAGTGCTTCCAGAATCCCACTGAATGATTTTGGCAAGCCATAGAGTATAATTTATTATATCTTTGACACGAATTAGGCCTACATTTCTCACACAAAGACAAAAAAATGTTCCAAGTGAATGAAAGTGAGAACTTTAAGAATGAGGATCAGTACCAACTACACACAAAAGAAGAAAGAGGTGTGTGATACTATGGGGTGTTTGCCAAAGCAGCACACATATTGACGACAAGCATACTTTTTGCTTTTTGCCTTCCAAAATATGCTCTGCCACTGCGTGTCTTGGCCAAGGATACACGAAAAGTGCTCTAGTGCCTGCCCTGAGCTTGCATCACAAGCAGGGAGAGCCAGGAAGCAGCAGCTCTGAATGGTGCAGCAGTTCTGGAGCCCTTCCAAGCACAGGCTCATTTGCGCAAGGAAAAAAATCCCTGGGGAAATGGAGCCAAGGGAAAAGCAGAGTTCATTCACATTCCAAGTTTGCAGTGGGCAAGAGAGCCACAAAATATCAAAACACTGCAGAAAACAAAAAGAAACAAACCAGAAAAATGTAGCAAGAAATTTGAACTTAAAGGCTTAGATGCACAACCCAATCTATGCAAAAAACAGCAAAGCCTGTGTCCTTGAGATAAAAGGGAACAGACTTGCAATAGCAGCAGCAAGCAGGGACCAATCAAATTGTACTGTAAGGCATAGACACTAACTATTGGCCAATAATGTGCTTGTATTATTCACTTGCTTTTAGAGGTATGAGATATAGTGTGTGTAATGTAAACAATAAATGAGAGCACTGACGATACTTCAATGAAGTCTTTGACTCTGGCGCCAGACCCTTGAGAGCTCAAAAAACTGACATTTTCTATTTTAGAAAAAAAAGAAATACACTCTTTATTAAGCATCAATGAAGCTAAAAATTCTGCCTCATTTAGGAGCAGGTTAGCTAGTACTGAAAACAAAAATGAAAATAATGAAAAGTGTAACCAAGCTTGTCTTTCAATCTAAAAAACTCCTGCAATGAACAAACTCTAAAAGGTAAACTCAATGCTGTTTCATGGATCTTAGGCTCAAGAGAAATCTTCAGCTCAATGAAGAAGAGTATGGACACAGAAAAGGTAGCAGCTTAGTGCATGATTTTCCACAGTTCACAATAGAAGCATTAGGAGAAATAAATTACTACTGACTGAAAGAAAAAAGGAAATAAAAAAATAATATACCATCTTCTTTTCATTGTGAATTCCCAGAGCAGACATATGCCTTTAGATGTGTGAACAAATATTCCCAGTTCTGAAATTTAAAATACTTTAGAGTTGGGAACAAGGTGGAGTTTTACTCATCTTCCACACAGAGAAAAATAATTCTTTACTCTGGACAGACAATGGTGCTCCACTTAAAATCTTGTGATACTATGTTGCACAAAGTCTCCAAATTCTACCTTGAGATATAAACTATGTTTAGGATTATTTTGTAAGATTTTCTTGGTTAAAAGTAAGCAATAGCAGCACTGTTGTACCTTAGACCGTGAACTATCTTTAACCTCAGTAACTGGAAGAATGGTAGAGAAGGTCATGCTCAGTGCTATTGAAAGACTTCTGAAAAATAATGCAATCATCAATCACAGACAACATGAGTTCACAAAAGGGAAAGGTCTAACTAATTTGATATCCTCCAATGAGAAGATCACCCCCTAATGGGTGAAAAGGCAGTGGTGGATATAATTTGTCTGGGGTTTAGTAAGGCTTTTGGTATTGTCCCTTGCAGAATCCTTCTGGACAAGTTGTCCAGCTGTGAGATGAACAGGTCGATGGTGTTTTGTGTGGAGAACTGCCTGGACAGCAGATCTCAAAGGGCAGCAGTGAGTGGGACTGTGTGGTGGATGTCCATTTTGGAGCTGGGTTCTGATGTGTGTGAGGGGAAGGGTGTCACTGTTAGCTTGCTCAGATTTTGGCTAAGCCAGCTCATGCTGGTAGTAGCACCACTAGGTCCGCATCAGGCACAGCATAACCAGATATTCAGATGAGGTGATTATCCTGCTGTATTCCATATTGGTTTGGTCTAGCCTTGAGTACTGTGTGCATTTCTGGGCCCAAATATCTTAAAAGGATGTGAAAATCCTCAAATGTGTCCTGAGGGAAGTACCAAAGCTGGGAAAGAGGGCTGGAAGGCATGTCCTATGAGGAGCAGCTGAGGTTGCTGGGTTTGTCTAGTTGGAGACAAGGAGGCTGAGGGGTGACCTCATTGCTTCCAACAGCTTCCTAAGGAGGAGAAGGGGAGAGGGAGATGATGATCTCTTCTTCCTGGGACCCATAGCCAGGATGTGTGGAAAAGGCTCAAAATTGCACTCATCAGGGAAGGCTCACACTTGAAATGGGGAAAATTTCTTTACTGAGAGAGTGATCAAACCCTGGAACAGGCTTTCTGGAGACGTGGTCAATGCCCTGTGCTCATCACTGTTGAAGGGTGTTTGGACTTCTGGCCCCTGAAGCAGTCAGGCAGTTAGGTGATCACTGCAACTGAACTATTCTGCTTTATTTTATTATGTTCTGAAGTATGGTTGAGACAAAAACATGGTTATTTGCACGACAAATATCTTACCCATGCAGTGCATCTGCTCATTAATTTAGTTTTGCAGAAGGCTCTTAACAGAACTGCAAAAATAACATAGGGACTTGTTATCTTGTGCAACCTGAGCAGAAAATATACTCTATCTTTGTTGCATTCCTCAGAGAGAAGAAAATAAGAAAAAACATACCATGAATATGGTATTCTGAATCCTCAAAATTTACAATGATGACATGACAACTCTCGGTTCATATATTGAGCTGCTATGCCAGCTGGTGAAAGAGGAAAAGGTAAGATTTCAAACCTGAACAGAAAAAAGATCATAGCCTAAATACTTTTTTTCTCTCATTGAGATTGCTATAGCATGTAAGCAAGAATGTGTCAGATGTACAACATCAATACTCAATTTTCTTTTGAAATAAAGTTTGCAGCTTTCAGTGACATGCTGGAAAGATAAAAACTTGTTTGTTTGTTTTGCAGAAAGTATAGCAGATTCTTTAGTTTTGAAAGAGAAACACCTTCAAAGATGAGAAATCAACCTTCAAAGTCAAAACAGCTTGAAAAAATATTCCAGGTTTAGGGAAGTATAATTTTTAAAATATGTTAAAGTAAAAGAATTGATACTCATGTATAAAACCTGTAAATTGAGAAGAGTGTTTCTTGGAGCAAGAGTTAGACATGGCAAATAGTTTACAGCCTGTGGAAAAAAGAAAGAGGGAGGAAAAGAAGCATACTGTGGCACATCTCCAATATTTCTACTGATGTGTACAATTTTTGTTATCCATTATTGCTATGATTTTAACTCCCACCTTATCTTTGGAAGAGGTTTTCTAGGATTTCCTATGGAATTAGGAGACAGAAAAGATAGCATACTTTTTCCTGAAAAATTTAGTAGGTGGTTGTTTATATCCGTTGATTATACAAATTGTTGAATGATGGTTGTGTGTGCTATAAATGTGATGCACTGATGTAAATATGTAGACTAAAATCACAGGTGCAGGATCCAAGGTATCTCCATGTGCAACCATGGCAAAGCTCTCCCAGGACAAGTAATACCAGGAGAGGGGCACAGCTGTCATTTCCTTGGAACAGCCTCCCAACATACAATGTGTTTTTCTCACCTGCCAGAAACTAATTCAAAAACAGGTCGCAGAGGGGAAATAAGCCTTATTTACTCAGGAAGAAGACTGAAACTTTTGCTTACAAAAATTCAGAGGTGCAAACAATACCTTTATATTTACACTGGCACACACAGCCTATGGACCTGCCTGCTCTCCAAAACCGCATTTAGCATAAAGATAAATTTCCTATCCTGAAGCTAAATATGCATTAGTTTGAAACTTAGATAGCTAATCACTATGCATCCATCCAGGCATTTTAGGATCCTTGGGCCCTGAGAGAGGGAAACATTCAATCCACAAAGAAAGCTCTCCTGCTAGATAACGAGCAAAGTGCTAGTTGTACATTTACTGGAGTGAAATACTCTTCTGTTTGTTGTTCTGGTTCACCAACAAGAAAAAAAATACAACTGTCACAATTAAACTTTCAGAGATTTTGTTATACCTCTTATCTGGGTATCTAAGTTATAGAAACATATCAAACACTTAATTAGATTAAGATGGTTCCAAACATTTTCAGTGGAGAGCTGGGTGAGCCATGTTTGTGTCTTTTCAAAATGCTTCAAGACAGACATGCAAAATGTCCTTCACTTGAGTTTCAAACTCTATTAATTAATTGCTGGACAACTTCCTGAGGACAAAACATCTACAAAAAACAAATACTGAGCCAGAAATACCATTATATTTCAGTAAAATATACAGCAAATCCTGAAAAAGGAAATCAATATTAGACAGAGAAAGCCTATGTAGTTACAGGGCAAGCAATAAAACATGCAGTGCTTTGTTTTCTCTTTTTTATTTATAGCATCAGAATAGTTAGACAAACAGGGAAACATTTACAACAGCAATACCCAGGCCACTTGAAATTCTTGATATTAAAAATGCCTATATTCAGGTCAGCAAAAACTAAGGATACAAGTGGGGAGAGTGCTTTGTTTATTATTAATTTTTACACACACTCACACACATACTACACATGCTACACACCTCCAAACAGCCATCTTATCTATGTCTGCAAGTAAACTGAAATAGTAGGCAAAGGAACCATGTCTATACTAAGACAGTTAGCCGTGTAGCAAAACTAAAGATCACTGCAATAAATGCCATGTTACAGAAGCTAAAAAAACCCAAAAGGAACCATCACTGTGAAGATAACATGGCAGCATGAAGGTGCAACTTTTACCTATTTTTCAAGTCTGAGGTTGTTATTATTTTATTAAGTAGTCTACTTGTAGTGCCACCTTAAGTAGCACTCTGGAGAACATGACAGTGCTCACAACTGCTTCAGTACAGTGCAGTATGATTGAGCACTAGATTTCTAGGGGAGGAAGAACAAAACACACCACCACTTACTTATTCAATTGACAAGCTTATTGCCTGCATTCCCAAAGCAGCAGACTATAGGAGTATTGAAAGCTAAGCAAACCAAGGGGTAGCAACGGTCTACAGAGCCTTCCAGTTTTAGAAGGTAAGGGGGATTCACAGAGGGACTCTGGCATCGCTAGGGAAAGAGGTTTCACAGGGAATGAATCCTCACAAGGAAAAGAGCCTTCACTGGAGAAGGAGGCTTCTCCAAGTGACTCTGACATCACAGCAGAACGAGGTTCTACAGTGAAGGAGGCTCATCACAGGAGGAAGGCTTCAGATGGACTCAGCCAAAACACAAGAAGGAGGCTTCAGCAGAGAAGGAGGCTTCACAGAGAGACTCTGGATTAAAGGTAGTGGAGGCTTCACAGAAACAGAGGCTCCAATCTAAAAAGAGGCTAGTCATGGGAAGGAGGATACACAGATGTACACTGGCTTCAGAGGGAAACCAGGCTTCAAAGACAAACTCTGGCAACCCAGAGAGACTCCAGATCAAAGAAGGATGGTTCAAACATGAATTCTGCCATCACAGAGGAAGAACACGCCCCATGGGGACTCTGGCAACACAGAGGGGCACTGGCATCACAGCCAATGGAGGTTTCACGGACTGGAGCAGCACAGGGGAAGGGGCCTTGAATGGGGAAGGAGATCACTACAAATGGAGAAGAGTTGCAGAAAGGAAGATCTGCAGATGGACTCTGGCTTCTCACTAGAAGGAGGCTTCAAACACAGGCTCTGGCATCACAGAGGGACTCTGGATCACAGTGGAAGGAGGCCTTACAGGGAGACTCTTGCATCACAGGGAAAAGAGGCTTCAGTGGAACAGATGCCTCTCAGAGAGACTCTGGTATGACTGGACAACTGGCTTCACAAGAGGAGGAGACTCGAGAGGGTAAGGAGGCTAAACAGAGTAATCCTGGTTTCAGAAGTTAAGTGGGCTTCCCAGAGGTCCTCTGACATTGTGGAGAATTGTGATAGCACTGAGAATAGAGGTTTTTTAAGGGAAAGACTCTTCACAAAAATAGGATGCTTCACTGAAGAAGCAGTCTTCTACAAATGACTCTGATATCCCAGTGGAACATGGTTGTACAGGAAAGGAGGCTCATCCCAGGAGGGAGGCTTCACAGAGGCTCATCCAAACACTTTATAGTGGCTTCAGCGGAGAAAGAGGCTTCAAACACAGTTTCTGGCATCACAGAGGGCCTCTGGATCCCAGGGGAAGGAGTCTTCACTGGAACAGGCACCAGAGGGACTCTGGCATGACCGGGCAAACAGGCTTCACAGGATGAAGAGGCTCGAGAGGGTAAGGATTCTCTGCAGAGTGATTCTGCTTTCAGAAGCTAAGGGGGCTTCACAGAGGGACTCTGCCATTACAGAGGGCTCTGACATCACCGAGGAAAAAGCTTTCACAAGGACAGGAATCTTCACTGTAGAAGCAGGCTTCTCCAAGTGACACTGGCATCCCAGTGGAACGAGGTTCTACAGGAAATGAGGCTCATCACAGGAGGGAGCTTTCACAGGGACTCAGCCAAAACACATCAAGGAGGCTTCAGTGCAGAAGGAGGCTTCACACATTGACTGTGGCATCACAGAATGATTCCACATCACAGAGGAAGGAGGCTTCCCAGACTCTTCCATAACACTGGAAGGAGCTTTCACAGAAGTTTGAAGCTTCCTTCTAGTGAGAAGCCACAGTCCATCTGCAGAGCTTCCTTTCTGTAACATGTCTCCATTTGCTGTAGAGCCTCCTACTCCTTTGAAGCCCTCTTCCCCTGTGCTGCCTCAGTCCCTCTGGGAAGACTCTGTTTGCTGGGATGCCAGTGTCCCTCTGTGTTGCCACAGTCCCTATATGGACTCTGGCTTCACAGAGGCACCCTGGCATTGTAGAAGGCTCTGACATCTCCAAGGAAAAAGCTTTCACAAGGGCAGGAATCTTTACAAAAACAGGAGGCTTCACTGTAGAAGCAGGCTTCTCCAAGTGACTCTGACATCCCAGTGGAACAGGGTTTTCTACAGGCAAGAAGGCTCATCACAGGAGGGAGCTTTCACAGGGACTCAGCCAAAACGCATCAAGAAGGCTTCAGCAGAGGAGGATGCTTCACATATGGACTCTGGCATCACAGGATGACTGTGGATCACAGAGGAAGGAGGCTTCCCACAGCCAAACACATCACTGAGACTTCAGCAGAGAAGGAGGCTTCACATAGGGAAGTTGAGTGTGCAGGGGAAGCAGCCTTCAACCATGAATTGAGGTATTACAGAAGAAATCAGTCATCACAGAGGACAGAGGATTTGTAAGGGTCTATATCTTCACTGATAGATGCTTGAGTCACAAAAGTTCTTGAATCTCAGAGGAAGGAGGCTCCACAAAGGGACTTGAAAACACAGAGGAACACCAGCATCAGAGATTGTGTAGTGTTCTCTTAGTGACTGAGGCAGTCCAGAGGAAGGAGGTTTCCAAGCTGAAGGAGACTTCATAGAGAACAGAGTGTTTGGGGGAATGAGGAGAGGGAATCAAGCTAAGAAAAAGGATTTAAGTGTTTTCCCCCACTCTGTAATAACCTGAGCTGGGTGATGTAAAATTTGGGAGGTAGAGATAGCTGCCCTGGGATTTTGGGTGATGGGGCTCTGCCTTATGGAAACACTGCTCCTGGCTTTCCAGGAGACTGCCAAGGGCTGGAGTTCATTGCATATTGCAAGCATTCAGGGTTTCCTCTCCAGGGCCATGGCATGGTACAACCCTTCCTGCTTGCCTTTTATTGGAGAAGAGGTGGAAGGCATGGAGAGATTTTATTTAAAAACCTTCTTTTAAAATCAATCTTAAAAAGTAGTAATCAGGATTTCTGTAACCTTGATCATCATATTCTGCACAAAATCAGTGAAAGTTACAATTAAATGCCTTTATTACCTCAATTCTATTTGCTGTAAAACCCTGTGAGATGCTGCTCTAAAAGAGGGAGAGACTCCCCGCTGCCAGATGCCAGGATGCTTTCCTAGTTGGTCACACCTGACTGTGGGTTCAATGTCACCCTGCTAGCCCCAAGAGACCCCCTTTCTCCCTCAAATCTTTCTTTATTTGAGGCAGAAAATAAGTGTTTTGGGCCAGGCTTGAGAGGAGGGGTGTAAATGAGGTTTGTAAAGGAGCAGGTGAGCAGAGTAACAGGGGGATCAACTGCTGGTAAAACTAACTTAGGGGAGTTGTGGTACCAGATGGGCACCATAGGGTGTGTTATGGCCCTCGAGCACTTCCTCAGTCCATTAAAAATACATCAGCTGAATAAACTACAGCTTGTTGTTCTTCCAATTCTCTTCTAGCTTTCATTTACCACTCGCAGCTCAATTTTCAGATGTATTTAGTATTTATGTCATGTTTTGGCTTTGCTTTTTGCATGGATGACTCAGGACAGTGGATTTGGTTTCTGGGGTTTTGGGTCCAGAGTTGTCTCAAAATTCAAATCCAATGGTACAGGCTCTCTTTTTAGCTTAGATTTCCCTCCATTTATCCCATCTGCCTTGGTGTCATTTTGGTAGCTAAATGTCTGGAGGTGCTTTTTATCGCATAAACTTTATTTTGTTGAAGAGCAATAGTTGAACTGGTTAAATGTTAATTTGACAAAAGGGAAAGGGAGGTATGGGAACCTCTGGAGTTTGTTTTCACCCCAAGTTCAGATGCAACAGGATTCAGTATCAATGTGGATTCATCCTGTGTGACAGAAGTCATGCTCTTAAGCAGGATTGCTGTGGCTGTGCCACATGTGGGAGCTGCCTGCTCCATGCCTGAGGAGCACTCTATCAGTTCTGTTATGCTCAGAGTGAGCACGTGTGTAACCCATAAAAATTGACAGAGGCTTTTTTAGTTGAAAGTTAACCTGTTGAAGGTTAATAAGTCTATCTCTGGGAGTGGAAAATATCTTCCACTGTTTATGTTCCTTTACTGCAGAAAGGCAAAAGTAACATTTGTCAAGGCATTTGCAACTAAGACCTTTATCCATTAAAAGCTCTCTATAATCACTTTACATAATTGTCTGGAGTAATTCAGTAGAAATCATTTGTTTTCTTCAAAACTAAACCTTCTTTGTCTAGGTATAAGACTATTAAAAAAAGAATTAGAAAATAATTCTTACAATTGCTGCTTTTGGATTAAAGAGAGGCAGATCTGGACATTTGGCCAAAGATTCATTGAAACAGGTTTTAAATATCCATTATAAATGAGTATCCTGCACACAACAATTTTCACACAGCATACGTTTACTGGAAAGCAGTATGGAGAGAAGCAGCAGTTTGCTCCCTTGTTTCTTTGCAAGAATAGTTCATACAGTCCTGCTCTGTTGTTGACTGATGTATATTGTGTTCAGAAGAATTGACCTGTAGCCATCAACTTCTGAGTGTAAGAATATTAATTTGAAAAGTGTAAGATTATATCAAGAAGCTTTTTCCAGTTTCATTAATGACAACATTCTTGCAACAGTTGTGGTTATTTGCCTTTTTCTATTGCTAGGCTTCTATGTTGTTCAAGCAGCAGCCTCCAATCACAGCTGCTGTGCTGTCTCTTCCACAGTAAAACTTTTACTGCTTTGTTACATCTTTTTTGCTGCTGCTTTTTTCAACTGCCCTGTGTGTGGTCAAAACATAATATGACTTCAATTATGAAGAGATCAGAGGCAGCAAAGTTCTGTCCTTCAATTTCAAATTCTGTGCTTACAAATTAGTAGACCAAATCAGGAAAATAACTGGTGCAGTATACAGAGATTTCTTAACTTTTCTTCAGTTTCATGAAGTGGGTCAAAGTAGAATAATTACATCCTATATACTAGGTATTTAACTGACTTATGTCTATGCACAGTTACTGAGTAGGGCAGCTTAGCATTTTCAATAGCAGAAATCTCTTCTGGCCATTCTCATCACATAATAAAGATTTGGGAGGAACTGGTGCTAAATAAAATATGTTTCAATTAAGGAAATGAAAATATGCTAATAAATAAAAAACCAAAATCTGGTGAATAAAATGCGGCACCAAATAAAGTATGGTGAATAAAATACAAAACTATAACAAAAAAAATCATCAGCCTTTAGCTTCTTTATGGTGTCTACTATTGTATTTTGTGTTTAGAACATTTGCTTGAATATGGTGAGAATGGTTTTGGTTTTAACTTGGGTTTGTTTTCAATTTTTTTTACTATATTCATGTCTTCTATGCCTTTTGCAAATAAGACTCGAGGGACTTTGAAAATGTCTGCATGCTTCTGCAGAACAGTTGGTTTCCCATGAAGATGATCCATAACCTTCCTGAACATGGATCCATGTGCTCCAACTGTTTGTTAGTTATTCAATGCTACTCTGCATGAAGTCCTGCATGTACACCACTCTATAGTGCAATGCACTACATACTGTAAGTTCAAAGGCACTGTTTGGTATAGTCACAGTGCTGATCCTCACTTGGCACTTTAAAAAAAGCTATGGTCTCTACATACTTCTGGGACAGCAGGCCCAAGCCCAACACTGTCTTACCACCATGTTATCTTAAGGAAGTAAAAGGTTTGTTCTTAGTCTTTCTCTCTGCTTAGGTCTGTCTCTGAGGAACTTAGTTCTCTAGAGTGATTTGTAGCTAGAATAGTGAGATTTGTGTTTGATGGGGAGTTTTTTGTTATGTCTAACTTGTGTACGTGTGTATTATATTGTAGTTTAACTTTCTCTTTTCTGTATAAATATATATAGTTAGTTTTAAGTTTAACCTGTTTTGAAAGGTTTTTTTTTCCTTTCTCCTTTTTCTCAGCAGAGGAAGGGAGGCTCTAACACTCTATGTTAGGCAGTTGGCATTTTGCCAGCTCAATCCAAGACAACACTTAAACAAAAGCTATGGCCTCTACATAGTTCTTCTGGCCCAGGAAGCAAAATATGGATGTGAGATGGAAAATGGAAGACAGGCAGGAGTTTGTGGGATGCGGAAAAAGGAGGAGATAAAAGACAGGGGTGAACCATGACTGGTTTTAGGCAAGGAGAAAGCAGAGACAGAGCTGCATAGACAGCAGACTTTGTAGGGCGTCTAAATATTCTGAACTAAGAGCTGTTTATTTGGTGTATACTGAAAAAGGCAGGGACTGTCTGTTGTAACACAGCGTGTTCCAAACTGCCCTACCTTCACCTACAGGTACAACCTGTTAGTTTTGAGGGTAGAGGAAACACGACACATTTGCAGCTACAATACAAAGAGTGTCCTCTCCTAGCAAGAGGAAGGACCACTGCTAATCCAAAATGAGTAGATTATTTGCATAGCAGAATTCAAATGACTTAGGTTTGGCCCAGAAGTCATGGGTCAACTCTAGGATGAAAAGAATGGTAGGGTTGGAGATAGGAAAAGGAAGATCAGAGGCAAGAACAAATGAGCACATGGAATTCTGTCCAAATACATGCAAGGACATATGAAACCCAATTCTGGCATTTTCTAGATCACAGCTGCTTGGCAACTTAGATTAATAATTTTTGGTGTTTAGTGCTCTGAAAACATAAATAGGTCATGTCCATTCACTTTCAATTTTACCATCATATGTTTAATGAATACAACATGTCAGAAGGAAGAATATAAGAAAACATCAAAAAAATCATTTAAATGTGCTCTAGAACCTGTACATTTTGCTTAGTACTCAGTCCATTAATTGTTTTGGTTCTTAGGGTTTTTTTGTAAATTAGGTTAGCACTTGCTTGCATGTTCTTATGGTGGATAAAAAGAAAGCTTGCCTAAATGAAGACATTTTTCCTTACCCTCAGATGATGAAGTCCACTATTATTTCAAGTAAATTGTTATTGTTATCTTAATAATGATAATACTGTAATGACACTTCAACTCCTGCTACAACATTTCCTTTCAGTGCTGTTTGATCAAGTTTTCATGAACTGTTATATTTAATGGTAGAGTATTGGACATTAACCTGAGCTTTTTTTCACCTCTTTTTTTTTTTATTATCTAGAACCTAAGCAAGTCTTTAGTTTTACAGGTGAGAAGTTGAGTAGACTATGACATGTTTTCTATTTCTCCCCCACTATAGTACTTACCCCAGATGTGTGTTTTCTGGTCCTACTGCTTCATCCTGACATCCTGTTGGCCCCTTCACCTATGCTCCAACACAGCATATGTGGAGTCTGGGATTCTATTTATTCTGCCACTCTAATACTTTTCTTGCACTGGAGCTTGACAATAAATGCAATTCTTCCTCATACTGGTTGCAAATCTGTAGCAGAACACACAGTCCTGACAGAAGAAGGCAGTGTTTTACACAGATGAACTTCTAGTTACTCAGCAACCAGCCTTGTCTCTTTTTCACTTTTTTTAAATTGACACTGGATTTTTTTTTGTTTTTACATGTGTTTTCAGCACTTCTCCCTTTTTTTTAAGTATTACCACTATCCTAGACATTCTTTAAAACAGCTGAGACCATCAGGGTACACTCTAGCAGCCAAGAAGCTGATCTCACAACGGGAGTGCCTTGACGCATGACATGACAAACACGGCTGTGCAGCACTGTTCTGGTTCACCTTTCTAAAATACACTTTGCAAGAGCATCACAGAATCCTCATAGTCTGCTCTGTATTGCAGGTGGGATGGCATCACCTGCTGTCAGCCAGCCACTTGGTTTGCTGCCTTCTCAGTATGGAATTTTATTTCTCACCAGCACAATGTATCAGGCAAGTTCTGTTTATTGTGCTTGCCTCTGTGGAAGAGAGAGAGGCACAGGGACATGGAGGTTGTTACATGTCCCCCACTATTAGGAATGTACTGGGTAAGACAGAGATTGGTGAATTCAGAAGGCCATGGGCAAAAAAGATTAGTTTAAGGAGTCACAGATGAGGATAAATGCACAATCTTTGGGACATCTTGTTGAACTTGGGAAAGGACTTTCCTGTATTTTCTGCAGGACTTGCTGCTAAATCCAGAGGAACCTGCATAAGAAATCAGGTTAAACACGTATTGCTTAATTGCGAAACAAAATTCTTTTGTAAAAAATAACAAGCTATTAAGTGTCCTTCTCTCTTTTGTGAGCACATAGTACTTGTGTAAGGTACATGTAATAGATATGCTACAATATCTCAGGTGATCAGCAGCTATTCAAACAATAATAAATTCTGCTGAAAAATTAAAGAAAATTCACAGCTGATGATTAAAAGTGCAGTCCTAGGAAAGACTAAATTAAATTCTGGTTTGGCAGAGCATCTCATCACAGCTGTGTTACAACTTTAACTCATTTTGCTAAAAGTAGTGAACTTTTCTAAAGTCTCTTTGAAGGACTTGATCAAGTAAACTCCGAGTTCATTGTTCGTCTCCTGAACAGCTGCATCGTAACTCCCAAAGAGTGGTGTCGAAGCCTTCACATCCTCCCTATTTGCTTGGAGTAAAATGAGGTTAAGCTCCTCTGCTACACTTTCATATTTTTGGTGATCAAATCTGCAAAGAGTGGCATCATCAATGGGGTAAGTGGTGCCAATAGGGTAGCAGTCCCTTGGAACTGGGAACTCCACATTTTTCAGCATTGGCAATTCACAGAGAAATGTGAAAAGGTGTTTAAGTGCTTGGGATGACAGTGGGTTTCCAACAAACTTAAACTCATGTAGTTTCTGGCAAGGGCTTAAACCTAAAATCAACATGTTGACATGAGTGTCTTGGATGTTACAGTCCTCCAGAGTAAGACTCCGAAGCACTGAAGAGGAATGGCTGAGGAGCTTAAAGAATGTTGATGGGTAAAGTTCGGGTATATCATGACCACTCAGGTCCAGGGATTCCAAGTGATTAGCATGGAAGCTATTGGCTAAATAGGTCATGTCAGCATGGTTCAAAGAGCAGTTAGAAACATCCAGCATCTTCAGTGGAGTTTTCAGTGGGCTGCAGAATTAAAGAGAAAAAAGTTTTATGGTATAAAACATTTAAAAGCTACATTTACAAAATTTCATACAACTATCCACATTCCACATTATGAGTGCAGACATCTACCACGTTCATTATTTTTTCTAACCTCTTGAGAAACAGAAGCAAGTGCCAACCATAACAAGTATATTTTCCTTCTGGAATCAGTTCCATGAATTAGCTCCTTCTTTAAGCTGACTCCACCATGCTACAGCAATTAATTTGGTAACATTCTATGTATCATTTTGTAACGAGATATGTTGTGAAGTGTCCGTGACTTGCTGAATTAATAGCAGTTCACTGCTACCATAAAAGCATTGATGGTTGTTTCCTGTAGTAAAATGTCATAATTCCAGACACTTAAATAATTTCCATTAAGGAAGGATTAATTAAAAGATGAAAGCCAATCACTTTTCTAATAATATATCTTCTTTTGTTTCTAGGGTGTTTTTCTGCTATGTTTTTAAATGCCTGAGAGGTAGTGTTCTGGAGTTGCAATAAGATCTTCTGATAAAGAAGGCTGGAAGAAATGTACCTGAGATTACAGTCAGACATTCTAGTTGAATATAAAATAGTTCTGACAAACAAAAATCATACATACTAAATCTTACTGAGACTTCTGTTACAGAGCTCAGCTGGATCAAGATTAGAAATGCAGTTTATTTCTATCAGTAAAAGAAGTATATCATTCACAAATTTTAAATAAAATTACTCCTTGTACAGGAGAAATTTTAGACCAAGGTAATTTGTCTGGATGAAACTTTCATCTGCCTTTTTTTTTAAATGCTCTGAAAAGCATACAGTTAATTTATTTTCTGTTTCAATGTGAACACTGTTTGTTGGCAGTTTGTTACCTTTTTGAGAATTGCCAGTTTTTCATAGGAATTCCTAAAGAATATTTATGTATCAGCTTCATTTGCAGTACAGAAAAATATTGGATCTCTGTTGCCTTGACATCGAGAGACACAACAAACAAGTGAAATCAAAGTCTCAAATCAAAGTCTACTTATGCTGCCCATCTAAAAACACAGTATCAGTGCAATCTTAGTGTATTTACTGCCTGTTTTTTAAAGGACAAAAATTCACTAGAGACTCTAAAAAATATTTGAAATATGACTCAGGTCTTGCACCAAAGGCCAATGCAAGCTGATTAATACATAAGCTCATATAGAAATTGTCTGAGTGTACCACTCACTTATGTGGTAGCCAAAAGTATATTCTCACCAGATGGGCTCTGTAAGACTAATAAAAACATTCAGTTCTTTGAAGTGCATTAGGGATCCATTGGCTACCAATTCTCCTCAGCAAATAACTCCCTTAACTTCCTGCTGCCCCTCCTCACACACCCCCAGAGATATATACTCACTTCCCTTGTTCTCAGAGATTCTCAGCTTGCTGGTGGCACACAATACTGTTCTTTACAAGCTGACTGAAAGCAGGATGACCAAATTACCTGAGCAGTTTCTGAATTCTTCCTGTGAGTATAGAAAATGACATACACAGCTCAGTGAGCTGAGTCATTTCCCCCATCTTTTCTCCAATGTTAGTAAGCATCTGTTCATCTGTAGCTGTGAACCTCTGCACATTAAATGTTCGTGCTGGCAAGGTCAAGGACATCAATAGAGGGAAGTGGATGCTGTTGAAAAGTATTTCCAAGTGTTCCATTTCCAAGCGAACATTGTGAACTATTTCCAGTTTGCGCAACAAAGAGGGATCAGTGAGCTTTATGATATAGAAGAATTTCTGCAAAGTCAGGTTGTCAGATCTGAATGCCACACAGCAGATCTTCAGTGGACAGGAGCATTTCTTCAGCAGGGCATGCACAACCAGCTCATAGTTCCGCTCTGTAACAAACAAGTCAATTAGCACATCAATGCTGATTTCAAAGGTACCTGGATTGCACTGTGCTTGTTGCAGGTAAACCAGAAGTTCTAAACAAAGCTTGGAGAGCAGCTGCGTCCTGGCCCACCTGCCCATTGTCTTCTTGCACTCACAAAACTGAACTTCAACGTCTTTTATACCTGTCAGGTCGACCACTTTCAACCTTTTCATGTAGGGAGAAGAATGATTCAGCACATAGTCTCTCAGCCCTGTCAAACAGCTTTCCAAGCACACTGAGCATGTTCTATGGCTCAGGTCTTCCTGGTAGTCCACAGTAGGTCCCAACAGTTTTCCCATGTTAAAGTCAACAAGTGGCCAGTTCTCTACCAAGTCATGAATCATTTCCCCTTGCTCCAGTAAATAGCTGGCTTTAAAAAGAAGAGGAAAAAGATTATGGGCAACAGCATCGAGGCTCTTCCTGGCAAACTCTGCATTTGACACGAATGCTTCGGCACTAAGGAATCGGAGAGACTTCATTGTTGCTCTGGACTCCTTACTGTCATGGAGAGTGACTTCTATATTTAACTAAAGATCACCTTCTATTTTTATCTGCAGCTGCTGTTTGCTGCTAGCAGAAGCCTTGCTGGAAAGGCAGTGAACAGTCACATGCTGTTCTGCTGCTTTCTATTTTGGAGCTATATTGTGATTCTGCATTAACTAACTGTGAGATCTTCAGTCAGAGAGCTCTTAAGCCCTCATGTTTATAACAAAGCTGACTGAACTAAATGGAGGCCACTACCCAGCAGGGACAGTAAGATCAAGGCAGTACACACACATACGCATACCTGAGAATATTTACTTATCTACGTATCTATGCCATACAAAAAAACACTCAGGGTTCCACTTAAAAACACATGATCTGTATTCCACTTTCTTCCATGACAGATGCTATGCTGGGGATTCACATGCTGATTTCAATGCAGATTTCCCAGAGATAGCACAGAGTTTCTTCATACGGAAAAACTGAAGCACTACAGGCATTGAGCTAAAATGGTGGAAGGAATCAGCAAGGAATAGCTAATACAGTTGCTCCAATGAACAAGACAAAAGAGCTCAGACCCTTGGTGATCAGGACACTTGCCTGTGATAGGAGACTGAAGGCTGAGTACCAAACAAGCTGAACAGAACAGAGCATAGTTAAAACTCTCTCATAACTTTCCAGGCTAGAATCTTTACTGCTGTTGCTTTGAGCAACAGATGGTCATGTCTTTCCGGTTATTTGAGAAATCATGGTTTCACTGTGATACAGAATGGGAAAACATTCGAAATCTATCCAGGCCAGGAGAAAAGTCACTGTCACCCAGCTATCACAAAAGCAGAGACCATGTTTCTTTCTTCCAACACAAAACTTCTTTCCAAGGGTATCCTCTCATCTTTTGCTGGGCAAACAGTGGCACAAACACTTTTCAAGCCATGCTGCCCTGGCTTTTCCAGATAATTCCACATCAGCCATGAAAAATTCATGCCACACTTCAAAGATTTATTTTTTCTTTTTAAGTAAACTCATTATTGAATATTTAATCAAAAGAAAAAGAAAAATCCTAAATATGCTTTAAATTACCAGGGTCAGGATATCTTTATAAGACTGTGTCATTCTGAGGAAGCTTTTTATTTTTACAGACTACTGGTTTGTATCATTTTAATTTTGCTTTCAAATAGATGAGTAATAAAAACCAGATTAAATAGATAGAATTTGACAAGGTATTAAGTATTTTCCTCAGTTTTTCAACTCCAGTTCATGTATATCAGATGATGATGATGGATGTATTACAATATTTTGTGCAATTTTGTTAATCCAAAAAACGGCAACATATAAGTGATACCTTTATGGCAAGGAAAATGTGTAAATTGCTTGAAACTTTTCAGTATAGTTTTATTGCCTTTCAAAATGTAATAAACTAGTCATTAAGGTATATACACAACTTTTTATCTGCTTACCTAGTACATTTGGACCTCTTTATCTGCTTACCTAGTGTATTTCGACTAGTGGTCCAGAAGTTCCAAGGCAAACTCTACTACTTTTGTCCTATGTTTTTACTGGAATACAACTATAGGCATTCTTCCTGGTTGTGTAGGGCTAGGATAAAAAAAGGCTAAGGCATGGCTGTAACTGGACTTGGCAAAGAAAAGAATAATAAGGGCTTCTTATGTCAGCCAGAAAAGGTCAAAGAAGTGTACTCCTTTGATGAACACAACTGAAAAACTGCTAATAATAGACTAGGAGAAGGCTGAGGTACTCAACAATTGTTTTGCCTCAGACAATCTCTTTTCCCACACCTCTCAAGGCAGGGACTAGGGAAGGGAGGTCCTTCCCACTGCAAGAGAAGACTGAGGTCATGGTCACCTGAGGAACCTGAATGTACTTAAATCTATGTCTGTGGCACCTGATGAGATGCATCCCAGAGTCCTGATGGAATTGGCTGATGGAGTTGCCAAGCCACTATTAATGTTATTTGAAAAATCAAGCCAGTCAGATGAAGTCCTAGGTGACTGGAAATGGGGAAACATTGCCCCCATTTTTTAAAGGGGTAGAAAGGAGGATCCTATTAACTACTCCTGTCAGCCTCCCCTCTGTGCCTGGGAAGACCATGGAACAGATCCCCCTAGAAGCCGTGCTAAGGCACATGGAGAACAGGGAGGTGATTTAAGACAGCCAGCACAGCTTCACCAAGGAGAAATCATGACTGACTAACCTAGTAGCATTTCACAATGGAGTGACTACATCAGTGGACAAAGGAAGGGCTATGGCTGTCATCTGTCAGGACTTCTGTTTAGTGGGGAAAGGTGCAGGGTAAAGTCTAATTGTGGGCTTTTGAGCTCCTCCAGGTTACGACGACCAGATACAGAACACTTTCCTCATAGAGGTACCGTCAACTGCTCCGTTTATTGTTTACAAATACAATCTTAACAATAGTACAGTCACACAATTGGTCAACAGCTGGGATGTGCATACAACTCCATAATTTAGGATTGGTGCTCTTCTCAAAACTATTCCCTCTATCAGTATGTTTACCTGTTCCCTCTAGCAACTGCTACATTCCTCTTATTGTTTACTGTTCCATAGGGGCCCCGCTATCCCTTTCTCCCGGGCCTGGCCTGTGCACACAGGCTTCCAGTAACACATTGTGACCTGTGTTACTGAAATATTCTTCGACACTTCTGTAAAGTCTTGGACATGGTCCCCCCTCAAAATACTTCTCACTAAATTGGAGAAAGATGGACTTAATGGCTGGACAGTTTGGTGGATAAGGGATTGCCTGGGTAGCTGTATCCAGAAAGTATTGATCAACAGTTCAGTGTCCGAATAGAGATCAGCGGCAGTGTGCCTTGAGGGCAAGTACCGTTTAAAGTTTTCCTCAATGACAGTGATACCCAGTGCACCCTCAGCAAATTAACAGATGACACCAAGCTGAGGGGTAATGTTGACATGAGTAAGGCATGTGATGCCATCCACAGGGACCTGGACAAGCTTAGAAGTGGGTCTATGGGAGCCTCATGAGGTTCAACAAGGCCAAATGTGAAGTGCTGCCCTGGGCTTGGGGCAACTCCCTGTATCAATACAAACTGGAGGATGAGAGGATTCAGAGCAGCCCTGCAAAGAAGAACTTGGGAGGACTGGTAGAAATGAGCCAGCAATGTGTGCTCAGAGCCCAGAAAGCCAATCATGCCCTGGGCTGCATCAAAAAGAGCATGTCCAGAAGGTTGAGGCAGGTGATTCTCTCCCTGTACTCTGCTCCGGTGAGACCCTACCTGGAGTACTGCATCCAGCTCTGGGGTTCCCAGCACAGGAAAAACAAGGGGCCTGTTGGAATGAGTCCAGAGGAGAGCCAAGAAAATTATCAAAGGGCTTGGGAAACCTCCTCTCTGAAAAACTGCTGACAGAGTTGAGGTTGTTCAGCATGGAGAAGAGAAAGCTCTGGAGAGACGGCATTGTGCCTTTCATTAATTAAAGGGGGCTGAGAAGAAAGATGGGGACAGTTTTTTTTAGTAGTAGCAATAGGACAAGATGTAATGATTGTAAACTAAAAGTGCGTAGATTTAGTCTAGATGTAAGGAAGAAATTTCTCATGATGAGGGTAGGAACAGGTTGCCCAGAGACGTGGTAGATCCCCCATCCCTGGAAACATTCAAGGTCAGGTTGGACAGGGCTCTGAACAACCTAGACTAGCTGAAGACATACTTCCTAATTGCAGGGAGTTTGGACACTAGATGAGACTAGACAGGACTTACAGGTCACTCCCAACCCAAACTATTCTATGATTCTATGAAAAACTATTTTAAAATTGTTTCATTTAAAATATTATATGGTTTAGGGGCAAAAACTTACATTTTATGGAAGGATATTTTCCAGTGTAAGTTTTTCAAATGTTTTACAAGCATTTCAAGCCTGTGGTCAATAAATTTTTCAGTCTATGCAAGAAAATTCAAGGTATTCCCTTTCTCAGCAAGCTACTATCTTTGCACAAAAACAAGCTGTGTTTGTAGCCCACCCTACATGTAATATAAACTGGAGTTGTACTTCCTGGTTGCCATGATGAGAAAGGAGGGTGGAGGTCATGCCTAATTCCCTGGAAACTACAACAATGGAACAGCTCATTATGGCACTATCTACAGGTAACTCAGAGATGATGAAAGTTCCTAATGAGCCTGGGAAGTAGGAGAGATAACAGAGAAGTGATGGAGGTTTTATCTGCCCCACAGTGACATCCGTTTGGCCACCGACGTCCCCATGGACGAGAACACCACCCAAGGCTGTAACATCTCACTGGCCACTGATGTCTGCATGGATGAAGACCCCCTTCAGAAGGCTGACACCTCCCTAGCCACTCCCATGCCTACCAGCCACTCGGGTGCACTCCAGGTCCAATCCATCAGGGGCTCTGTGGGG
>JAWWEV010000083.1:55724320-55751907 GCA_035583235.1 Hafferia zeledoni
CTGCTCAACAGGATGTGGCCACCTTACTGTAAAAGAGAACTGACAGTGAGCTCATCTTTCCTGATGTACAGCTGTGTATTTTAGCTGGCACAAGAAGATATGAGCACATGTGGTTTTCAAACTGGGAAAATAATGCTTTTCCACATCCAGCAGATATAGCCAGGGACCTCCCCAAGCAGTGTACAGTGCTCCATTTTCAAGTCACTAGATGGCCTGGGCTGCTTCTTCTGTCCCAGTCAGCAAAGCAGTTATAGTTCCTGGTACTCCACAATCCTATCCTCACCATGATACATTTCAGAGCTCAGTCTTCTGCAACAAAGGGAAGCTGAGTACAGCACTGGGTAAGTCTTCAAGGAATTCAGGACAGGAATGTAAATAATGTATTACCTTGACCACTATCTTCTTTCCTGCTTTGAGTTCACATGAAGATTGTGCACTTCCACATCCTGCTTGCTTTTTGGATCATACACGAATTTTCTTTTTAGGATCATCTGTGAATTAGATGCAAGAGAACACTAAACCAGTGACACTCAGCAATAGAGGACAAGCAAAGGAAATGGAAATGGAAAGAGTTTTTCCTGGAAATGTGAATAAAGCAAAGCTAAGAACAAGAATCATAGCATTTTCTTGATTGGAAAGTTTTGCTGCCTCTGTTTTTTTCATCTGGGAACATGAAGAATGAACCATGTATTCTCATCTAGGCAGTGGGACAGACACTAAATAATCTGATACACTAGCTGGTTACCTTGAACTAATTTGGCCAGAAAAACTTGTTTCATTTCATGTTCGAAGGATCAAAGAGAGAAGAACAGACGGGTAGTGCAGACTAACAAGTTTCCCAGGTTCAGAGCTGGTGGCAAGTCCAAAAACAAATGCTGAAAACACTTGAAGGGGAGAAAAACCCTGAAAGTTTTAAAGTAGTCCATCATCCATATGTTGTGTTTTGTCCAAAAGCACGTGGTCTAGGCTCAGGCTGTTGCTGAACATTTAGTGTTCTTGCCACCAACTTACTGAAAATGCTGTATTCCCACTCACACTGTCAGCAAAGGAAGAGGTCCAATGACGTGTCAAGTTAAAAAAAGTCCCTTCAACCAGACTCTGCTTTAAAGGAAACACCTGGAAATGGCTTTGCATGATAAACAATACACACTTTGAATAGTTGCACACAACTTTCCTAGTATCATTTATGTATTAAGATATCCATTACTTTTTCTCTCATTTGAGATACATGTAATTTTTAACACCTCTTTGCAATTGCTTCAATGCTTCATCACACTGGGAAGTTAATCTGAAGTAAATCCAAATAACATAATACTTTATCAAGATAGTTTACAAGTTTGTTTGAAATCTTACATGTTTATGGCATCTCCTAATGCTCTTTGCATTGAAGTGAGAGAGATGAGTCACAGAATCATTTAGGTTGGAGAACATCACAGGACTAAGTGCCACATTCAGTCATTTCTTGAACACCTCCAGGGACAGTGGCTCCACCACTTCTCTGGGCAGTCCATTCCAATGCTTAACAACCCTTTCCATGAAAAATTTCCTCCTGATGTCTAACCAGAACCCCCTCCTGGTGCAGCTTGAGGTCATTTCTTCTTGTCCTGTTGCTGGTTGCCTGGGAGAAGATATTGATCCCCACCTTGCAACAACCTCCTTTCAGGTAGTTGTAGAGAGTGATGAGGTCACCCCTGAGCCTGCTCTTCTCCAGGCTGAACAACCCCAGCTCCCTCAGCCACTCCTCACCAGACTTACCCTCTAGATCCTTCACCAGCTCTGTTGCCCTTCTCTGGAAATGCTCCAGCACCTCAGCATCTTTCCTGAAGTGAGGGGCCCAAAACTGAACATAAGATCTGAGGTTCGCCCTCATCAGTGACGAGTACAGAGGAGCAATCGCTTCCCTAGTCCTGCTGGCCACACAATTTCTGACACAGGCCAGGATGCCACTGGTCTTCTTGACCACCTGGGCACACACTGGCTCATGTTCAGCCGGCTGTAGTACAGCTTCCCCTCTAGACCCTTCACCATCTTCACAGCCCTCCTTTGGATGCATTCTGATAGCTTTATATCTTTAGACTGCTGAGAAACAGAGCAGGTTATGCAGCATGGACTGAGAACATCATCATGCCATATTGTGTCATGGCACTTTGAACACTTCAGATAAACTGATCACAGAATCACAGAATGGGTCATGTTGAAAGGGACCACAGTGGGTCATCTAGTCCAACTTCCCTGCTCAGCCAGGGTCATCCTAGAACACATGGCACAGGATTGTGTCCAGATGGTTCTTGAGCATCTCCAGTGGTGGAGACTCCACAAGCTTTCTGGGCAATATGTTTCAGTGCACAGTCACCTGCACAGAAAAGAAGTTCTTCCTCATATTCAGGTGGAACATACTCCTGTGTATTATTTCCTGCTCATTGCCTCTTGTCCTATTGCTTGGCACCACCAAGAAGAGCCTGGTTCCATTCTCTTGGCACACTCTGCTTTAGTTACTTACATACATTGATGAGATCCCCTCTCTCCTGGATCCATTCCAGGAGCTCCATGTCTCTCTTGTACTGATGAGCCCAGAATTGGCCATAAAACTACAGATCTGGCCTCACGAGGGTTGAGCAGAGGGCCAGGATCACCTCCCTCGACCTGCTGGCAGTGCTTTTCCAAATGCATCCGAGGATCCCATTGACCAAAGGCACACTGCTGGCTCATGGGCACTTGGTTGTCCACCAGGACCCCCAGGTCCTTCTCCCCAGAGGTACCTTCCAGTAGGTCAACCTCAGCCTGTACCTGTGCTTGGGGTTATTCCTCCCCAGGTGCAGGACCCTGCATTTGGCCATGCTGAATTTCAGAAGGCTCTTCTCTGCATCTCTCCAATCTGTCAAGGTGCCTCTGGAGGGCAGTACCGCCCTCAGGGATATCAGCCATTCCTCCCAGTTTTGTTATCATCAGTGAACTTGCCAAGGAAGCTCTCTACCCTTTCATCCACATCACTGATGAACAAGTTAAACCATACTGGGCCCAGTATAGAACCGCGGGGGACATTGCTTGTGACAGGCCTCCAATTAGGCTCTGTGCCATTGGTCATGACCCTCTGGGATCTTCTATTCAGCCAGTAATGAATTCATTACTTCCAGATCAAGCTGGAAGTGATGAATTCTCCAGCCCAGACTTCCAGATGTTTCACAGAAGAGTAAGCTTAGACTGGCATTGCAATGATCTGGTAAGTTTTACAAGCCCTGTATTAAAGTCAGAAAACTGGACTGCAAGGAGCAGAGTGACCCAGGGTTGTGTTCCCCAGAATCTGAATAAATTTTACAGCAAACAAAGTATGCCAGAATCTGTATCTGTATTCCATATTTCCAATGAAAAATATAAAGGAATGGATGATGTTATTCATGTGGAAGCAGAGCATGAAGAGCACCTGTTCAGGAAGCAACCCTCTCTAAGCAGTTGCTAATTTTCAGGATCTCTGTTCCTTGAAGAGGAGAGAACAGTGATCCTGAGAGTGGTACCTGCCTCACCCAAGACAGACAGGAAAAGGTAAGAATACAGTACAGCTTTAGCTCACTTTCCCACCAGCTCAGTCATTTGGAAGTGTGAGGAAAATGAGACAATCACAAACCTCCTGATTCTTTTAGGCTCATTGTCCTTATTTTCATTGGCATGCATGCCAAAGAATTCAACACGCAATTCTATGATACAAGATTATGCCAGCCTTGTATTGCAGTAAAAACCTTTTTAGATATATACTAAGTGCTAGTCAGGGAAACACTTGCTAGTGTTGCTACACAGACTTAGCCTTTCTCTAAGCACAGTACTTCAGGTTCTTCAGACCCTTTGGATCCATCTCCTCATCAGCTGCATCTTAGAGCCTGCATTAATCTTAGAGTTGACTGGAATTCCGTGTATTTGCTAGGAACAATGTTATTCTTGAACCTTAAAACCAGGCTTGATCTTGAGATAGTATTTTCCAAAGGAAAGGTCCCTTGAGGCAAAAGAAATAGTTTGATCTGTTTTCTAGAGTTAAATCTTAAGTCTTCTTTTACAGCTATTTCAGCACATACTTTGAACTCTAAAAAAGCACAGAATAGAAATAATATTTGAGAGAGAAAACTAGATTTTGATTGCCTGACTTCTTCATATCCACTTGGTGTCCCTTCTACAAGGATGCCTAGTTGCTGCTACCTGCTAGTATAAAAAAAAAAAAAAGGCAGAAAAAAACACTATCAAAATACACAGCACAATTTAAAGATTCACTTACTGCCCCAAGAAGTCTGTAAGTGACAAATCAGTAGGAAGTAAACTTGTTTCACCTACTGATTAAAGCTCAAAGACAAATAAGGTGGTAAGTTAAGTCTTCATAGCAAGACATTGCTGAACTCAAAAAAAGTTCAAAATGTTCCAATTTTCTCTTGAACTATCGACTGAATTTAACTTCTCCCCCATGCTGAACTGATTTTAAACAGAGGGCTCATAGAGTGTAACCACTGAACCAAGTATTGCTATACCTAGAATGTTTCTCAACAGGCATGACAGACAGATTTGTTAAACTTACTAAACGTTATCTTCCCCATTATGTACCAGACAAAGGTCAAAGCTGCTGAGCTTCCCTGTGACCCCGCAGGAAAACACTACAGATATTCTTCTCATTTTCTGTTAATGAATATTTGCTTATATATAAAAAAAAAGAGCTTGAATTTTCTTCATGGCAAGTATTGTGGAGCAAAAATATACACTGACAAACAGCAAATTACACTTCCAATATTTTATTAATAATGAGGATATAGGAATAGAGTTGCTCTACAAGGCAACTCAAACCACTTGACAGATCAACAAATTTGTCTATTCTTTAAAACTTCCTCTTTAATAGCGATGTTTTGGATACTAAAAGCACTTTCTTTTCTGTTCAAGCAATTTCTGTCATTATTTTGATGCACATTTAATGCACAAATTTTAGGCGGGGGGAACTCACATGCTTTTCTTCAACTAACAACTGTAAATCTATCTGCCCTTTTATTTCACATTTGGTATACAGATAAAATATTGTTGATTAGCATCTACCAAAATGACACCAAATTTAAGCCTTTCTCAAAAACTTGTATGCAGCTAACACTGTCGTGTTGTCCTGCTTCATTAAGTCATACCTGTTTGTTCAGCCAAACGCAAAGTTCTCTAAATAGTAAAAACCAATGACTATAGTTTACAAGTGACGATCTCTAGTTTTTCTTTTCAAAACTGAGAAGCAGCCTGTTGAATGTAAGCTGTTCTACAGCTGAGGACCAAAGGCAGAAGGAAGGCTGGTGTGTTGTCCCTTCCCTCATAACTTACGCACAGGGAACCAAGTTATTCTTGAAAAATATGAATATTTACTCATATTTATTTTGTTTATCTCTCGTGGGAGAAAGAAAACCTGGATGCAAAATGCAGACTTTACCAAATGCTACCCAAACCTCTTGATTACTTAACATAATCATAAAATTATCACCAACATCCCTAAACTTGTTGTTGTCTCGAGTTCTTTTTTATGGCCACACATATCTGCTATCACTTCCCTGACTGCACTTGCATTCAACATACCTTCATGCCTAGACAGCTATCATCACTTGCCTTTGGAGCTTGGGCTTGGTGATTCATGTTGAGACTTCCTCTGTCCCTATTTCAATGCAAAAAAGATTGCATAAATGGCATTTTGTCAAGACTGTTCAAAGCACTGACATCCACATCACTCTGAATTTCACTTGACATTTCCTTCAGCTGACACCACCCTTCTACATGCAAGGTTATAAACACCAAGAGCACCCAGGAAAAATTTCTCACTGCCAATCACACATAGCTCCCCCAGCTTAGAGTAACTGCTTCCAAATACTGCAAAATGCTCTTCTAGTGCTTCATATTGCTTGCTGATGTAACTTTCCTCAGTTACAAAAAAAAAAAAAAAAAACCAACTCAAAAGGCCCCCCAAACCAAAACAAATGAAAAAAGAGAGAGCAATAACAATACAATAGCTGTTCCACTGCCTGGCCAGGAGTTCAAAGATCACCATCCATCGGGGAAGGCTAAAGGCAAAGGGATAGAGAAAAAGGAGATGGTAGGAGAGAAAGGACTGGGAAAAGGTAAGGGGGATGGGAAGGGTAAAGGAGTCAGTTTGGCCTCAAAATGCAAGTGCACTTGGAAAACATCTGCTCATGCACAAAGCATGTGCAGACTTACAGAAATTTGTTACAGAGACCTTTGATGTGCATTTGCATTAAACATGCCCTTATGCGAGAAGCATACCAAAAAATCTTCACATGATCCAAGAGCAATATGCCAATCAGAAAATGGAAGATAACAGTTTTCACAGTCACTAAGCCTGTGATTTTGTCCACTTTCCAGTGATGACTATTGTAAGGCACCAAGTAGCAAACTGGACTTCACACTATCAAAACACCACAAACCTTCAGGTGAGAAGCTTGTCCAGCCTTATAAACTAGTTATCCATTCTACAATCTGACCTGTTTGGTTATGCATCAGTTACATTTTTTCTTTCTTTCTTATATGTGAAGACACGAAACACTATTTGTACATAAGACTGTTTACCTGGCTTGCATACCTAAGTGACAAAGATAACTGCACTTTCAAACTCTTTAAACTAGGTAACGTTACTTTTACATGTATCATATTTTCATTTGGTCAAGGACAGATAAATTTCAAACTTCATTAAAGTTTTACTATTTTATGACATGAAAAGCAATTACCAAACATGTAACAACCTCTTTAAGTGCCAGCTATATGGAGCAGAAACAGATCTGCATTGCAATATAGACTCGTTCTAAAAGAATGCATCAAAGTTATGAAGTTTCACTTTTTAGAGAAAGAAGATAAAATATTCTTTTAGACTATTCATCCTGTTTACAATATATTTTTAAGAATACAGCAACAAATTTAAAACTTTTAGGAAAACCAGGATTCAATATTACCATTCAGGAACCAAAGGTACAACATCACGTAAGAAGTAAATGTCTTTTTAAGTTTTAAAAAAGCCAGTTTCAAACCACCACATGGGGTTATCTTTTTTATATTAAAATTAAGATCCTCCTTTTCCACACCAAGGAACTGAATGAGTAATATATAATTACTTCTTACAGCTCCTAGCCTGGTGTCTCATTCCAGTAATCTGATTTTTCACAATTTACAAATGTAACTTTTCTTTAGTAGTAGACATTGCTAAAAACATCGCTGAGTAGCTCCATCACAATAGTTTTGTTAAGTTTCTTATAACAGGTTGGCACGATTGGTGCAACCTAAATCTACTAGGTTTACTGTGAAAGCAAAACAAGAAGACTGACCATTTTGCATAATTCTTTTTTCTTGTGCTAATTTTAAGAAGAAAATAATTAAAGAACACTCAGTAAATAGTGGTATCTAAAACTCCTCAGATTGCATAGAATTAACCTCCTTGAAATGGAATGAGTAGGCTGTACACAAAGTGAAATTAATAATTTCCCTTTAATTTTTACTTTCCTCAAGTAGTAACTGTTAAGAGATACTCCCTAAAAAAAAAAAAAAAAAAAAAAAGAAGCATGGTCAGCGAGAGGAAATTACAAAATAGAAAGAGTAAGGGGTTCTTTGTCTCTTCTTTCCTTTCCAGTTGGCTAGGGCAGTGTTCAGAAACTGAAGGAAGACAGATCTTACTTATAATTCATCAGTTTTCTGTCTTCTATAACAATTCTCTTGGCTTTTTAGCAGTGGATTTGTTATGCAGAGGTGCACAAAGTAGTGCTAGCTAGTTTTGTAGTACATAATCTATAAATTCTGGCAGGTTTTGGTTAGTCCCTTGAGTTAATATGTACTACATCTTTAAGATCAGATGTAATTTCACAGTTCAAATTTTTGATTGATTTTAAAAGTAGGCACTTTCCAAGTAATTAAAAGACACTAAAAATAAAAAGTTTATAAGATATGGGTAATTTGAATGAA
The DNA here is from genome assembly GCA_035583235.1 of Hafferia zeledoni. Lineage (NCBI taxonomy): Eukaryota > Metazoa > Chordata > Aves > Passeriformes > Thamnophilidae > Hafferia > Hafferia zeledoni. The sequence goes on from JAWWEV010000083.1 coordinate 55,732,280, forward strand.
AGCAATCACATACATAGGATCTCTTATTACCTGGAGAGGTTACAAATACTGAAAAATACAAATGAGAAAGGGTTAAAAGAGGGGGTCGGAAAGTGATTATGTTATGATTGCATCATCTCAGAATACTGAAGCACCATGATCAATAAACTTCATTGCTATCAAGTCTCAGTAAGACGAGGAGAGTTTAGAATGACCTGTGGAATGCAAAAGCTTCAGGCAGAGAAAGAATTCTTGCAGTGCAGAAAAGTCTTGTGTGTCAAAAGAAGCTGTGGTGTTTTACTCAGAACTTAGTAAATTATTAACATCTTGGTCTGCTGCTTAAAAATATATTATCTATCTATACTGGTTAAAGGTGTGTGATCTGCAGCTTCAAAAGAGCTCTGATCTACTCAAACCTGTGGGTGTAAGATGGAATGACTAGGTAATCTGCCAAAGGAGAAAAGAGACTAAAATGCAAGTATCTGGGTTATAGAATATAGAAAAATCAGGATATGGGATGCTCTGATTTCTTGATTTTCACAGTTTAAGTATGAGAACCAATAGGCTTGAGTCTACCTCTTAAACCTGAGGAAGGGTGTCCAAAGTAGAGTAGTGAAGCTGGTTAAAGGTCTTGAGAACAGCTCTCGTGAGGAGCGGGTGAGGGGGCTGGGGTTGTTCAGTCTGGAGGAAAGAAGGCTCAGGGAAGATCTTACCACTCCCAATAACTACCTGAAAGGAGGCTGTAGCAAGGTGGGTGTAGGCCTCTTTTTCCAAATTACAAATGATAGGATATGAGAGGAAACAGCCTCAAGTTGCACCAGGGAAGGTTTAGATCAGATCTTAGGAAAAATGTTGTCACTGGTTGTCAAGCACTGGAACAGACTGCCCAGGGAAGTAAGAGGTTGAGTTGCTATCCTTGGAGGTATTTCAAAGACCCTTAGGTGTGGTGATTCAGGACATGTTTTAGTGGAGGACTTGGCAGTGTTAGGTTTATGGTTGGACTCAGTCTTAAAGATCTTTGCCACTCTAAATGAGTGGACAGCACTTCTCCAAGGAGAAGAAAAGTTCATGGTATTACCAATAGTAATGGTTTTTGTAGATGCTAACACAGGGTGCCAATTCCCCAAAGTATATCTTTCAGGGGCTTGTGATAGGAAGAGAACTTTGTTTCCTGAAGTGATGGCAGCATTATGATTGGAGGTCACATTTTTTATCTGTGTATGTGGTATCATAATCACAGTATGTGGCTGTATTTGCATATTACAATCGGAGTCCATCAAGCACTTGGAGCATGGGGGGGAAGCGTGCCTTTTTTTTCTCCCAAACAAAATGCCTTCATACCACAGTGCAAACAGCTTCCTAAATACTTCATACAAAACTGGCTATCAGTGAGTTTATGTTTCTGCTATTGAAAGAACCAACGAAGAAAGCCCAACAATTCAGTGCCAACACAACTGTTGGACAATAGGGAGCTTGGTTTAAACCAGCTGCAATATTTGGAAAGCCCCTGGAGAAGACTGTCTAGGGAAACTGCTGAACTGGAACACACGAGCTGTTTGAGCCCTGCCATCCCTTTTTCAGACAGAGATTTGTCGGTCTGAAACCCTGCCAGCTAGAACAAGACTGTTTCCTGCAAGTTGTTTATCCCATCCGCTTCTGCGCGTTTCTCGCAGAAACCAGAAAGGTGCAGCAGGAGGGGAGGAGCAGACCGAGCGGAGGGGCTCTGGGTCAGGAACCCGCCCAGCACCCAGAGGGACTTACCAGGCCGGGCGGTGCGAGGTCGGAGAGCGGCGGTGCCCAGGCGGGTGGCAGCGCTGGGTGCCCAGAGGCCGGACCCGCAGGATGCCACGCACACCCGCGGCACCGGCGAGGCGGCTCCGGTGGAGCGGCCCCGGAGCGAGGAGTAGGGCATCCCGGAGGAACCCTGGCTCCGGCACATCCCTGCCCTGCCCTGCCCTGTGGAGCACAGCCCTATCCATTGGGAGGGAGTTCCGCCTCTCCCATCCAGCGGCCGGCAGCGGCAGCTCGGCCGGTCCCGGGATACAGCCCAGGCTGCCTCCAGCTCAGCCTCTTTAAAGAGCTCATCTGCATCGGTGAGCGCCAGGTCCAGTAACTAATCTAATCTAATCTAATCTAATCTAATCTAATCTAATCTAATCTAATCTAATCTATCTAATGGCTTTTTTCCCCCACAGTCTTCTGTAGTAAAATTCTAACTGTTTGCAAGGAAAAATTAAGCACAAACTCATAAAATTACTCAAAAAGAGTTTATCTGGAACTATGCAGTGCATGGATTGCTAACACCTGTGATATGCTATACTGTGTGCTTGTGCAATGTTCCCCTTTTGAGGCATCTGGCTGTGTAGTCCTTTCAATTGCTCAACACATATTTATCATTATTAAAAGTGAACCCAATTTTACAGGTCATTGTGAAGTAAAAGGTCGATTAAAATGAAAGGAAATACATTGTTAATGAGGATGTGAAATTAGTTTCATTATTTGCAGAGAAGCCTAAGTGTTCATTTGTTCACATTATCTAGATGTGTGTAGTTTCTTTATGCGTAACTGCTACTTATTTACTTATTCAAGGATGTTTGAACATGAATGCAATATGAAGTGGACTTAGAGCTCAGGTGGGTCAGTGAATACTTGGAGTCTGCTACTATTTCCTCATTAGGTATGACAAAAATGTAGATGAGAATCTGTATTCTCTCATGACAGGTGTTTAAACTGATAATTCTGCACAAAATAATTCAGGATGTTAAGTCCCAGTCTTTTTTTTTTCTTCCTTTTCTGACCCTGTTGTACAAAGGTTACTACAAACTGTCGCAACATCTGATCTGCTGGTCGCTGGCTACCCAAACTCAGTATTCCATTCCTACAAACTGGTATTACTGCTAACAGCAACAGGTATTAGGAATCCTAATAACAATCAGTGAAAAGGATCTATTGGTTAGCACTCTTAAAATTAGTTACTCCCAAAATTGTAGTCACTTTGGTTTGCTTGGCTCTTCACATATTCACCTAATATATAGCAAAGAGCCCAGTACCTTCCTTCATAATAGATTTTTTTTACTTCTAGGCCTATCCACAGTGTATCAGAACTACAGAGCAAGACAAATTCGTTCAGATTCCTTTTCATGTGGGCATCCTTATATGATCTGAAAATTCTTGAAGATATTAGCTACATGTTTCAAGATATGGGGGAGGATAAAAGAAGGGAAGAGAGCCAGCTCTTCCTTTTCCACCTTATGAAATGAGTTGTACAATGGCAGTGTTTGCATAGGAAGATATATCATAGGTTAAACTATTTCTATACCCTCATCTATTTCATGTTAGAACTAAGCACTTGTTCTAACATTAAGCAAAGCCATGAGCAAAAACCAGTTTCAGGTAATTTCAAATTTGCTGTTTAAAAAAGTCTACATTTGTTTACAGTGAAAGCCTGGGACAGAAATGAAACATTCACAATGCAAGGTTTTCCTCTAAAGATCTGTATAAGAATTAGAGCTTCCTACGAAGGTATATTTGTTTCAACATAAGAAGGAATTATGCAATGCAAATATCAGATTAAGTGCAGTAAAAACACTTGCATGACTGGAAGAATGGATTACCTTCTGTCCAGATCAGGTCAGTTTTTGTATCCATATCATTATGTATATTCTCAATATTTTGCTTACTCTTGAATAATAAAAGTTGTTTTTCTTCAGCTTTTTCTTTGGCCCATCTCTTACTACACCACTCATATGCTAATGCTGCAAAAAACCCCCTATTTTACAGTGCTCCAGAAAATCTAGTTTATTTAGGTCTTTATTGCAATTCTAAGATCTTCCTTGTGGTTAGTAACACCTGCACCCTTGACTACCAATGGCAATCAAATCAGAGATTCTAATTCTAGATTAGCACTCAGAATTTCAGTGTATGCATCTGGTAGTTTATGATATGTAAAGTGCATAGTTATTTTTTCAAAGTTTTTGCAGTCTCTACAGCTCAAGATCTTCTAAATTCACAAATGCTTGATTCACTACTGAAAACCACTTTTTATGTATCTTTCTTAAGAGGTCTTTCTTCCCTTAGAAGGAATCTTTATTTAGGAAAATTCATTTCCAGAGTTTCATTTTCAAAGCTTTGGAAAGATAACCAAGCCATTGGAAGGAAAGTATTTAGAAAAAGATTTGATTAATTTTCATGGATTTCACAGCAGAAAGGGAAAGAAAGCAAGGCGACCTATCCAGTATAGTTCAGGAATCACTCCTAACATGATTCCAACACAGATCTTACTTCATTGACACTTTTGGATGTTCTATTTGTCTTGTGTAATACATTTCTACAGCAGATCTACCCATGTTAAGGCATGAAACTTTACAATCGTCCTACACTTGATCCTTCCCAACATATCCATGTCTCATACTTCTCTTAGCTCAGCATTGTGGCTTCATTCCTTGGTGATAGGACAAGATGAAACAGCTGCAAGTTGCCCCAGAGGAGGTTTAGATTGGATAGCAGGAAAAATTTCTGCACTCAAAGGGTTGCCAAGCACTGGAAGGGACTGCCCAGGGAAGTGGTTGAGTTGCCATCCGTGAAGGTATTTAAAAGATATGCAGGTGTGATGATTAGGGACATGGTTTAGTGGTGGACTTGTAAGTGTTAGACTGACAGTGGGACTCAGTGATCTGAATGGTCTTTTGTGTGATTCACAATGCCTGAATAGTTTCGTACCTCAAGAAATTTAGGCAGTGTTCAGTTTATAAAATTTAGGGTTGTACACTACCCATCAGTTTGATGCAGCTTTTAAGCTTTTCAAAGGAAGTGGGGGTTTGTTGGACTAATGTTATAGATAGTGTTACTGGAACTCTTATCTGAAAAGGCTAAATGACTAAAATATAGTTGCCAGTTTGTAATGATGCTATTGTCCTTCATGCATGCCAAGTGATTGATACAATCAGCTAATTTTTTGCAGAAACCACTTTGGTGCCAGTAACTACTTATCTTGATAATCCCAGCAGCTCAAAAAATACTGCTTACCACAGGCAAAACCTGATCAGTTCACAGATTTTAAATCATGTGATATAAAAGTAAAAATACAAAATAATTTTAATTTTAGAACTTCCACCCCCCCGAATCTACAATGAAACTGTTAGATTACAAAACAAGAAGTTCATCTTCACACAGACAGAGGTGCACAGAGGGACAGTGACAGTCAGGAAGCCCTTATAACCAAAGAAGAGAAGCTGGAGCACCCTGCTCTGGCTTCTTCCAGAGCTATCACAGGAGGACTGTCAGCTCCCCTGACTGTGTGATAAAAGCAATCGAGATCAGCTGAATGCATAGGCTCCCTGTATCACCTTACAAACCAAGCAAGGTTATTGCTTTATGCGATACATCTTGAGCTTCTGCAAGACACTTTATAAGATGCTTTTTAGCAAAGACAGCGAAAGGGGAAAATAAAGGTGTTTCAGGGGTGAACAAATGTAAGAGAGGTAAGAGTATTTAAGGGACTAGTTGCACATAAACAAATTGCTGGTCAGTATGTCCTTTTGGCCATTCCCTGCAATTGGTCACTGCAGTCTTTCCTGTCTCCTGATGAAAATCCATTTCTATTTCCTGGGAGAAATGCTCTATTCTATATAGTGATGTTCTGAGATAGTGAGTGTAGGATGACAGCAAATTTTGTACTCATCACATTGTTTCTTGGGACCTTAGTGCAAATATTTGATAGCCTCAGCTTTGTTTCTTTGTTACACCTTCTGTGAATTTTTTTCTCACCGTCTGTGTTGTCGATCCAGGATTATTTGCAACTACACTAATTGGTATTTCTATTGCTTTTACACCAAGGGAAATGCTAGTATTGTCGGCTAAATTTGTGCATAATAGAGTTGGGCAGGAATTAAGCATTGGACAGGTGATACAGGTGTCTTTTGCACATATCCACATTACCTTCCTTTGAGGTCAGCTTTACCCGTATCAGTGTTCATTGCTTCTGTCTTGAATATTCACATGCACATAGCCCGCATATTTTTTTCCCATTCTTAGCTACTTACATCTTAGCAGAACTAACTGATCCTTCTCTTTTAGACTTTCTAAATTTGTTTTCAGTAATGAATACAGCTGTACTGCCTTTCAGGATCCCTTTAATGCACAGACGTGCCTGCTCCTGAAAGCACTGCTGAATTCAGCAATGGCTCTGAAAATATTCTTCCTTTATAAATATTACGTATTTTATATATAACTATATAAATAAAAACGATATACTATATAAAACCATAAATACCTCCTACAGCTGGCAGGGGTTTGTGTTTATCATTTCACTTTTCTCAAACTGTACTGCAATTGATGAAATAATTTCTAAGACTGGTCTGATCTTTGCTTCTATGATGTCAGACTGCCAGGTGCACAATAATAATGAGATGCTATATATTATTTATGTACAATTTAAATGATAGTGTTGTTATGGTGACATCTCTATATATAACTTGACAAAATATGGACCCTTCTGTTCTATGGTAGGAAATACTGGCCTATGAAATCAATGGTAATTCTGTCATTGACTACGGCAGAGCTAGAACTATACAGAAAGTATTATAGTTGTCAGATCTACAGCTTCTGTTGCTACTTTCAATGATTTATATTTTACTAATGACATGAATTATCAGCACTCTATTTTTTAACTTTGATTTGGGAGTAGAAATGCACACTTCTTAGAAGTCTTGTAGGGAGAGTCTTCTCTAAATGTAATAAATAAATGATCCTGAAAATCACTTGCCAAAGCAGTGCGATTCCATCAAAGTGATACAATTTATTGCCAAACTTCTCATTATGATATGCTATTAAAACATTTCTATAAAGACATTAGCAGAACAACTTGACTTGTTTAAAAATATACACAGTAAGTTGACACCTTTTGGAAAGTACACACAAGTATCTTCAAACAACAGCACTCCAAAGAGTGACAATTTAAGGCACATAATTATTTTGCAACCTTTGTTACACAGATCTCTGAATAGACCATATATCTGTAAAACATATTTTCATATATTTCAATAACTAGGTTCACGGCTCAGAGACAGAATTCACCTCAGTACAGGCAACACTTCTGGGTATTTTTTAACATTGCTAGGTCATAGTGCAGCATAATAAACATTGTTAAAAAGAACTCTATTCATGGAGCAAAATACGTAGAAGGAACATCAAATATTTCTTCATTTCATCTTTTTGAAATAGGTAGGCCATAGTTAATTGTTCAATAAATAGTGGCTGTGGAATGCTCATCTTGCCTTTCTTTGACAGAGAGTGTCACAGAAAAAATTTGGAGCCAACTTTCTAGGAAGCAAGAACTGAACTTCCCTCACCTGAGGTGAACTGATTACCAACTGATCATTCCAATCCAATAAACAAGGGTATAAACCCCAAAAACAGCTGATACTTCCAGCCAGATCCTCAGCAGCTCTGAATCTATGTTGCTGTGATAGGAATTGGTGGTGCTTTACTGATTAAAGTGTGCTGAAGAAGTAACCAAATGATTGCACCCACGGGGACATAAACCATGGGAAATGTGAAAGTACAAGGGGGGGTAGGGAGGGGTGAAGGAAAGAGATGATGAACTCTTATAACCTGGTTTTTATATATCCCCTGGTAGACAGTGGGAGAATTGCCCCCCAAAAACTATGAAGATGTTCTCAATGTGGAAATTGGGGACATAAAAGGTTTGTTCATCACATTTCAAATTGAGGAATTATGCCAAACAAAACCTTGCTGTAGAACCAATTCTACTAGAAAACCTCTTGCAGAGCAGAAAAACTTGAGAAAATAAGCAACGTATTCCAGGGAAAGGTTTCTTTGCTGTCAGAATGGCCTGTTTCATCCTTCATCTGTTCAACTATGGTGATGCAACACGTAGAAAATGCCTAAGGCCTTTGAAACACTGTACATAAAAGGCTTTATATACATGGTCTTTCCATTTCTGTTACTTAAAGTGGCATAATGTTCCTCTCTGTTTTATACAAGTCCTACAACCCACAGCCCTCTCAAAAGCATATAGGATTCTGCTGACTTTTCATAGACTGCTGCATTTGTAAATACAGTTTTTAGCAGAAAAGATTACAAGAACAATAAAAACTTATATCCTTTGATTTTCAAAATTGCATACTCTTGTCTGTGCAACATTTTTCGGGTGAAAACTCCCATCTGCTGATGACAATTTACAATTATTTCCTTGAGGTAGCCTGTACACAAATAGATTGGGAATGCTCTAACAAGCATGCAGAAAGCAGTTCACAGTGTGGTTCTTTTCCTGACTGCAGCACAGCAATGACCTCTACACAATAGCAATAAGAAATGAAAGTTTTATTTCAAAGCCAACACCTGATGAGCATCTTGCCAACTTTGGTGTTGGTACTTCAGCAATATGCTATGAGACTGAAGGGTAGACTTTGGCACATTGCAATTTGCCCATCCTAACATTTAGTATCTGTCATGGTCCTGTAATATTTCTGTGCCAGTTACTAAAATACTTGTTCCAGTTATAATACCTGGAATAGCATTAATATGCTTTACTTTACCAAAATATTATGTTCATATGTACTCGGTTCACAAAAATTGTATTTACATTATTGAATTATAATGAGACTAGGTCTGGGTGATGAATCTTTCCAATTAGGGTACTGATCTGCATCATTGCCCAAGATGACTACCAAACAGGCAGGTTGATATTGAAAGAACCACATCTCTGAATCTAATCTCTAAATATATTTGGTTTGCATCTATCTAGGTTTATTTATGATATTTGCCATCACATCTCTGCAATTTGCACCAGCCTAACATACAGTTTTAGCAAAGAGGACAAAATAGAAAGATGTGGGCACAAGTTTTCACACATTGCTCCACAACTTTTGGGTGTCTGGGTAAATCTCTGTTTTGACATCTGACACAGAATCACCAAGAACCCATTCAAAATCTGGGTAGGTAGAGTGAAACAATCACTCATTCCTTTACATAAGGTAAAATTTACCAGATACAGTCTCTGTCCAGGATCCAGTCTTAAACAATTCACTCTGAAGGTGACTTGACTTAGTTCATTTACAAATGGTTTAGGCTGATGGCAAATAGAAATAATGAACACATTAGGATCACTCACAGAAGTGGCTAAACACTCACCTATTGATGTCAAAGGTTCAAGCCAACATTCCAGGACTGCAATCACCCAAGGCAAAATACAGATAGGTCAGAGGTCTATATGCTGGCATGTAGCATTTTGCATCTATGAGACACCTCAGTTTTCACTTTTATTTAGTCTTCATCTGAGTTGACTTTCACTGATGTCTCAGCTGTCTTCAAGGTGATGCAGATCTAATTCATATGCAATAAGTGTCTAGTGCAATCTTAAGTATCATTTAAGAGAAAACGGTGCACAAAAACATAAAGGGGGTTCCTAACACAAGCAGGTATATACATGCACAATCCTCTGTACAATACTTTGAACCATTAACATCCTGAGTTGTTGTGGCACTTAAACCATGTGGCAAAACTCAGAATACCATCTGAGAAACCATTATCCTGATCAGCTATTGAAAGTGATACATAAATTAACAGAATAATCTAACAGTTTTTGGAACATGTCTTCCAAAGCAGCAGTAAAAATGAAAAATATTTACAGTCCTGTCTGAGTGAGGCTATTTAAAACAGAGCAGCTTAATTAATAATATGAAATGAATTGCTTTTGACCACACAAATTAAAATTCTGAGCTAATTCTGCATGTTCTTTCATTCCAGTGCTACTGAGTTGAGGGAATAAAGATGAGGGAAGGAAATGGCCCTCCTGGAGTACTTGATTAAATTTCAAGATGCCAGGACTTTCCTCTCCCTGGAAAATTTTTCATGAGAGTCAATATCCCACAATTACTCAGTGACACAAATATTCAAGAGCAGGAAAATGTTTTTCTTTAGCTTGCACTTGTAAAAGGCACTGATCCATTTCAATCAGAGTAGACTTAGCAGGGAAGAGGCTAAACATTGGCTTCTCCTACTTTTATTTCATATAGCATATATATTTAATTCCATTACTGAAGAAGCAAATGCAGTCTATTTCTTTAAATGTATTTATGGCATAATGGTATAATAAACCACTTCCATGTAAAAAAAAAACCATGAAGGATTTACCATTTGAAAAGATTCTTGGTTTAGCCCTCCAAAAATAATAGATTATTTGTAACAGTCTACATGAAAAAATAACAAGGAGTCATATTTCCCCCTCACTATGCATCCTTACATTATGAATAAGAACTTAAAAACGTAAGTGCAGCAGAAAAGCTCCAGTGTTTCTGACATCACAGGACCCCACTCCCTTTCCATCTGTAACCATTTTAGAGCAGATCCTATGAACCAACAGGTTGCTCTCTGTTGTTAGAGAAACCCTTTGCTGAAGTGATTCTCTCTCATCTTCTTCTTCCAAGAAAGTCCTGGCTCACAACTGTGTTTCCTCTTGTTCCAAAGAATGTGGAGGGACATGGCAAGATGCTGGAAGAGATGCCAGCTTCTGAAGCTTAGGGTGTTGCAGAGGTTTTGGCCTGTGGAAGGAGCGTCGGCTTTGTACGCGTCTGGCCGCAGCAGACCTGTAATTTCCTTGTACATCAAGCAGCATTTTCTTCTCTTGGGGCTCCTTCAGGTATGAGTCTTCCAGCCCTTCAAAGATAAGTAGAGAATTCTCTTCTTGTGAATTCTCTGACTTGTAGCTAACTTCAGAACAATAACCTGAGTTTACTGTCTCTTTGTTATTCGTATCTGTACCTGATTCCCAGAAGAGATCAGGTACATTTTGGTCACATGAAGCTATATACTCAGAGACAGCAGAAAGAGATATATTCCCTCTGTTTTCCAAGGAAGAATAGTTTTGTGACCAAGGCATTTGAAGACAAGAGGGGAAGAAGTGGAGAGGATTCACTGAAACACTTCCATTTTGGTTTAGTTGATCATCTGAAGAGGAGTATTCTGTCATTTCAACATCATGGTCCATATCACCTAGAGAGCACAATTAAATAAAAACATTTGTAGTACACATTTATCTATTCATATGCTGGCAATTGGTGGGCGTTACTTCTGGCTATTTTTATGGACAACCTAAAGTGAGTCAGTTAAACTTCTTATCCTTGCTGAGTATCAGGCAAAACCAAAGCTTAGCTCAGTGTTTGTGATGAACTGCCTGTTTCAGATAGTTAGGAGATGGAGCCATCATCTGGTCACCAAGGTGTATCTTTATCTTGAAATGTTTAGTCCTGATGCTCAGCAAGGAAATATTTGAGAATTTTTTAATATAAATTACACTCTTTAAATCAAGTAGCAGAGGGCATCTCCAGGGAATCAATTTCTTATTGTTCAGAACCTATGATCCATTTTCTATATATGTTATATATGTAAAGAAACAACATTTTCACTCTTGGCTTCCAGTTTCCATTGTTTTTTAAAACTTTCTAATTGAAATTTCAGTATCATTCTCCTATTAAGAGAATTTTGTTAAGGAGATCATTCAGAGGACTGTTTCAGAGAGTAATGAAGGCTTATTAGCTAGGGAAATCTTACTTTCCAAAACACTTGTTAAGAAACACAGCATTCAAAAATCCAGTGAATTTGATGTATCAAAGGTACCTGCACAAATACCACATCCGAATAATAAAGTGAATGATAAATTAGGCAATTGAATGGAAGAAAAGAACAAAGGTTAGCAAGAAAATGTTAATCAAGTCATATGTCAGTGACAATGTTCTCAGTGCGCAAAAAGAAGTAAAGAGAATTTCAATGTGGATAAGTGATAAATTTTCCTTTTGTAATGCTGCTCATTGTTCAGACTTTTAATCAGGATATTGCACTTTAAATCACAGTTTTTTAATTAATCCAGTGTTTATTTAAAAATATCCTTTAAAAATAAGCAAAGATGCATTAATAAGGAACTGAGTACTAGAATGAAACAAAAGCCACTCCAGTATAGAAAGTGATGTGCTTCCTCTACTTACACCTGAGCTAGTACATCTTCTGAATGGACAGAAGCCAGCCCAGAAACAAAATAGAACTTCCTTTTCTATTTCTTTTCAAAAGGCTGTGAAATTCTCAAGTCAAGATTAGCAGCATTCACTCTTATCCTGAGGTCTTTGTCTGAACAAAGTTTCATTAGGTAACTATAGAAGTGCTTTCAATTTACCACATTTCTTTATTTGTTGGTGCATGGGGGACACTCAGACATGTATTTTGTGATCATGGATTCCACAGAAGTGAATTCATGATGACACCGACTTTAGCATTGCATTGCATAATCCCTGCAGTGCCCTGTGTTCTATAATTATGATATCTGAACTGTGACCTGACCCACCTCATATAAAGACTGCCTGACTTGATTATAGAAATGAAAGTTGCTTTTTATGGTATGGAAAATTTCCACACAGGAAAAATGAAAGGGCAACTAGGATATTCATTTAAACCCAGAGTCAGTTTAAATTTAAGCCTCTAACACATTAGAAGGCACAAGTTATTTACTGTATCAGAGAGCTAAGCCTTTTCTAGTTTTAAAATAAGATTTGGATTAAGATAAATTCACAGTTTAAGGAAAGCTCCAACTGGAATACTGCTTCTCCACAATACAGTTGTGTCATTATCTCTATCCACACAAGGGAATTGATACATTCTAGTAAGCATGATTAATTTTAAATTCCTTTCTTATGTAATTTAATTATACATCAGTGATGTCACTGAGTACTTGTATTGTAGCAGGGGGCCATTTTCACTTTCTGGCCATTGGATAAATAATCTAGACAAATGTTCAGAACTGACTCAAGGCTTCTTAGCAATAAGAGTCAAAAATCATAGTCCATTTAGGGAATTCAGCTATCCATTTTGTCATCTAGAACTGACTAACCAAGAAACCTGATGCCTCTTGAAAATGGGTGCACAATATTCTGATACTTGGAATACTATTTTCTAGGCATTTAAAGTATTCAAGTCAAAACAGAGAAGGACTCTTATGTGCTGTAAAAATAGCAAGACATTGGACCCAAAATACTTGAACAGCTGTTCTGCAGAAGGAAAATGGAAAGATATTTTGTTAATTAAGTTGGAGGAAAATAGAAGGTGTTTAGTTGTACAAAGAAATCAGGAAGGAAAGAGATGCGCTAGAAGAAGAAAAATCAGAAAAGTTCACTTCTGAGTAGACAGGCTTGATAAGAAGGATGGTTAAAAAATAAAGGTGATAACATTGTTTAAAATATTACATATGTGTTGATTCTGGGAGAAAAGTTCTGGGTCTGTCCTCTGGGCCATCTGCTAGCAGGAAGGAATCTACTGATTTATTGCTGAGTCTGAATGGAGTGAGCCGTCTGAAGTTGTTTGGAGAGTATGGGATCTGCACTCGGGCCCTTTGTGATGGCACCACAGTATCTTCACTAGATAACCACGGTGAGAACTTCATGTAGATGCTTTGATCATCATCAGCTGAAAATACTGGGTTATCAATTCCTAAAAAAGAATTCATGAGTAACAAATAAAATTAATCACAATAATTTCTTGGTAATACAGCAAGATGCTTTGTAAAAGGAGCATGGCTGTTGGTGGGGGAAAAGAATAGGCTGATACACATGTGTGTAGGTGTGACAAATCCAATACATAGACTGTTACACACACATGTACCTTGGCTATTGCTAGGCATATATGGATTTCTATTAGAGAGAAAAAAATGGATTTATATCCAATATGCAGTTATACTGGGGATACCTGGAGACAAAAATTCAAATCAATAAAAGAAGAAATCAGTCCACAAATTTTAATTTAAAAAAGGCTCACAGTAAAATAACTGCAGAAATTTAAATCAAATCCATAAAAAATAAATAAAAGATGGGAAAACATGCAAAAAAAATGTAAAATTCATGACTCCATCAAGGAATGAGATTTTTTAATGAGGTAGCTAGAGCAGGCCATGGAACAGTAAAAAAGTAAGCTACAGGAGCCTGTTAATACAGTTACCAAGTTTGTTGTACTTTTACAGAAACATTTTAGGTCTGCATCTTGCCACCCACTTGTTTCTGGGTGTCTTTATACATACTCAAACACAGAATTTGTCACAAAACAGTGAAAAGGCTGTATCAGCACGTTTGCCGAAACAGTACAGGTACAAGCGCTTTTCTTCACTGTATGCATCATGGTACACATGAAGCAAACAGTGTTCTGCTGAAAAATTCAAATGCAAAAGTGCTAAAGAGAAATAGTACATTTTCAAGCTTTATAAATCGTATTATATATGATTTCTGTTATATTTAGTGATATGGTTCCAGTCTGACACTTTGGAGCCTGTCAGGGCTGGAAATCAAGTACAATGAGGTGCCAGATATGTTGCAAATCTGCTTCTTTCAGTGATTTCTATGGACCTGTAAAGGATCTGAGGGAGTGGTGAATTTAAGAGAAGTCCTGCCTGAAATTAGAAGAATGAAATTTATCACAACAAAATGCTTCCAATGCAAGTGGAAAACAGTTCCAAAGGACTAGTGTTGACTGTCTTGTGAGGTAAGACAATTCTAAAATAACATTTTCTGTTGCTGGAAATAGTTAGTGATTTTAAAATTGGTTTAGGTAGTCATGTTCACAACTTCTATCAGTAGCAAATTTGATGCTTTCCATGAATTCAGATATCCAAAATTTGTTATGTTAACATTAATATTAAGCAAATATATTTTCAAATAAAACACATAAAATCAAAGCAAAAAAATAAACAGAAAACCCCCACCAGCCAAAATCATCAGCATTTCTAGTGCTTTTTTAAACATTTGAGAAAAAAATATTTAAAGATAATAAATATTTTTACCAGCAGGATTATCTGTGAAATTTTGTTTCGTCACATTAGCTAAGAAATCTACTCCTTTGCCCAGATGCAAAGTCTCATAATCATTATTTTCTTCTGATTCAGAAAACTCCAAATCTGGGGGGGAGAAAAAAAAAAAAAGCCTGATTTGATTAGAGATTTTTATCAGTTCTAATAGAAAATGCTACTTCATGCTGTTTGATGCTAATGGTTATCAGATACATCATTAACAAGGATCTAGATAAGAGCAAAATTCAATCAACACTTGTAGCACTGAAATGTGAATGTATATACAGTTTGCAGCTCAGATACCAATTATATCAAACCAAACTTTTGCCTAACAGATTTGCCTTCCTGGAACTTAAACACACCAATATAAGATATGGCACCACTGCTCCTGCTGTGTTCTGTGTCTTAAATGCTCCTAAGCTGACAAAAGCCCTCTTACAATAACCAGTGGCTGCATTTTCATCACTTGATTTGTATCCTGGATAATTTCAAACCTAATGAGGTCATTGCTGATTGTACTGCATTAGAACAAGTTTTGAAATAGCTGCTAAACCATTTGTTAAGACTGTCTTCAAATTATGCATTTTTTGTTTTAAGTAGATGACATCTTTAATAAGACAACATTGAACGGCCTACTAATGAGTATTTGGAAAGCTCTTCACATACAAAAAAATTCTAGAAAATTACACTTAAGGAGCCAGCCTGTATGCTCCTGTCAGTCAAATTAAAATAACACTCAGAAAATGATTCAAAGAAGATACATAAAGAAAAACATTTTTGCTTGGAGCTACTGAGGAAAGGTGAATCCCTCTCTGTTTCACTGGAATTCTCCTTGATATCAAGGGATTGCAGAAACAGAGGAAAGAACCCAAGTAAAAGTTAGTTCAGTGGCCTTTAAACACATTTTGAAGTGTTTTAAAGTGACACATTATTTTATAATTATATAACAAATATATTAGCATCCATCACATTTTGCTATGCCTGACATCAATGCCAAAAGGTGGCTAAAACATTAAAGAATTTGTGGCTTTACATGAAACCCAGCTTTTGCTATGAGTGCTCCCTAGGCTGGTCAGCTTCTGATTACTCTTTCAAGGCTGACCTGTGTGTTAGATTTGAACATGAATGGTGAATTAGGACTGAAACTGGCCTCTGACTGTGTGTTCCTTTCAAAGCTGCACTCTCCTTGAGCCCTAACATACTTGCTTAGCCTCAACTCTGATACAGAGCCTTCTAAAACAATGGACTTTAACTCAGATCAGAATGTCATCCCAACTACTGAATTTTATATGGCTGATACCCTGGGCAGACATATCCTGCTGTGATGAAAAAGAAAAATCTTACAAGCTCTCTGCACCTTATACAAAAGGAAGCTGCAAGTTCATTTATGTTGTAGCCACTGATATTTCAAAAATTTGAGTAAAAAGGCCAACTAAAATTTTGTTTGTCATCCAGCTTCTTAGAAAAACAACTTCTAAATCATAGAGATGCTGCACTTAAGCATGAAGAAGATCCTCACTCTGAGTTCTGAATTATGACCAGGAGTCCCTTTTTATTATCAGTTTTGCTATTGTATATCACAAAACCTTTCACTGATGCTTTACTGGCAATGTAGCTGGTAATGAAAATGGTCTAAGTGTCTTTTTACCTTTTTCCTTCAAAGTAAAATCTTGTACTGGATTTTCTGAAGGAATGTTTCCATTTGGTATGACACTGCTATTTCTCTGAAAAGAAAGCAAAGAAAGTTACCAAAAATGCCAATATCCTCAGTCACAATGGCAGTGACACCCTTTGAAAGGAGAAGTCCAGCAGCATAACCCTGAAATCTCTTGTAATCTGTGCTTGAGACTCAATACAGATGCTATGAGTTTCCCACCTATGCTCATAGTGTGCACAGGGTGAAAAAAAGAAAAAAGAAACTGGCTCTTTGTATGCTCTGTGTTCCCTCTTAGTTTCATATCAATTTGGTTGAATGCTCTATGCCGTAGTGCTTCCCTGCTACCTCTATCCTGCAAAATCTTCCCACAGCATTGTAGCATGACTCAGGGTCTGTTGTTTTCCAAGTGATCAGAAATCTCACACCCAGAAGAAAGAGTCCCAAAGGATAGAGAAAAGCAGAATGTGAGAAGATGCTCCTTGAATTACCTCATAGTTCAATCTCTTCTTGCTTAGGTCTTTTTAAGTTCATGAAGTTCTACAGGACAGAGATAAATGCAGGACACAGGACCCTTCAGAGTCCTCCCTGGCCTCCCCTCCCCTTAGTTTGTATAATAGGTGCCTACATCTGGGTCCTTGTGAAAATATTTTACCCTTTTTTGGCCCCGGTCTCGCTTGTGGATTTTATTGAGCTTCTTGGGATGGTTTATTCCTAGCTTGGTACTCTTGAAAGATTCTAAGCGCTTCCTCATTGTCCTATGGAAAATCTCCTTGTCTTGTTTGTCATCTTCACTGTGCATGATCTCATGTCGACTGTACAGGTGTTTGTGCTGTGGCCAGGAAGGGAAGACAATATTCATTTATTTAGAAATACAGCTGGAAGCCCTGAATCAATGCATTCAATCAGTGTCATGGAAATGTCAACAACTCCATCAGAAAGAATGAACCAAAGACTAGTCTGAAGGCATTAATGAAACTCCCATTTTTCTTTCTCTTTTTTCTCTATGAAACAGGTGTAAATCCAGGAATTTCAAGTATGTAAGAGTAGACTGTTCTTTAAAGTAAGCTCCCCCATAAGTGTCTGAATTACTTCAGCTGATACACTCCATTTAATCCTGATCAGAATCTATGTTGGACAAAGTTCTGCACTGCACTGACCCAAGTGATTTCAAAAGCACTGCTTCTGTTAAAAAGGCACGTTCTCAAGTGAGAAAGCACACAGACGAAGAGCCTGTCTTCTTCAAGGGTGCAGATTTTACAGTGGGTTGTCTCCTTTTCAGTTTCATTCCCAAGTTTTGGTTCGTAATGCCTCCTAGCTTTAGATTGGAAAACAGTCCAGTGCTAGCTTTTTGCTCTCACCTCCTGCCTGGGTTTATACAGGTACTGTTGTAGGGTGTGATGAGCAAGTGTATCTTCTGTGTCTCGAATGCTTTTCCTCCTCTGCTCTAAAGCCTGCATATCAAGGCAAACCGGTCCAGCTTTTTCTCTCCTGAAGAAGAGCACAAAGAGCAGTTTTTAAAATCAGTTATTGCTAAAGAGGAGGAAGAAACAGGGAGATGAGGAACAAGAGCGAAAAAGGTTGAAGATGAAAATAAAAAAAAGGAAGGGTAAGAATTTTCTAAATGAAAATGAGCGAGCAAATGCTCAATGGGAAATGTGAGAAGATTTTTGGGTTTTGTCTTTCAAGCTGATGTAGCATTAATTTCACAGTTTATAAGACACATGGTCTGTTCAATGACAGGTTCACCAAGGAGTGAAGGAAGGGGCAATTTTTTTCCGTGCTTGTCTCCTGACTTATTCTGGAGCAGGTACAGAAATAACATCTAGCCCTGTATATAGCAGTTGGTCAACCAAAAGCAAACAAAACAACTCTAATGTGGATGTCTGTTTCATATTACCAGCTTTTACTGAAAAGAATTGTGTGTAAAATGCAACAATATAAACCCATGTATACCCATTTTATGTTCAAGGAAATATTAAAGTAAAAACAAGTAGCTCATTAAGCCCCTGTAAATTGCATTTTTCAATTTTTTAGCATTGTTTCAATCTCCTCTCACATACCTCCCCATCAGCCTTCATTACTTACAGTAAATAAGAGACAGAGCCTTCCACAGTACTTGGGAGTGGGGTGCTGAAATCCACATTTACCATGTTGTCTGTACTTGGAGAACGTATAAATGCCAATGAACCTCTTCTCTCTCCCTGGTCACAGAAAGAAACAAGACATATTACAGCTGGAAACACCCAGGACAAAATATGTATCAGAAACTGCAGATCATTTTTGAGACTGCTGTACTCAAATGGCACAAGAAGCACGAGAGAAGTTGTATTTAGGTAACAAATACAAACCATTTTTTGGTTTTATGGTTTCTTTATGTTGAATGACATTATCCCAATGAATAAAGGCAGGAGAAAAACTATTCCACTCTTATAAATTGATTTAGAGGAGGTGAGTGATATCCTAGGCCTCAACAGATTAGCAGTTTTACTTTGCACCACATTGAAATCCAAGTGCATAGGGATATACATACAGATTTCTATGCATCGACACATCACTGCACTAACAGTAGGATTTTCAAACATACAACAATAAGTTTTCTGTTCTGTACCAGACTGGAAGCAGCAAATATTAAGTGGTGAGAGGAGTCTACAAGGCTATTTGAATGAGGTTGTGACATGACCGGATGAGATACTGAAGAGATTTTCCAGTTCTAAAACTAGCATACAGGAGTGACCTGCTGGAAAACCTCGGCTCTATGCCTTCACATATTTCCCTACAGCTTATGTAATCTCTTGTTTAGGTGAAAGCTATTTGTTGGGTGGCATTGTGCCCATAAAGGCTAAACAGATTGTGGTAGTTTTAGTTAGGCCTAGATGTATGAATCACAGCAGAGAGAAATCACAGAGCAGGTCTCTACATTTTAAACAGTAATAAAGAATACATCAAGCAAAGCCATCTCCCTTGCAGAACATTAAAGGAGATTTTATGTACATTTCTCCAACTTTAACTACACTGTATTCCCTTTACATCTTGATATTCATAGAGCAAATGGAATGCTTTCTTTTGCTGTGGTAGCTGTTATGGGTTTAGCTGATAGGCCTAAATTTAGGCTTTAAAGTTCAGACCAGGCCTGAAATTGTCAGCTGTCTTGAG
>JAWWEV010000083.1:55752007-55823942 GCA_035583235.1 Hafferia zeledoni
GGAATTGACTTCTCTAAAGTGATTTGTAGTTAAAATGGTAGAATTTGTGTTTACTGGGAAGTGGGAAGTTATTTCTTTGGGCAGCTGGCATTTTGCCAGCTCAACCCCAGACAGTAGCCCATATACATGTTACAGTATGTGTTGGATCAGACTATTGGCATTAAGAAGTACATTCTGGCCTTTTGGGCAGAAAACTTGAGATGAATAAAATTACATTCTGGGACAACATCGTCCCATCCGTATTTTTTTGAGTGAATCTAACTTTCTTTTCAAATCAAATTTACTATTTCATACATACATCATATCATATCATATCATGGAGGAATTTCAGCCAAAACAAGGTATGAACTGTAAGTATTTTAAGTCACTTCTGTTCATTTGCTCTGGACTATTTTCATTTTGCTTGTCTTAGATTCTCCCCTCTCAACTGTAAGAAATTTATTTAGGTTGACACTGAACTCCCTCAAGCTCTTGTTTATTATACAGATGCAGGATAACAGTAGAACTCAACCAAGAAAAAGGTATAAAATAATTTTTAAACTCTCAGTTTCTTGAAAGTGAGATGAGAGTGAGTAGCTGGGGGAGGCAAATCTCTACTTCTCCTGGAGGAAATGGCTTCCATTTCAATGTCAGCTTGTAAGTCATAGATACTTTGTTCTAATATATATTTGAGAAGTCAAGAAAAGTTGTTAAAGCAAGCAGTGTATCACTGAAGCAAATATTAAAATGAAAGAAGTGAAATGACTTTAGGATTCGTAACTCATAACTAACTCTAGAGCTTGGAGAACTTTTAATTTCTTTGTGTAGTAAACATTCACCAATAGAATTCATCTGCAAGACACATTATACACAAATAGTGTTTGGACTAAGGTAGCAAAAGTCAATTTCCTTGTGTTTTGTCTCCTAAAAAATTATTGATCAAATTTAATCTGACTTCACTATATGGGATCGAAGACATTATTGGGTAAAGGTTCTGGTGCTAGATCTGCATAATTTAGTGATCCATCGAGTGCTTTGCTTCTCTTAAAGTGAAGAAATACTGTATTGAATCTACTGAACAAATTCAACACTTAATCTGAACTTGAGTTTCATGCTCGTCCACATCAAAGTCATTATCTAACTTTCTTCCTCTGAGGTGTGACCCAGAAAACATCCCAAGAAAGAAAATTAGTTCTTGAGTACAGATGGTCTGAAAACTGAATGGGTAATTTACAAAATCTCAAAAGGAAGTCTTTGCTTGTTTTGTGAACCACTTCTCATTTTTCACACTAACATAATTTCTGAATTTCATCTTGTTTTCTGAATTTAATCTTTAAAATTACATGTTTCATTAGAAGAAGGCTGACTGGCTGTAGCTCATTCTCAAAAAAGAAAAAAAATAAGAAAAAGAGCTTAGTAGCAATACCAGTATTAGTCGTGGTATTAATTTATTTTATTTAAATTAACCAAATAACTGATATATCACCTAGCTGAGTTCAGATGGAGATTATGGGCACAGAGGTATTATCATTTCAAAGATCACCTTTAAAAACATTCCATTTAAAACTGTCCTTTACACTGTGCCAACACTGCACGTTTGTGGCTATTTGAGCTAAGGTGACTAGTTTCATACTGAAGAAGGTTAGGAATTCTTAACGCAATCTGGTAACATTGCTCCAGTCTGACAATGGTGCTCCAGCAGAAGGTCAGAAACTCTTCCACTCCGTAGCTTTAAAAATTTCTCCTATTGCAAATCTTAAGTTTCCCTAACTTCACAATTCTGTGATTGCATTTGTTATTTGTAGTATACCACTTCAATTCTATGTGTTGAATTGTGGGGGTTATGATTCCCTTGAATTAAAGTTACCCTTCCCAATTCTTTTTGTGTCTTATGATGATCTGGAAGAGTGAGATTAGCAGTCCACTACTTTGGCCACGTATCCACAACATTTCGAGCTGAGCTTCTTCAGACCAGATTTGTCACTACACAGAACACTGTTCTGCAGGAGCCAGACTCTGTTGCTATATTTAGAAAGACAGTATTCCTCCAGTATTTTTTTCATGTAATGAATATAGAAACAAAGATATTGAGTGAAATCCAACAGAAAAGTACGCTGACATAAGTACAATACACTAATACTTGGTGATCAGGCATAATACTGAGAACTACAGATTCTCAAACCCAAAACCCATTTTAAAAAAATAAAGCAAATCACAGATGGAAACACTTTTCCTTTAGACATCTCAGCAATATATCAACTTTATGCTATATTATATATTTTTAAAAAATCAAAACCCAAGTGATGCTATAATATGTCAACAAGTGTTCATAAGTACCTCAGCCACATAGCTAATTGCATCCTTCAAGTTCAGTTCATGGAAAACATTAAGGATTTGGTCTCTTGATTTTTGAGCAGATCTTCTCATCAGTATTTTTCTGAGGAATTTCCTATCAAAATTGGACCACCTGATAATTTAAATGAACTGTGTTAATGGCAACAAGCAATTTTAGTTTCACAGCATTTTTAGTTTAGCATAAATGATATTTTTCGAGCTAAACACTTTTTAAAAAATGGTGAACACAGGAATGGGAGAGGTTTGTGTTTTGAAACTTTTCAAGTAACATGTAGAGAAAGTTAAGGAAAAGCCTGCTACAAACTTATGTCACAAAGCATTTCATCGGTTCACTTATCAAGCACTCCTACAACAACAACAGTGCTGGGACTACAGTATCCCATTTCAAAGGCAGTTAAGAGATTTTATACTTGGGAGATCATACTACCTTAGTTTTCTACTTCTGATTATGTTTAATTTTCTTCCCTCCTTTGGAAAGTAACCTTCCTTTTCTCAGTTGTATTGTAGGACAGTCAGACTAGAAAATCAGTTCACAGCAACAGTGCCCCTCCAAAAGCTCTGTGAGGGGGCCTTTTTCAGGCCATTGATGCCCTCTGCTCTGGTAGTGATGTGGATTTTCTGTGCTTTACACTTTCAAGATCTGACAGAAGGGTATCAGCCATTTCCGTATGTAAGGTCCAGAAGGTAAAGGATGTTCTACTTTAATTTAACTACCTTGAGATTTTATCTAAATGGCATGAGGCAATTTGAGACTGTTCCTCAGAGTGACTCTATCCATCTTGCCCAATGGCTATTTTGAGTTTCCAACTTCTTATTTGGATTGCTGAAATCATTTTGTGTTAAACATTATTCACAGAATTGATAACTATTCCTGTTCTCTAGACAGAATATCCGACAAGCAAGCTCCAATTCTGGCTGCCCCCCCTGACCCCATCAGTGAAGGTGGTAGGAGCTGCCACTTCCTTGAGGAAGCAGCACTTTCACATATACAGAGTCCAAAAGGCAGCTTTAAGATGGTCTCATTCAAAATACATTAGTCATCAAACCATACACTCAACCATGAATCTACATTAAGCTATCTCTTCTCTTGTTATTTAGGGAGATTACTTTGTGACATGTAAGAAGTCAAGCTCTGCCACTACAAAAATACAGCTCCATATTCAAGGGAGTATTTCAAAAGTGGGGATGTGTTCTCCTGTTATATATAGGCCACTGAAATTCATTCCCCAAAAGTAAACTACAAATTTAGATCAAAAGAAAGAAAATGTTCTGTCTGGAATGCCTCAGGAAAATTCTTCACTGCATAAGTGAAGGAAGAGCAAAATGAAAGGAAGGAGACTGTCCCTATAACTGGATGGAGACACATGACAAATTGTTTTAGTTCCACTACAATCTAGCTCCAGCCTAGGAGTTGTATAGTTGCATAAGCATAATGCTAAACCTAAGCTAATAGACTCAGCTTCTTAGGTTAGGGGAGTACTCTGCAGAGAACTAACACAGCCACATGGCTTTTGGATTGGAATTGGCATGTTGAGTCAGGACTGTGACTGCCTCCACCTACGAAAAGTCCTAACCCGAGGGAGAGAACAGCCTAACCTCAAAGAACACTCTTAAACATGTCCAGATTTAGTGTTCTTTTTTTTAACATGTTTATTCATCTAGACATGGAAGTGTGTCCATCACAGTGGTAACTCTTCATATGTACTTTAAAGAAAATGGTATGTCTTTCAGCTGAGTAATTTAGCTTCTCTCAAGATGAATCAGCTATAAACAGACTGGGACAGTTCATTATTGGTTTCAAACTAACAGGCTGCAACTATCAGAGTCATTTCAAAGCACCCTGTGCCATCACTTTCAGAGGTGTTGAGCACTTCCTCTGGAGCTAGCCCAGGTGTAGCAGAGGTTTTTCAGTGCCTCCATACAAAAATATTGTTCATAAATTGTAATATTACAGAGAAGAACCAACACTAACATTTTAGATTAAAACTTGTGCAAATAGCCAGTTCTCTCATCTTGAGAGAATCTGACTCCTGAATGCAAACTGAGGCACCTGCAAAGGCATAGCATGAACTGTGGAAGAAAAGGTTTCAGTTTTAAGGGAACAAAAATACAGTGTTTTCAGGATTGTTATGTTTCCAGTATTTTCAGTATACAACCTCTTAAACTACATTTTACATCCTTGCTTTCTCTAAATGCTTGGGCTTAAAAAGTCATAACATACAGGTAAGATTTCCGAGCAGTATTTCAACATTCCAAGTTAGTTACTACTTACTTGTCTCTCAGATAATGATGCCCTATTTGTCCAGAAATATCTTCTATAGCAGAAAGAATGTGATCAAAGGCCTAGGAAAATGAAAGTGGAATAAATATCTTTACAGAAATAAAAAAGCATAATTAGAAAATAGCTTGATTTAGTTCGCAGTTCGGCCATGTAACTGCAGAGTAATTTTATTGCTGTTAAGCAAATTTTTTTCCCATTTACAGAAATACTAACTACTATACGCTTTTGTTCAAAGGTCCTGAGCTTTCTAATCAGTGCTTTATAAATTCACTAACTATTCTTGAATTACAAGGATCTCAGCAGAAGGTTCTTAGACTCCCATTTTAACATTCAATTTTAAAACTTTTTATTGACTGATTTTACCACCTCCATTTCTGCCCTATGAAGTACATAAGCCTCTATTAGTGTCAGTGATTAAATCAGTTGACCAATTTCCCTAGTGTGTCTTTTTAGATGTTTCAGGAATCCATACTCCCCTCAGAGTAGAAGTAGGCACCATTCTTTTAATATCTAGGGCAAAAATTCTATCGAGTATATTAGATGGCTGATAGAAATCACGAGGTTTATAGCTTTTGATTCAAACCAAGGCAGCTGCAGGTACAATTTAGTCTTTTTATAAATGTGGTTATTAACATTCCACTCTGAACATTGCAGTGATTACTGCAGAATATACAGATGCTACATTAGGAACAACATGGGTCATATTTGGCACGGGTGAGGCTGTACCTCGAGTACTGTGTTCAGTTTTGGGCCCCTCCCTTCAAAAAGGACATTGAGGTGCTGGAGTGTGTCCAGAGAAGGGCAACAGAGCTGGGGAAGGGTTTAGAAAAAACATGCTATGAAGAGCAGCTCAGGGAGCTGGGCTTGTTTGGTCTGGAGAGGAGGAGGCTCAGGAGTGCCTTATCACTCTCTATGACTACCTGAAAGGAGGTTTAAAAGGTTTTAAGTTGTGCCAGGGGATGTTCAGATCAGATATTTAAAAAAAAAAAACAACAAAACACCAAAACCAAACACTGAAAGAGTGGCTAAACATTGGAATAAGTTGCCCAGGGAGATGGTGGAGCCTCTGGAAGTTTTCAACAGACATCTGGATGTGGCACTTGGAAATAGGGATGAGGTGTAACTGTGGTGCTAAGTTCACTGTTGGACTAGTCTCTTCCAACCTTGATGATTCTGTGATGCCCTACAGTCTTCCATACTTTAACATATATTTGTATTGAAAATGTATGTTTTCTTTCACTGAATAAGAACTTCATAATGTTGTGTGTAAGTGAACTGAATGAGATTGTGTTTCAAAATATTTTAAAAGTGTAAAGAAATGCAGGGACACACAGCACTCACACCGAATTAAAACTGTTGCTATTAATCTGGAATTTCAGTATATAATCATCTTTACTGGTCAGTAGACTATCTTTCTATGTAATATGCAAGCTATAAAGCCTGCTGTCATACCTTTCCCAAACATTAACAGTTTGTAAGATGGAAAATTAAACTTATTTGCACATGCTTTGCCCCAGTAATGATCAGTCAAACATCCCCCTCTTTTAGATGAAGAGGAAGACACATATTCAATCCGTGCTGTTTCCCCAGCACTCTCAGCCCCATTGAATTCTCAAGTGAAAGACCTTAACTTTCAGTTGAGTTTCCCCTCACAGGACTCAATGCAAAGACAAATAGTAACCTAAAAATAACTTTTGAAATGTTTCAAGGATTTTGCTCATGAAATTTGATAGCACCCTCCCTTCCAAAAAAAAAAACAACCCAAAACTAATAATTTTGGTTTCTTTTTTCACTTTCTCTGTAAACATCCAAAAGATACGACAATTTTCTTTTAAAATATCTTACTCTGCCATGAAGTTTCTCATTCAGTTTTGGCTCTCTGTGTTCAGTTTTCTTCACTTTCAGCCACTGTACCAAAGGCTTGATAGTCAGGCCCTAAGGATTGAAGCATGATAATACATACTTAGGAGTTTTCTTAGACTTTCCTCCAGATGGTGGTGTTAAAGAGAAATAGAGCACATTTGTGTGTTACAGGGTGGTTCTCATACTTTCTCAGTTATCTCTGTCCCCTCTAGAAGATAAAATGCCATACCCTCAGCTCCTGTTACAAAGATTTGAAAAGACAACAACCAATGGAAAAATGTATCTTCTATAGAAAAAATATGGAAGGGTGGAAGTGTTTCCTACGCTATTGAATCCCTGTATCAAGAGTTCGTGACCACAATTAAACCTCCTGTAATGCACTTCAGAAAAAATTGCAAGCTGCTATATACTGACATATCTCCATTTAAATTTATGGGGTTTTCATCCAGAAAGTGCTATTTTGTTTGGATGTTAAATACTTTCTTGTCCCACTGCTAACTGTTGTATTATAAAACAAGTACTGAGGCTCAGGTAGATCATCTTAATGACTGTGTCTGCCCATTAAAAGGACTGTTCCCTATAGTTATTCACATGAGGTGAAGGATGTTTAATCAGATATTAACTTGGCACTATTAATACCAAGCAGCTAAGACTGAACAATTTTTAGCACAAAGGAAATTGTGTTTTGTCCCATGTGGTCCCACATGAAAACATAAAATGGGATCTTTGTTACTAAAATTACAAATTCAATTATTCTTTCAGTTCAGTGAAACAATATGCAACCTTCAGCTGAGAACTGCTTTAAGCATTGAGTACTTTTGGGGGACTCCTTCTCCTTGCAAGAAGCATGCTTAAGAAGTTAAATTACCTGGAAAATAACAGTAAAAAACACAACAATGATAGTCGTGCTGACAAACAGGTTTTTCTCTTCCACTTTTTTCTCATTCAGAAGTGCAACAAGAGCAAAAGCAACTGCTCCACGTAGTCCACCATAGGACATCACCACCTGGTCTATTATCTCCAACTGGACTGTTCTGTAGCGGTTTAGAATCCACGTCTGTAAAACTACACCTGTAAAAAACAAATGTCAGCACGTCTAAAAATGCAATGTCAATATTCCAGCCATGTCTGACAGTAATGGTACCACCAGACCCGCTTTGTAACAATCTACTCCACCGACTTCCCCCTCCATATCACAAGACTGCCTGCTTGGTGCCACCTCCTTTACAAGTAGCCAAAAGAATTAGGTGGAGCTGCTTCTGTGAGCCACGAGCTCTTCTGAGAGCTCTGTTCCCCAGCCAGGCACTACAGGGCAAGTTCTGCTGTGTCCTAACCTTTGAAATTTGTTGAGAAAGAATAGAATTTCTAGTGCCATAACCAGTGATATGCACATAGTCATTTAACAGAAATGTCTTAAAACAGCATTGATTTAGGGAGTAATGTGGTACCTTTTACAAATTACCAAACAGGACATTTGTGTCATTGTCTTATGAAGCCTGTCTAGTTATGCTAATACTGTCTTCAGACCTACAGATGAGGTGCTGCCTATTGCAGGAGACCTAAAGCTCTAGCTATCACAGAGCTCCCACCATACAGAGGAAAAACAGCTTCACCACTCCTGCGAGTGTCATGGCAAGAGTGTCCCACTGCAGCACGACAGGGCTGTTAACCAGCACAAAACACATGGTGCTCCTTTTAGAGAACTCTGAACTATGGTGAGGCAAGTGTGTCTGGTCACTCTAAGAAGAGCCTCTTAAGAACTCATTCATGCCACCAATTTGACTCCTTCAGGGTATTGAGAGTTGCAATTGCATAAGATCCAATATCATCAGGTATTTAGCAATTTGTCAATGTCTAAGATCAATTACTTTAGTGGGTGCTCATTGTTATTGTTGAATATTTACTATTTAATTGCTGAGCACATTTATTATGGGATTGTTAACCACTCATTACAGGAATACAGAAAGGGTCAAAGACAAGATACTGAAAACTCTTTTACTCAGGCACATTAGCAGTTACTGAGAAGCAGCTAAATGAACAATGCTTATAGGCTATTTAGAAAGGAGGACAAGGGGCTAGACACTTCATTATGCACAGGAGCCTCTGAGACAGAATAAGAACACAGACTCTAGGAAAACTGCCAGCTAGATAGACTTGCAATCTGTTATTTCAATTTAAGTCAAGACAAACAGGCAAATAAGCTACTTTAATTTATTCCCAGGTGTAAGTACACACACCAAATCACTATGTGTGTTCTTCTCTCCAAGTCCTTCATTACGTGCCTTTTATGGAACTTCAGCAGAACTACAGCAGAACTACATACATAGCTGGGCAAATCATTGTTGGTATTTTGAAATGTTTGCAAACTTATATAACCCCAGTAAATTGACAGTAGGTAATCCCCACCTGCCACAGTCTTATTTGCTCAGTTTTTCATCAGTCCCTGAGAATTATTTCTTAGGCCAGAGAACCCACAGTGTAATTATGTATGGTCTGATATCACTGTGTGTCTGAAACCTGAAGTCAACCATAAAATTAGCTTAAGACAATCTCTTTATTACTACATTGAAAAAGCTGAAGGAGAGATATGGCTTACAGAACTCACATCTTTTGTTAAAGAACAAAGTCCATTTCACTGGAAGATTTTGCCAATACCATGTGCTGGGTCAACAAAGCTTAGCCACTGGATGATTCATCTTAGGTGCTGGTCCTAGTCACATCCTCACACATTATCAAGAATGAAGTCCTGCTATATTTTCAGCATATGATGAAGCTTACTATAGAGATCTACTCTCCTAACCCAAACCCAACCATAAATTCAACTAAAATAAATTGAATGTTTTAAAATAAACAAACCTAGAGCTCCACATTTTTTAGGGAGGGAGCTAAAGAATATGTGATTGCATCAGCAATACAATGCAAGAACAGGAACATCATTCCCTTACCAATAACTCTATATACTGAGATGAAGACCAGAGTCAACAGAATAAAAGCTGTATTCCAAGTCCAGATAGCTGGATTTACAGCTGAAATTCCGAGGAACATGAAGATAATAGTTTCTGCTCCACTGGCCATCATTTTCATGGTGTATCTTACAGTTGTAGAAGACTGTTCAGATATGTTAGCTTTGACATATTTCTGACAGCAGATGCCACAGAAGGTTATCCTACAAAAAGAAGCAATTGTTCAGAAAATATCTGTTTCAACATTTAGCATTACTTCCATCTGTCTGTCACATAGTGATAAAACCCACCATTAATTTCTAAGAAAAAATACATTTAGGAGCCATTGTGAGTCTAGGCTAGGTAAAAAGCATATCTCAAACATTCATGCTGAGGTACCCTCAAGAGGCCTTAAGACAGGATTTAATTAGATCACAACAGACCTTAATTCTCTTCGTATTACCATACTGCTTTACAAAACTTTGCAGAATTTCAAATCTCATTTACATTAAACATAAACTAGTGATCTGTTTGCAGAGAGATATTTAGATCTTGATTATACTTACTGTATCATCTACAAACATGACAAGCAAAACTGAGAAGAAAGGTATGCCAGGAATCAATGGATACTAAAAGAGAGACCACAGAGGCACTCAAGCCAAAACAGGCAAGATTTAGGCAAACCTTATCAGACTAGCCAAGACAGAGAGCAGTGAATAATGACCTTCACATAATACCATAGAAAAATACTGCCTTAGTTGCAAATTATAGGGTAATACATCAATACAAATAGACAACTGTTAGCCTTGCAGTATTATTAACAACAAAGAGGAAAGAGTCAGGTCTGTATTTTGCAAAAGAGTTCTCACATTGCACAGAAGATAATGGAAAACTTACATTCCTTTTCAAGGCTGGATGACAGTGTTTGCAATCTATAATCTAGTGCAGTGTGAAGATACTATTATCCAGCATAAGCTTCATGAGTGTTGTATTTATAGCTGTCCTATATAATTTAGGTCTTCCTTTCAGTGTTTTTAAAAACCATATTCCCTTCTCAACCCCTTCACAGAAAAATAAAAAGAGACTTACGCCAGGATAGCTGACAGAGAAAGCATCTCTGCTGTGAGGTAGGACAGGTAGGATATGATAAAAACAAATCCAGGTTCAATGATTCTCACATGCTTCGTGAAACGACTGACCAATGAGAGCAGGAACGCAAAGAAAATGCCAACCAGTGTCCCACCGAGACTCACCACAAAGAATGATACTGAAAAACAACACCTAACACAGCTTAAACAGTAGAAATACAATGGCTTGAACTAATTCTCTTGCAGAGAGAGAACAGCAAATAACCAGTAAATAAAAGAAAATTTTGGAGGACATGTCTAAATTTATTTCTAAAATGCAACAACAGGAACTACTTTTGAGCACTTGGTATGTGAATATAGCATTCTGTAGAAAAACAAGGTTACTTTCTGTTAAGCCTCTCACCATTTTAGCTTTATTCAAAGCCCACCAGATTTAATTTGTACAGTTTTTTCTCATGTATTGTAAACAAAAGTTTTCACAAAAGTGTATTCTAGAACATGCCAAAGTGACTGTTAAAACATTTACTCATAAGACAATATACTATCATGTCATGCAAGCAATGGGAAATAGTGACTATATTTTTAGGTAAATAAAATTTCTTCACAGTCAATGGCAAACATGACTTGAAGGCAGTAAGTGATGAGGAGTGAGAATGTCTATATGCAGTCTCAACATTCCTGGAATGCAGGGAGAGCATAGGCTGAAACTAAGGACATGTTATTAAACACAAAGAAAACGTATATGGCTGTCATGTTTGGTGATCTTAACAAATGAATTCCTCATATTCTGAGTCTTCTCAAAACAAACCTGATTAAGTTTCCCAAATATTTAGGAATATTTACCTACTTATTTTCCTAAGACATTTGTCTATGCCATACAAGTGTGGGAATATGGGTAAAAATGAAAAGGCCTGAAAAATAGAAGTTAACAATAGCATAGCATTTTGTATAAAACTCTACAGGTACCACATATGTGATACAGAATTCAATTCTACGCACCTATGCCTTTGAGACAGTCAATCCCCGTCACATTTGTTGCACCTATTGTAACAAAAGATTCAAACACATTGTACAGCACCTGAAAAGCAAAATAGACGAACTTAATAATTGCTCCTGAATTGAGCCTATTAGAATAATCTCACTATGGGTCTCAACATTATGAATTCTGAAATTGTGTAGGACTGAGGAAAATTCTGTGTTGAGGGAGAAGATTTTGCAGATTTTATGGTTTTTTCAAAATGGAAAAAATACAACTGGGCAAGAAGAAACAAAATTTAAAAAAAACCCCACAACACAAAAACAACAAAAAACAACACCCCCCAAAGCAACACTAAAAAAACACCCCAAAACTTTCCATTCCTCATTTCAGTATGTTTCCTATCTGTAAGAAGGATTGTTACATAGAGATGTGTTTTCTAAAGCATTTATCACTATAAAATCCAGCTATTTGACAGATTTATTTAATCACAGTAAGATACTTAGTAAGATGCTAATAATAAGATACTGAATTGATATATTTTGAACATACATGAAATAAATTGAACATAAAAAAATAAACTATAATAATTGTACTAAAGCCTTTAAAATAATTGACTAATGGTGATAGTGCTGAAAGTAAAGAATCCACCCTATTAATACTCCTGAGGAAGGAGGTTTGTATAAGCATGATTTTTGACACATGCCTATTTAATCTGCTCTTAATTCCTCCAGTGACAGAGGAGAACTTTACTAGGGCTTTCCCAGCCTTGTTGCAGCTAAGCTTGATAGTTCTTATCATATTTACCAAGTCACAATACATGGGTTATTTTATTCTGTAACAGTAGTCTTCTACATTTTCATGTTTAAAGAATGCCATATAATTAATCCACTTTCGTCTGTCCTCGAGACTTTCCTTTTTCAAGGTAAGGCCTCCATTTTTTTGCAACTTCCTTATAGGCTGTGTTTTCTGACTCTTGATCATGCTTGCTATTCTCTTCTGGATTTTCTTCAATGAACAATCATTTTTTTCTTTTATTTATAGAGAGAGTGTTTGTGTTTATTTCACAGTAACAAAAACTCCTTTCCTTCTGAAAGCAAGTGCTATTGATACTTGAGTTCATCAAAGGTTTACTTTAATATTTGTTTCTGGCAATACCCCAAAACTACTAGTGGTACTGATATCCAAGGTCAATTAAGTTTCTCTGTAAGCCATTTCCAAACTCATGTCAACAGTTAGATTGCTGCCAGTGACCTTGCAGTGCCTTGCTTTGTTGGTTGCTAGAAGTTAAGTCACTGAGCCTACTGAACACGCCTTACCCTCCTATGGAGATAGGCAGGAGCAGGATTAGAAAATGATCCAAAAGTGAATGGAAGCTGCATAACAACTTGGTTGCACACAACATCTGTCTGCCTTGGGACTTCCTGGTCCCTGATCACTACACTGCACTACAAAACTCTTGACTATTGTACTGTGAGAAAAAAATTGGTGTGAAAAGTAAAGGTGTTTGAATCAAAATGAAAATAACAGTATAAATTTGGAGCTGCTTTAAGTCTATTACAGTCTTTCTAAATTTAAAAAAAAAAATTGACGTTTGCAAAAAAAAACACAACCCAAAACAGAAACTTTCTAAAACGTCACACGTTATTTTCAAGACTGGGTCTTTGATAAATATCTGTTTGATATATAGAGGGAATAGGTATTATAACACTTTAGTGAGTGAGGTATGCATATAAATTATGGGCATAACACAAATATGAAGAAAAGAGTATGTGCATTAAAAAACAACAGCAAAGAAAGGCTTAAAATCCTTTCAACTAATTTCACTGAGTCATGAAAGCCCTACCTGAACAGCAAAGGCCCTGAAACTTCATTTGAAGTGTCCAACCCAGGACTGCATATTTTTTTGTCACTTACCGGCTCCAGATAGCTTTCATGCTCAGGCATCTAATCTTCACAATACAGAGTTTGCAAGCAAGACAGAAAAAACGACGAGCTACCCTCCATCAGCCCATGAGCAGATACACACAGATATTGCAGTGTTTCTCTTAAGGGGAAAATGCACTGCAGAAGAAACCCCCTAGAGTTTCGCTGACTTTGGGATATATAATTTACTTACCACAGTTACAGCATCATTCAGAAGTGATTCTCCAAAAACAATGATAAATAGAACTTCATTGACGTGGACTTCTTCAAACACTGCCAGAACAGCTACAGGATCCACAGCGGCAATTAAGCTGCCAAAGAGAAGGAAGTCCAGCAGCCCAGATCTCAGTTTGCCTTCAAAAACAAAGCAAAAAAATTATAACCAGAGTCAGCTCTGTATTACCTATACTAATGTCAGACTGTGATATAGATGATGCCAAATCCTGGAAAATAGGGATCCTAAGGTATCAGCTGGGAAGCGTGGTACAGACACTAATTAAGAAGTTCTGCATTGTGCCACCTTGTTTCCCACAAGGTTTGTTGGATCCCGCATTGGCCCACGTGGACCAAAGTTGTTTCTGGGAGCAGGACCGGTACAGGCCTGTTCTTGCAGCAAGTCGCTTCCATATTTCAGCTGGCTTTGTATCTGTGTGTGTGGTATGGTTTATCCAATGTGAGTAAATTATCACAGAGTAACTGAGAACTCACAAGATGATAAGAGAACTATACCAGTACTTCTGAAGCAAATCACAAAATAGTTCACCTCACAGGTCAAATTTGACTCTTGATCACTAAGGACTTCTCCAGTGAGGCTTAACTGCACTCAATGCAGCTGACAACCAGTTATGGCCTCCTTATTCAAGTAGGCATTTATTGAGAGATGCAGTTAAGCCACTTGTTTCCAAATTAGGATTCATGAAGCCACTGTTAAATTTTCTGGAAGTGGACCATAAAAAAAAATTAAGGAGCAGAATGTACCTCAACATGCTTGTGTTGTAGCCCCTTAGGAATTTTGGCAATGATTTCAAAAGTTTGGGAACTACAAAACTCTGGCAACAGTTAACTGGGTATTTCTTTCAAACCTTTTAGTTATTAAGCTTATTTTGTTCAGTTATGCAAACAGACTGAGACAACCATCACTTTCATTTTAAAGCAGCAGAAAAGATCTCTTTGCTCAGCTTCCTAAATAGTTTGAAAAATTTACCTTCTTCATGAAATCAAGAGCAGGATCCCCAGTCATTTTTCCTGGGGAAAAGATTTCTGAAAGGGTAGAGAACAGTAAAATTTCCTTTACATTCATTAATGGATGGAGGAGGAAGCAAGGTTCATTAAGAGGTGATGGTGCCAAAATTCTATGAGGAAGAGTAAAGAAGGAACATGTTGAGAATTCATTTGTTAGAACAGTGCAGAGGTCCATGCCCAAAATAAATCTACAGTTGTATCAGGCATGATATCTACAGGTAAAGAAGAAATTCATCAGATAAAATGGTTTAAAACATGAGTCAGACAATGACAATCAGTAGCTGTAGCCACAGGATCAATATTGCATGTAAGGTACTTCCAGAACAACATGGCCACTCCTCTAGAATGAACTCTTACAAGGTGATCTTCCACATTCAAAATGTTCTGTGCTTAGAACATAATTAAAACAGAAACTAGATTCTGAATATTTTTGATACAAAAGGGCATGGGCATATTTACTCAAGAAAAGGATACTTCTATGGGCAGCCAGAGACATGAGTAGACAACACCCTGCTAAATGTGACAATGGCCAATAATGTGGTGGAAGTGCAGATATATATATATTCTCTTAGTTGCTCTCTGCCAATCACAACATCTACAATGTTTTCTGTGCATTTATGGGAATTGGTAAGGCCCTGAAAACAGAAATTCATTGCTTGCACAGACATTAACTACCTCATATTCAAAAATATAAATAGACTTCACTGTTGGACATCCTGGGCTGTGAACAAGCACAGAGAGTAGGGTTGAAGCAGTGACCTTAAGTCTGTGCCAAAAATTTGGACAACAGCCTTGAACTTGAATCTAAGTAATAGCCCCACCAAATGTTGTCCTTCTCTGGCATGCTTAAGGAAGGAACAAGTCCAATGACAATAACTAACAGATATCAGGGTATAATAGAATGTGAGGTTTTAAAATAAATTGGCTCACTGAGATTTCTTATCTTTTTTATGTGTTACCAATTATAATCATTGGTACATTCTTTGAAGACTTGCAAAGCTAGTGAGCAAATATTTATGGGAAGATTAGGACACATCTATAATTCCTACAAAGCACTGTCAGGAGGCATGGAGTTTCTGAATCAGACTTTTACTTAGACTAATAACACAAGTTATTTCCAAGTGATATGTGACCATATACATGACCATGGCTCATCAGAGGCTGGAGTGACTAGCTGCCAGCAGTGACACCTAAGCAAAGTAAGTTTGCTGGGCTCAGTTTAAAACTTTTAGACACACTCAGCATGTTGCAGGTATGACCTAGACTGTACCGGAAAAACTGTTCTAAGCATTAGTCACAGCCACAATTATGCCACAATGCTGCATGTGTTAGTTCTCCAGCAGATGAGGAACTGTTTGGCACAATTAGCCAGGAAAATTTAAGATTAGATAATTCTGTATTTCACTTCTAAAGAAGTATTTCATTGTTGTTATTATCTTCTCTGTTTTCTTTCTGCAAAATATAATATCTACAAGGGTATTAAATGCAAAGAGCTGCTTTTATGTTTATTTATGCAGGAAATCTATGCAATCCTATTTGGATTATGCACTTTTATATTGATGGACACTACTACAGGCCCAGACAGCTAAATGGCTTCCTGACACCCAATCCTGTCTCAGAATCTAAGCAGGGTCAGGCCTGGTTAGTACTCGGATGGGAGACCTCCTAGGAATACTGGGTGCTATAGGTTCTAGTCCTGAGAACTTCACTGTCACCATCCAAGCTCACTCGGCCATGGCAGATGAACCTTAGGAGTTAAAGGGTGGGGCCAGTTCTGCACATGCTGTGCCTCACCTAAAAAATCCACTGCACAGGTCTGAAGGACACACCAACATGGGGAGAGCCCTTCCCAAAATCTTCATTCACAAAGCCTAGCCATACATACTACCGGCCCATTGAATGGCAAAGCTGGAAGTTACTTGGTTTTAGTTCATCTTTGTACTGGATTTACATTTCTACATTTGAATATTACTTTTAGCATTATTCACTTTAATTATAGAAAAAGTAGGATAGAAACAAAAGTATTCCATAGAACTTCAACAAGAAGCTACTATGAACACTTCTAGAAAATTAGTAACTTAGCATTCTCCTATCTTCAACAACTAAGTAACAACAGCAAAGTTTTTCACAGAGTATGGTGCTGAGATCTTGCTGACATCTTGGAGGTCAACACAATCTACTTAGTGGATTAGGAAGTATGTGTTATGTAGGTATATTGAAGTTCTGCTCAGCTTTGCTGGAGAATGACACAATTTGAATCAGGGACAGCCTCCTCTGGCCTTTTTCATAGCTGAAATTAGAACTCTAGTAAGTTATAATATGTCTTCATAGCAAAGACGGGTCTCCAGAGTATACCAATTAATGCTCTTTTTAAACATTGAAAATCATGTCAGTTTATTGTTTGCCATTGTTAACATCCCTGTATTTAGCTTGTAGTGCTTTAGCTGTGATCTGTGGTGAGGGGTGATTCTCCTGTTTAACTGTAAACTCAGAGTTCTAGTAAACATAATCACTAAAAAATTTGTGTAATCATGAAGCAGAACATGTCGCCCACAAATCAAGCTTTTGCAAGTAGTCAGGAGTTGTTTATAGACTAGGAGGAGAGGAATAGACAGGTGAATTTTTCACTTAAAATAAAATAGTTTTGGAAAGCACTTGCCTTTTCTATTTCACATGTTATGAAGAGATCAATCCTTTTCCTTTCATGACTTGCACCAGCATAAAGTAATTATCATTTATTGTATTTCCCAGAACATGATGTTAAGAAAATAAGTTTGGTCGTATTTTTAAAGCTGCTTGAACCATTTTGGATATTTAAATAAATAAATCCTTTTCCAATCTGTTGCAATAGCAGTATCCTTTTGTCACGTATTTTGTTCCTGAATACCTGATTTTATTTATAAATGTGATATTGTAGATGCAATATATTGTGTCTATTGGCTTAAAGCATAGTAAACCTCTTATCCATGAGTCAACAGTCTTTGCATCTGAGTGCTCACCTTTGTATCTTCTAAAGAAAAAATTGTTGCTACTAAAGTGTGAGTTATAGTAAGGGAAATATGTAAAATGTAAGCTAAATATATCATAGCTGTCTGAGAGTCTCAAATGAACAAGTCTGCAGAGATTGAGCGCTGCTGTTCTGTGCCTTTTCTATCAGCTCTGTGCCCGTATATTGTAGTATAGTTAAGACTGAGTGTATCTTAGAATCATAGAATGGTTTATGTTGGAAGGGACCTCTTACAGCCTCCAGTCCCACCTCTCCCTGCCATGGGTCAGGGACACCTTCCACTAGACCGGGTTGCTCAAAGCCCCATCCAGCTTGGCCTTGGACACTTCCAGGGACGGGGCAACCACAGCTTCTCTGGGCAAAGCACAAGCAATAAGGAATCTTCACTTCTTGGATTTGTCGTCTAGGAAATTGTGCACCCTTTCAAATCCTGTTGGACAGCTCTCATTAAAATGGCCTTTATATTTTTTTTAAGACATCTGCTACCTCATTCTGTAAATCCAAAATTTCTAAATCTTCAATTACAATTTCCAGCCTCAGAACACACAAAAAAAAAAGATGTGGAAATGTGTCACAAATATATACCCACTCACAGGGCGGTCCTGTGGTGTAAAGGAGAGCACTCTGATCTCTGAATCCCAAGGAACTCAGTTCGAGTCTCAGTGAGGACCATCCCCTGGCAGTTCAATGCCTCCCTCGCATCTGATCCCATCAGAGCTCAGATGCCAAGCAGGGTCAGCCCCCAGTTAGTACCGGGTGCTGTAGACAGTCCTGAGGACTTCACTATCACCATCCAAGCTCGCTCAGCCATGGCAGATGGACCTGAGGACTTAAATGGTGGGGCCAGTTCTGTGCGCGCTGTGTCTCACCTAAAAAATCCACTGCACAGGCTGGAAGGGCACACCCACGTGGGAAGAGCCCTTCCCAAATCTTCGTTCATATACCTACTCAGGAATCTTTCCTAACCTAATATTGAAGCTGACTGAAGGAAGGCGCTTCCATTTCACAGTAACTTTTAGAGTTTCTATCACAGCAGAAAGAAACAAGCCCTTCAGTGTGTATTTTTGTCCAGGTGTCCATTAGCAGAAAGAATCCTGAGCTTTATCCTGAGAGTGTACACACACATTTAGAGCCAGACCATATGAGAGATGTGGATTCAAATTGCTTTTGTGCCATTCTCAGGGAAGATTTCTCAGGTCATTCTTAAATTTGCTAAAGATATTACAAATTGCTCCCATCAAAATTTTGTTTTTCTGCTTAAAGAATTGTTAAGTTGTAAATCATCACCTATCTGACAGTTGGTGTACAGTAGCATTCATGGTTGTGCCTTCATAAATCAAACTTACCCATTATTCCTGTCAGATAGACACCATAGAGAGATAAACCGGTTGTGGCAGCATTCCAGACTGTCCCAATGACAGCATACAAAAGGATGGTGCCAAGATTTCCAAAGAACAATCTATTTGGCATAAAATATCCAGCATCCAAAACAATGGGGGGCAGCAAATAGAAGAAAAATACAGTTGGTGTCAGGGTGAAGGAGGCAATGTGATCTGCTGCCCATACAATGCCACCAAGGACGATACCGAGGACAATCAGCAGAGCACTTTCTGGAACCACTCGAGTGACTTTGTGGGACAAGTGGAAAACTGCAAGGAAAAAGGGAAACTGAGTCAGAAATTAAATGGAGACACAATCTAAGCAACAACTGTTGTTAGCTGGCAATTTGGACTTCACACAAACTTCTGTTAGACCCAAAAACATGCATGGAATGTACAGGACACAGATGGTATAAAAAGCCAGCCACTTACAGAATTCAAAAAAGGTTGATTTTCAGATTTTATGCAGCATTTTTTAACTTAGATGAAAACAGTATTCATTGACATTTATTATCCTTTATTGGATTATCTTCTCCATACAAAGTCTGTTTAGAGAAAATGGTGTTCTGTGCAAAGCATAAGTGCAAGGCTGAAAAGAAATGGTGGAAATGCTGGAAATGTATGACTTTATGGTTTATTTTTGTATCTAAAAATACACATCTGACCTCCTAATAATTGTCTTTAAAAATTATCAGTGTACTAACAGGCATACTGGAAGATGACAGAAGAATGCTGAAAGAAGAACAACTTCCATGACAGGTCTTTCTAGATTTAAAAAGACTATTCTGATAATGTAGCCTGCAGCATGAGCAGAATGAAGCTTCTATCATGGGAGATCCCTTTTGAGCCTTTTCCTCAAACCCTCCCTAATACGGATTTCAGTTAATTCAGAGGCTTTCTGAAGCAATGGGGGCTTTAGTGGTGCCTTCAAATATAGGTATATTCACTCAAAATTGTTCTGCAACAGGATACTTTCTTTTGTATGAAGTGTCATGAAATCTGTGTGTTACAGTAGTATGTGAAATCTGTTAATAAAGACAAGCAGTGCATGGCATCTATCATAAAACAAGCTGTAGTGGCGTGGTGTGGCAAAATTATTGAACTAGCCAGTAATTAGAGGGAAGGAATATTCCAAGTGCCATGACTGAGTCTAAAGAGACAGGAAGACAGCACAACCAGAAAGAAAAAACACTGTTCCAGGTGACAGAAACACAGCTAAGACTGCAAATACATGTGGCAACATATATTTATTGTGCATTTGTTAGGTGTCTGATAAAAGAAAAAAAAACAGTGAGGAAAACAGAGAGAAGTCAAGTCTACAAAGAAAGACAGAACATGAATTAGGAGGAAGTGGCAGAAATGTTTGATAATAAGGAAGCACAAGTGGTTTAATTGACTTTCTTGGGGTTTCTGTGAGGTTGTTCTTCAGTTTATCTTAAGTAATGATGTGTCCCAGATGACCTGAACCCTGGCACTTTGTGATACTGACCCAATAAATGCAACTTACATAGCTTTGTGTTGAAAATGGGAGTTTCATTTTAGGAAGAAAATATTAACTAAAAGCCACCAAGTTTCTCCTAGTTTGAACATCAGCTGTGTTGAAGCAGTTACACTGCTAATGCAATTTAGCACAAAACTAGTTTGGACAAGAACCCATCATTAAGAATTCCAGACTCTTAAGCCATAGTAGAAGAATCTTTTCTGTGACCATGCAGAGATCTTAGACCGGGTTACTTTACTGAGAGACCATTGTTTTTCGTCCCACCCAAGTATTTGTCCTAGTCAAACATTTACTAGTTACCCTTTAGGTGTTTTAAGGTCCCCATTCCAGATCTGTCTGCTTTCGTCTTGGCTGCATCTACACAGCAATGTTAGAAGCATCACCCGTCATTATAACAGCCCCATAATATGGTTCATGGAAGCTGTATGACCTCCATGGTCTCATCAGAATAGAAAACAAGAAAGGAAAAATTGTAAGAGCCTGCCTACACCAGCAGCGAGCATGAACATAGATGTTCCTGAGTGCTTGTAGACAAGACTTCAAAATTAAGCCATGTGAGAACACAGCTAAGAAGTGAAATTAATACAATAGCAATCAGACATGAAAAAATCTGCATTCAGTGAAGTTGGTTAAACCATGCCAGTTTTCTATGCCATCTGTGTCATGTAATCGAGAGATGAATAACACGTCACACAAACAAACACTGGGGTTTTTTGCAGTTCAGTTCCTCTCTTTGTTATAAAATCCCTTGGGCTTGCATTAGGAAGAAAAAAGAAAGA
This sequence comes from Hafferia zeledoni, assembly GCA_035583235.1. NCBI lineage: Eukaryota > Metazoa > Chordata > Aves > Passeriformes > Thamnophilidae > Hafferia > Hafferia zeledoni. The sequence goes on from JAWWEV010000083.1 coordinate 55,773,326, forward strand.
GAAGAAATGAAATGAAAAATACTAGCTACTATTCCATGTGTATAATTGTAGCATTTAACTTCTGAAAAGTCTTTCCTACTAGTCATTCTTGATTCCTTGAATTTTCAGTCAGTGAATTATCAACTAATTTATCACCTCACTGAGTAGGGATTATCTCCTTATCCCTGAAAATGAATGTTGCTGAGCTAGTCTTACTAACCAAAGTCTGTTTTTCCTACTCTCATGTTAGCAGATAAGCCATGACCACAAGAAGTTAAAGTTAAAAATTTAAAATAAACCTGTGAAGACTTTTCTGAATGAGGCATTTGGGGGAAAAAAAAATCATCCCTTTACAACTAAATCCAGTTTTGGGTGCTGGGAAGCCAATCCTATTTTGACTATATAACATTGTCTCTTGCCATGTTCCCAGTGAACCAGCTCTATCATATCTGTCTGTTCTCTTTAACTCCAATCAACTGATTATCTAGACCAGATTTTAATACTATCAGTAATAAATTCTTTTACTCTGTTAGTTTAGGGATGCAGGCCATGGACAGGAAAGTTATTGCTTGAATGAGGCTCTAGAGAACCTTCCTTTCATTTTTGCATTTGGCCCAAGCAAAATCTGAAAACTAGTCTCTGTTTGGTTTAAGATAACTACCTAACTCTTCAAGCAGACAGCAGGCAGTATGAGTAAGAGAAACACGTCTATAAACAGAGAAATATGTAAAAGGAAAATGCCATGACTGATGAAATTTAATAAAATAGCTTTAGACTAAGAAGGCCTGGAAATTAGATTGATGTTTGAGTTCATATTTACACTTAGATTGATTGATGGGGGGTTTTGGCTAAGTGCATAAAATATATTTCATCAAGATTGTTCATTATGGCTACTTATGACATGCTTGGAAATTGATAGAAAGATATTAATTTCAAATTCATTCCTTAACATTTTTTTTACAATTCATTTTCCTGACTTGATGTCCCTAATACATTCTGTGTTACAAATTCACATAATGATAGTACTTTCATTTCATAAAGTTTGTCTTTACTTGCCTAGAAGAGATCCAAAAATAGTCCCACAAGATGAATTATGTCCCCATGACAAACTAGAATTGGAAGATTTAATTACATCTTAGTGTCTAGTATGAGTAGGTATTTCACATGACTGAGGAGTAAAATACAATCCAGCAGAGTCTGTAAGCTCCTAATGGACAAGGAGTTTAGCTTGATTCTGTTGTGAAAGAAATGACAAATAACAAGAAGGATAGCATGCAGTGCTGCTCAGATAAATTGCTCTGTAAGGGATCCAGAGATGAAATGAAGTCTATTTTCACTGCTGTTAATAAGGAAAAGTATGTTAATGTATTTTAATAAGGAGAGGGAAAGGGTAAAGTAAGAAAAACGGTAGCCGGTCCATGGCATAAGAGAAATAACTGTGCACAGGACAATTTCGTGTTCTATAAATTTTAACATTTAACATTTAGAATTCACCTGCATAAGTCTAGACACAGTACTAATGAAAAGGTTAAGTGTAGGCCTTTCATCCAGCACATGCTAAATCTGGTTTGAAAGTGGGTTGGACTGGCTAGTGGGTAAATTGTGTTTAAATTCAAGCTGAGCATTGCTTAATTAGGAGCTTTCTACAAAATTAAGGAACAATTGCATGGTATAAACATCCTGTAATTTTTTTTCAGAGGCTTCCTTTGAGATCCAGGAAAAGGGACTGTGGCATTTAACCTGATGAGAAAGATAAAACAAATTAGCAATCTATGATTTGGTGGCTGGAAACAATTTCTTTGGAGTCAAAGAATGAAACACACTTTAAGAAATGAGTTGGATTTTATGGCCTTTTAAAAATGCAGTAACTTAGATGAAACCATTCACTGGAATTTACAGTATTTAGTGAATTCTCTTCCTTTCTAATACCATCTGAAACTGCTTTGCAAGACATGATTCAACGGAATAAGCTTTTTCTCAGTTACTCAATTAAATGAAGACAGAAAGACTGGTTAAACAGTAAGAAAAATAAATTTTAAAATAACAAAGAAGACATATTGTACCACTCATTCTCAAGTAATGTGTGTAAACAAAACAATTTTCCTGAAGTGGAGGTTTTACACATTTCTTTCCAAATTATCTCTAATAAAACTTATTTTTAATTAATATTAACAAATTAAATATTTTAATGCCTTAATTCTAGATTTTTTTTTGCTTTGTTTCCAGCTGAAATAAGCAATTCAAGGTATATTTACCACCTTTTGAAAATACAGCACTGAAAAAATAAAAATCTGAAACTACCTATTTAAAATGCTGTTGAATCTCAGGATTTATGCAGTCATTTCAACACTGTTGCAAATGAATAATTACATTTCCATTAACTCTGACAGTGTAAAATCAAGGCCCTGAAAACAGAGAAATAATTTTTTCCTCTAATATCACTGTCCCAGTCCATCACAAAACCTACTGCACATGCACAGCACACAACAGGTCATCCTGAAAAATCAGGAACTGACTTACAATAATTATAGTAATTTTCTTCCGAGGTTTCTTTTCCATATATCTTTGGATGATATCCAAGGACTCACAAAATAATTTGGAAAATTAAAAGATTCTCAGCCTTATAATTTCCATAGTTTCCATGAAGGAGTAGATATGAATTTGCAAACGTTTCTAAGCTCCTCCTATCACTGCTAATAGCAGGTGTGGTGTACCATATTAATTTTTGTTAGTGGGTCAAATATCCACTGACAGAATGCTATTAGTCTGTTTTCCAGTTTTGACTTTTCATTGTCATTCATAAAGTTGAAGTTATCATACTAAACTAAGCCATGGGTGCTTCAAATTTGAAATCCAAGACTTGATTCTCTGTAAGTGGTGGAAACCCTTGCCATTGACCAAAGTGACAGCAAAACGCTGCAAACTTCTTTAGTTTTCAGATATGCAATTAATAGTATCTCCAAGGCAGTGCATAATCAGATTTTTGTAATGGCACAACATTGAAACCTCTTAATAGAAGGCATTATAAGATTCACAGAAGAATACTCTGTCCAAAGGGAACTCTTTCTTCTAAGCATCTTCCAGCAGTTGGACTCTGACTGGCAAGCATGAAATTTTTGTTTCTTATCTTATCTGCCTGTTCATATCCTCATTAGCATTATAATGAGGGAATTCCATTCAAAAATTGTTTAGCTCTACCCTTTCTGCAACTTTTTCAGTGGTATCTTCTGCAGCTGTACGTTATTACTTTTAAAAAACCCAAATTCCAATAGCATACACAGCAAAAAATCTGCTTTATCTTGCCTGCATAATTGCTCGAAGTATAGTCAAAGGCCTGTTTGTGACCTAAAATGTATCAATGGTAATCAGCTGTAGCTGGGCAGTAAAGCAGTTCAAAAGCCTCTGAAAAGTCTCTGTTCACTCCTACTATATTGGTTTACCTGATTAAGGAATGGCCACATCGTCTAAAATATAATACAGAGTGCATGTTTTGAAGAAGGGATCATTTTGCTTCCACCATCACTAGAAGCCATGCATGCCTGACCACTCTCTTGCTCCAGCTCCATACTACAACTTTAATCTCAAATTTCTCCAGAAGTTTTGCTGATAAGTATACTCTCTACTTACTCTACTCTTTACTAAGAGAAGGTTTTCTATAGAATTTCCTGTTTAATGAAGATTGACCTATTTATATTTCCCTTATCTTTCGTTATGGCTCCTTTTACTTCTCAGCAGTCATGCCCCCCTACTAGTCCTCTAATAAACTTCCTGCACTAGTTATAATTAATTTCTTTATACTCTTATGTCTTCCATTTTCTGCTCCATCTTTGTAACTACTATTGTTTTCACATGACACAGCAGTTTTTCATCCTTGTGCAGTGACTGGATCTCTTTTTTAAGATCGCTGTCATGACTTGACTTCCTAAGTTTTGTACATGACCAAACACAGCATTTCTTGCCTGCATGGCCATAGGCATATCTTTCAACTAATTACAGTTGGTTATGCAGCCTGAATAGAGTACCCAGGAATTTTAATTACGACCATAAGTACTAGAAGAGCTATTTGGTTGTGTAGCCAGGCCTTCATTGTCCCACCACCATATTTAATGATTCTCATTTCAGAGGATTTTTGTTCCAACTAAATCTATGTGAAGGTACACCACCAGCCCTCATTGCAGAGTTAGACACATCATTCTCATTTATAGCCTGATCTTGTTCACAGCTATTTATACCCATTTTCCTTTTTGAGACTGATAGGATATTTTTTTAATAGCTGATTTCCTCTAATGTTAATTCCTTCATTTCCTGTTATATAAGAACTGAGAAAAACATACTGTCTTTCATTGCTTGTCTTAAACTAAACCACTTATTTTCAGTCTTCATCTCTCTCTTTCAATCTGAGTTCACCTTCGTGGACTCAGAGCCATCAGAAATATAGACTGCATTCTGCATGAGTCATAGTAAAAGCAGGTCCAAGAGCATTAATAATTTCCTATCACAATATACAGTTCAGCTATATCCTGGATTCACTATCACATTGGTGACTCACAGTCACCCTGTATTCACTTTGTAAAGATGTGCACCTCGCATTCACAACCTCATGTCAATTCATGTCATCAACCTTTGAGTGAAACTGCTCATGGTGATACTGCATTTCAGTGTTTCCGCATTTCAGTGTTCCCCAAGTCCTCAGGATTATGTTTTTTCTTGCACAGTAGCCAGATCTACATGAATACTAGTAAAGCCTACAGAAATGTGTCATCAGAAACCATCAGTAGGATGCCCACTTCTTTGTGAAGTTGCAAAACAAAACATGGAGCAAAACTAAGCCCCTGCATAAATCAATCAAAAAACTAAACTATAGTGACTTCCTCCTATGACTGACAAATAATATTCTTATAGTTTCATACTTTTATCTTATCCTTTCCTTACCCACCTGGAAACTGTTTTACATTCTGTCCTATTAGCAGATGAATTTAGGCCTAAATCAAGGAAGAAAATCTTGCATTGTGTCCTACAAGTGATTCAATCAGAGCAAAGATTCAAAACATTAGGGAACTGCATTTCTGGTATGTCCAGGAAGTATTTGAGCAGACCCGTCATAACTGAAGCTGATCATTATTACATATATTTGTCTTTCTAATCTTTATCAACAAAGTGAGCTCAGGTTTTTTTCCTGGTCAGAGGACTGATAGCATATTTTATAGTCCTTTAGATTCTGTTCTGTGGACCTTGCAACAACAGTATTCTGCAAGTGTTGTGAATTGATGCTGCCATTTTGAATTATTTAAATACATGGGGTAAAAAATCCTTAAGAAAAGAGCTTTCGTGAATTTCTTCTAATCAATATTATTTTGAAATTATTTTATTAATTTGTACCTTATGCTTTTACCAAATCTAGCAAAAAATTAGAGATCTATTGGAAAAAGCGTGGAGTTATTTTACATCTGAAGAAACTCAGAGGGTATAATATACATGTATTGTGTAACAAGCAGTGCATGCCGTTTTTGGTACCCAATGTTGGGTACTGTCTTAAAAAGTACTACATGAACCTGACTATTGATACTGCTTATACTTAGCCTTGGACATATTTTTCCTAAGCAAGACACGAAAGTCCTTCATATTTAACTTGTTTGGATGAACTGGTTTGAGTTTGGTTTAATCCAGCTCAGGAAAGCTTGCTTTATTTGTCACATATGTAATGACCACCACTTACAAAGCGTACAGCATCGTAATGAGCTCATTAAGTAGGAGATTGTAGGTCGCTGTTCTTAGTAGGTGAACAATTAACAAAATATGTTAGCAATTAAAAATGCAACCAACTTACAGGTCAATGTTCTCAGCTGATAGGTCATAACATAATAAGATAGCCCCAAGTCAAATTCAAGGAAGTGTGTGAGTAAGCAACTATTACGTCTATAAGCACTTAGAACATAATGAAGTTTAAACAGTCAGGTACAGTTTATCATAATTATGCCAAATAGATTTTTATTGAAGGAGCAGTCCCACTGCAGTGCATGTGTGGTAGCATTTGGCCCTTATGGAACTGAACTGCACTGAAAGAAAAATGGGAACAGTCAAAAATAATATTTCAAAATGAGAGCAAAGCACACATTAGAAACACCTTGAAGTATAGTAGAGGATATAAAACAGGACAGCAAAAGATTCCTCAAACTGCTTCACTACCTATGCAAAGGTATTAAAATTTAGTCTGAAAGACAATCTTCTTGCTTAAGTTGCTATTCCTTACAGATTGAACTCAGTGAAGGGTTACTATGAGTTTTATGTGTTTAGGATGCTGTGAGTGCAGGATATTCCATACTGAATACAAATATGAAGAGACACAGTTAAAGATATTACCTACTAGAACTATTCTGTACACAAAAGAATAAAAATAGCATGTTCTGTCATAAGCTCTTCCTATTGCATGTTAAAGAGTCAGCAATAACTGTAAGTGGCTATTTTCTGATCACTAAGGTACTTATGACAAAAATGATTGTCTGAGGTCTAAAAATGCAGCTGATACTACAGTACAAATTGAAAAAGCATTTAGGGGCATGAATACAAAGCAGAATTTACTTTCTATTAATGACGTATATTGCAACTGCTCCAGCTTTATAATTATCTTCAAAATATCACTGAAATTTATTGACACATAGTGAAAGCAATCTTTTTATTTTAAAATACCAAACTGTTTTTCACTAACATGACTTAAATAAAGGAATGAGTTAACTCATTTCACACTATGAATATTATATTTTTTTCCTTTTAACCTTCACTTTAATATGATAAATTAATTGAAATAAAGGTCTTATTTATCTGTATGAGCATTTGCTCATACAGATAAAAAGATGCAAAGAAATGGGTTACTAGTAGTATATGGAAGCAGTTGTCCTGTTTTCATGATAAATTGCATAAGGAATTACCAAAGCCTGAACACAGAATAGAACCAGTTCTTCTCCCTACTTCAGGTCTACTTTATAAAGAAGAAAAAGAACATGAAGAAGAAATAATTTAATGAATACCAATAGTAGGTTGAAACTATGAAAATGTCCCTATACTATAGGGACTTCCTCTTCTTCCCCTCTACTGCTTCTAGCAAAGCATAGAATCGTTCCTGTTAGGAAGGGCAAGAGGGACATAATTAAAGCCTAAGGGCTAGAGGGAATAGCTATGAAGGCTGCTCCAAGTCATGGCATAGAAAAGCACTTTTTTTCAGGCACTGGCAGACTGGCTTCCTGCCCCCTACATTCCACCCCAGCAAGATTTTACTTAGTACAACTACAATAGCAGGAATTACAGTGGAAATATTCCTGATTATAGAAGTAAAATAAATAAGCATGAAGGTATTCAAATTTAGTAGTGATGCCCATAGACAAAAAAAAAAAAAAGACACACAAATCAAACAAAAAAGTACAAATAAACCAAAAACCACAAAGTCAAGTAGCTCTTGCTTAAAACCAAAAACAACTTAACTTTAGAGAATTAACAAAATATGCCCAGCTAGTTTCCATTGAAAGTGAAACCTACCATACACCCTGAGAAGCTTCAAAATTTTACCAAAGTCTTATGTGGGGGGAGTGTCTTATGTTGGAGGAGAGTCTTCAGCACCTTGATAAGAGAAGAGTTTTGTGGCGTGTTCCAGCTCTTGTATCTAATTTCATAAACTCAAGTGTATTGTTTTTATGTACTAGGAATTTGTTCATCTCAGAATTTTTCTAGATGAGATTTTTAACTAACAAGTCAGAAACACTTTTAAAAGAAACACTCACTATTGACATAAGGTGTCCAGAATGACAACAGATAAGCTTTTCCTAAGCTCACATGACCCAATGACACATCCTTGCAGATTAGAAAGCCAATCAGATCTTGGGCTGCATCAAAAGAAGAGTGGCCAGGTCATTGGGAGGTGATTCTGGCCCTCTACTCTGCTCTGGTGAGACCCCACCTGGAGTGCTGCATCCAGGTCTGAGGACCCTAGCACAAGAAAGGCATTATCTGCTGTTATGGGTCCAGAAGAGGGCCACCAAAGTGATCATAGGGCTGGAGACCCTCTCCTATGAAGACAGGCTAGGAGAGTCTGGACTGTTCAGTCTGGAGAAGAGAAGGCTTCTGGGAGACCTTATAGCATCTTCTAGTATCTAAAGGGGGACTACAAAAAGACTGGAGAGGGACTTTTCACATGGGCTTGTAGTGATAGGACAAGCTATGGCCTTAAGCTGAAGTTGGGTAGGTTTAGGTTACACATGAGGAAGACATTTGTTATTATAAGCATGGTGAGGCCCTGAAACAGGTTGCCCAGAGAGGTTACGTACCCTCCATCCTTAGAGGTGTTCAAGACCAGGCTGGATGGGGCCATAGGTGACATGGTCTCATGGAAGATGTCCCTGCCCACGGCAGGGATGTTGAAAGTAAATGACTCTTAAGGTCCCTTCCAACCCAAACTATTCTATGATTCTCTGATTTTTATAGGGCTAAAGAAGCTCCTCATTGAATGATTTACAATTCCAAAATCAGAAAATGTCCAAAATGTCATAAAGTAAAATGGAGGAGCAAATAGAAACTTTTTTCTTTCAGAATACTTTTGACATCACTTGTCACTCAACTGTTTCTCCATATACAATTCCCTTTGTGGAGGTCTACTTCATGAGAGAATAGATCTTTGGGCATCACTAGTGCTATTCAGAAATAATAAGGTAAGGAACTGAGCAAGGGGATATGTGGGAAACAAAGAGGCAATGATCCTCATGTTACAATACTTGTACAAAATTCTGTCTATTAAGAAGACATCATTTTTGCCAATCAAGCATGAGAGTTTCTGGCTTAGGCAACAGAGAACAGAAGACATCACATGCTTTGTTACTGAGTGCACTCATTCCTGCCCAAAAGAAATTAAATTTACTCAGAAATCCAGGTACATGATTTGTTTTCCCTCAGATTTAAGAAAAGCAAGGTGGACCTTACTTCATATTGCTCTAAGTTTTTTTCTGCAAATGGCTCTGAGATACTGCTATTATTCAACGTGCTTTAACATAGCTTTTGCTTTTTGTCCTCACAGCTTCTCTAATATAGTCAACACTCATACCTTCACTATCTCATTTGAGAGGTGAAGTACACAATAGTAAACAGCAGGAACAATTGTAGTTTAATTGGTGTCCTTATAGGGCAAGATGTAGTACGTGGAAAATAGCTTTGGTGTTTTGAAATGGAGAAGGAAGGTGGTAAGAAAGCTGTTTTTTCAGTTATGCATTTGTGTTTTGTAATGCATACATGGGCAAAATGAGAAAGGTTAGCATACAAAAGGAAGTTCATGAGGAGATTAGTTTAAACTGATTTTCCACAGTGAAGAAAGAAAAAGGAGGGGAACAAAACAACGAGCTAAAGCTGTATTTGAATCAGCTCAAAACTCAAACCTTTTGGTTCGTTAAGATGACTGCTTATTTCAAGAAAAAAAGGAGAGTAGAAACCAGACATAAATCCCTTCTTAAGTAAAAAACATCTCAGAACATCACTAAACACAATTCTATTCTATGATACAAAGTCATATTAGCAAAGGATTCTTTGCTTTGTACAAGAAAATGTCCTTTCAGATCCCTTCCAACATGGTAAAAAGATTTGGCATAGTATCCTAAAGGTGTCTGTGCAAAACATTAAATGTTGGGAGCAGTTAAGAATTCTGCATGAATCAAATGTTACTGAACTACTCACAGCAGTGCCTCTTTTTGACTTCTATTACCACATGTATAAGAGTTAAACCTCAGCAGAATCATAAAGGGCTTGGAAGGGACCTCGTAAAATCATCTAGTCCAATCCCCCTGCAATTAGCAGGGACATCTTCAACTAGACCAGGTTGCCCAGAGCCCCATCCAACCCCACCTTGAATGTTTCCAAGAACTGGGCATCCACCATCTCTCTAGGCAACCTGTTGCACTGTTTCACCACCTCACCATAAAAAAATTGTTCCTTACATGTAGTCTGAATCTCTTCATTTAGAACTGTTACCCCTTGTCCTATCACATCAGGCCCTGCTGAAAAGTCTGTCCCCATCTTTCTTACAGGAACATTTTAAGTACCAAAAAGCTGCAATGAGGTTTCTCCAGAGCCTTCTCTTCTCCAGCTGAACAACCCCAATGCTCCCAGGTTGAGTTCATAAAAGAGGTGTTCCAGTCCTTTGGTCATCTTGGTGGCCCTTCTCTTGACCCATTCCAACAGGTCCATCTGTTTCCTGTGCTGGGGACCCCAGGCCTGGATGCAGTAACTCCAGGTGGGATCTCAGCAGAGCAGAGGGAGAGGATCACCCACCTTCAGCCTCCTGGCCACACTCATTTTGATGTACCACAGGATGTGATTGGCTTTCTGGGCTGTGAATGCACATTGATGAGTTGTGTCCAGTAAAGGGAGTTAAATTATTTACAAACACATAAGTCATGAATGAGAGAAAGCCTATAACTGAATAAAAATTATATGTGTGGGTTTAATTCTGAAGAGATTCATGTAGCATCATATACATGTAAATGCCAGGATAAGTTTTAGAAAAAGAATGTTGGAAAGGAAAAGCTTCAACCTGACAGAAAGACCTAGCTGAAGCAACACTGCTTCATACCAACTATAAAATAAAAAATGCTGGTCGGTTAAGTCCTGCTTTTGTTCTAAACTAGAAAGTGTTATGCAGAGCCAAACTTTATCATTTTCTACTGATACTGTTTTTCCAATAATCTCCTGAAATTGTGCAGCAGAATATACTGGTAGACCTGACAGGAAGGCAAAAAAAAGAACAAATGTCAAGATGGAAGGCAAGTTTTAGCTGAATTTTCCTTAAATTTCTGAATTTTCCACCTTCCTCCATGTTCACCAGCATATAACCAAGCATGTGATATACAGGATATTTTTTACAATTTTCATTTCTGTTATATGTGTTTAGTTTTTCAGCAGCTGAATCTGCCTGATGATTTATCTATACTTCTATCATGTTCTTAACTGATAAGCAATTTCTAAAGTTTGGGGCTCTTTACCAAGCATCTTTTAACCCCAGGAACAGATACTGTGTGTTGTGGTTTAGGAATGGTATTCCCCAATTTAGTGCTCCCATTGAAACACTCCAAACCAAGTACTGCTCGACCACTCCCCATTCTCCTTCCACTGGTGGGTTGGAGAGGAGAATTGGAGGCATAAAAGGTAAAGATCACAGGTTGAGATAAGAATTTACTGGAAGCAGCAATAAAATGAGACAATGAACAGGATCGGCAACAATACTAGTGACAGAGTGTACAAGCAAAAAGGTGAAGGATTCAAATATCATTGCTCACCCCCTGCAGAAAACCCCCAACAACACCCAACCACTCCCCCTGCCATGCTATGCAATTCAGAATGGGAGCCCTTCCACCATCCTGGAAAATGGTGTGAGGTGGTACAGGATAACCTGCAGATCCTAGCCATGCCCCTCCTGGCTACTGCAAAACCTTGCTGTTCACTGTAGTTCTTCACTTGCTTATAATCAGAAAACGTTTGTCAGATGAGGGCATATAGACAAGATGATACTGACTGTCAACACATTGGGATCCTCCATTATGTGACAGGCAACATGTGCTGCACCAGACAGCAAGAGGAAATACAGCTGTAAGACCATTCATCCTTCCATTTCCATGGGTCTTTCCTGACATAAGCACTTCAGTACCTATATAAAAGCTGAATTTCCACTTACAGTGGCAGGTTTATCTTGGACTACTTTTATTCTTTACTCATAAACCACAATAAACAGAAGGAAACTTCATGCTTCCTCCTGCTGTTTTTACATCCTCATGTTTTCAAACACAAAACAGCATGATTCAAGTGAACATGCCTGAAAATTATGTTTTTTAGTAAAGCCAACTATGTTGCATTCCTTAAGAAAGACTGAAGAATTAAGATGCTTTATTAAGTGTTTGAAAGCAATAGTTTTGCCACAAAGAAAAAAAGCTTTGGCTTTTCACTTAATTACTATTTTCTTCAGTACAAGTATTCAAGACATGAAAACAAGATGTACTTCAGTTTACTGAGAGGCTAGGGAACATAAGGTTGCAAATAAGATTAATGTATTATGTACTAATGAATTGCTCCTCCCTTTAACTCCATGGTAAATGTGACCAGTCTTTTTTAGACTCATGTGAAGCATAATAACCTCATCCTCAGATCAGAGAATGTCTGAAAACTGATTGAATTAACTTCAGCAGGGGAGGGGGGAAGGTGAATTACAAAATGTTCGTCTTTCACTGACTTCAATGCCAGATCTATCACACTGTGAAAGAATAAAACTGTGGTTTCTGAACTTGCTAAACTGCTAAACTTGCTGAACTGTAGTTTCTTTATTTCTAATAAAAATGCTGGAAGAGCGATGATCCTTTTTTTCTAAAAGTTATCGAAGAGAAAATAACAAAGTCAGCCTTCTCTTTCCAGACATTTCCACTGCATAAGTAATTTAAGTTTTCACCAGTAGAAGTTTCCGGCTCTGTTATGGATGCTACACAACCACTTAGGTATCTGGCCTGAGTGAGCTACCACATTCCTCCTTCTTTTACAACCTATCTTTCAACCTATTCTTGCCTTGGGTAACAGGACTTTGCTCCATGCAGCAGTTGGCAGATCCACCTTTAAATAGGCCAGAAGATTTATAGAATTATTTGGAGCAGATAGAAAGGTGGCTCACTTATTTGAAGGAATACTTAGCATAATATTCAGGAGAACAAAGCAATGCTGACTACTCATCTTGTCTGGGAAATGCTGTCTTAGTGGGGAACAAACTAAGCATTGCTATGTGTGGGTTTTTTATACCTCTAAAAGGTAACATCCTCTAAGATACACTTGTACTTCACAGGACAACATGCAGATCCACTGGATGAGTCTCCCTGAGGACATATTACACCCTCATCTGTAGCTTCCATCCTGCCCTTTCCCTCATACCTTTTATCCTACTTTTTTTTGTTTATTGATCAACACGAAAGTGTTCATTTTTTTAAAATGCAGACTATCTTATTCAGCTGTTATACCAGAAAGATTGTGCATGCAGCTTAAATTAGTTGTTTGCCTATAAAGATACCTGTGATCACTCTTCTACGTGGCTTCTATGGTAGGAAGTGAAGCACTGGAGAAATATGAGAAGAAACACAATATTTAAGCAATAGTTCTACTTAGAAAAAGAAAACACTATCCTCCACTAATGATCATACATGGCAACTAATTTAAACAGGTAACTGAGTAAAAAATATCTCCATCTACAATTCAGTAGCATTTCTTTACAAAATACCTGTTCAATAGCTGAAATGTCCTATCCAGAGTCAAAGTTTTCACAGTCTTTTGTGAAGTGAAACGAAGTTAGCAAAATGCGTATCACTTAAGAAAGAAACAGAATACCACTAGAAATAGAAGACCACTATGGCCCAAACTGTCATGGACTTGGAGAGTTTTGTCTGAGGGGTTTCTTCTTTTGGTGGGGTTTTGGCTTTGGTTTTTGGGGTTTTTTTTTGCCCTTTAGGGTTCTTATTTTAGAAGAACAAAAAAAAATCCCCATTAGAAACAGAGAAACTGAGATGTGATTCCAAAGTGCCAAAGCTGCAAGTGGAAGACCCAGAAGTCATACGTGCGTAATACAAAGGAAAACTACAGAGGTGTGTTTTCTGGCATACAGCTGTGTGCAGATAAGAGATTTGCAGGAAAATGGTACACTACAGCCACCAGTTCCAGGTTTACACATGTCCCTACTGACTCATTTAGCTGCTGTTTCGGTTTGGTACTACCCGTTAAGAGCTCTCAATGCACATTTCCACCTAGTAATACTATTCATTCGAACATCAGTTCATCCTGGAAAAAGCTTTGTCTAAAATAAGAGATGAAACTCATACTGTGCAAGATAAGAGAAGAGGGGATGACATATGAGTGAAAGACATTTGTAACAGAAAACTGAAATCATTCTGACCAGAAAGCACCCAGGTTAGAGAAGAGATAAACCTTATATACTGGTACCTTGTCATTCCATTCTTTAATTCATGATGGCATGACCACTGTGGCCACTATATGGCCATCATGTATTCTTCTCTCCTCTGTAGTGTGCAATTTTGCACCAGTCAACCAAAGTACACCAACTGCATCAAAACAGCATGCAGAAGTGTTGCTTTCTTCAACCAGGCAGGATGTGGATAAAGGTCCACCCATGTGCCAACACTGCTAATCCAAAGACCAGGATCCACAGATCTATATAATAAATACAGATCAATAAACTGATGCACCTGGAAGATGAAGGGAGAGCAGTGACTGGTGTCTTCTGAGCCACTGGTAAGGCCTTTGACACTGTCTCCCATAAAAGCCTCACAGCCCCTCAGTCTGGTGCTGTAGGGGCTGGATGGGCAGACAGTGAGGTGGATGGAAAACTGGCTGAATGCTTAGGCCTTGAGGGTGGTGATGAGCAGTGCAGAGTCTATTTGGTGGCTGCTAATTAGTGCTGTACCCCAGGGGTCTGTATTGGGTCCAGTCCTCTTTAACATCTTCATTAATGATCTGAATGCTGTGGCAGAGTGTATCCTCAGCAAGTTTGCTGATGATATAAATTCAGGAGGAGAGACTGATAGGCCAGAGGGTCAGGCTCCCATCCAGAGGGACCTCGACAGGCTGAGGAAATGCATGGACAGGAGCCTTGTAAAGCTTGGCAAGAAGTGGAGCAAAGTCCTGCACCTGACAAGAAAAAACCTTCCACACCAGTACATGCTGGGGGCCACCCAGCAGTAAAGCAGCTTGGCAGAAGGTACAAGGGTGACCAAACACTGGACAGATTGCCCAGAAGGGTTGTGGAGTCTCTGTCCTTGGAGATAATCAGAAGTTTTCTGGCCATGATCCTGCGCAAACAGCTGTAGGTCACCCTGGGTGAGCTGGGGCATTGGACCAGATGTTGTGCCTTCCAACCTCAACCAGTCTGTGATTCTGTTATTCTATGAACTCTATAACCCAGTATCCAAGAAAATACCAAGCTGATGCCTGTGTTAAAGGACACTACACATGTATTCCTGTATTCTTTTTCCCTACCCATCAGCTTCAGAGACAGTTATATCACAGGAGCAGGGCATCACTGCCTTCAGCTTTAAACACAAGTCACTTATCAGTGACTGACCTGCTTTGAAAGATCACTCCTCCTCAGTTCACTACTTCTTCCAAAGTCATCCCTAGAAATCAGTAGGATGAAATAGTTTAGGGCCAGAACAACTTCAGTGGAAAATCTGGTTATTCAAACCAAGTCCTAGAGCAGTTTAATCTCTAGACTATGCATCAGAACACAAGAGTGAGCAAGTATTCATGGACAGTTTCAGTCACTCTGGCATGAATATTTTAACCCCTTAAACCACTAAAGAACATTTATTAAATTAATTTGCTAAGCATATGTCTAAGTTGTGAAGGCCTGAAAATCTACCTCTAGATAATCACCAGTTCTGATATTCCACTGGAGTAGGAGGATTGTAATATCTTCGTATTACAACAATATTTAGTTTTATGTATGCTCACATAATAACTATACCTCCAGTACAATTGTTAGTATATCAATATTGACATTAACATAACACAACATTAACATAATGCCATATTATACCAATCTCTGTCACCTAGTCCCTGGCATACTACTATACCACCAAATCAATGTAATAATATTCATTTTAATAAAGAAACTAGAATGTTTTAAGTATACTTAACATGAGTTTTGTGTTTAGCAAGTCTCTCCATCAGTTTACAATGTGTTTGCATCTGAGAGATTTTCAATATGAAATCTTGCTGGCTCAAGACCTTTACAAGTTTCTGAATACTTAATATTTTCCTCAAAGTCCAACTTATGGAAATGAATTAATCCGTAAAGCTTCCATTTTTCATTTTTTTCCATTTGTAAAAAAACCGTAATTGAAGAAAATAAAAATCATAATCACATGTTTTTGAAAATCAGTATGCAACCTGCACTGAGATTTTCTTTCCTGGTGTGTGACTACTGCTATTTTAACAGTCAGCTTTGACAAAAAGCCAAGGCATTTTTTCTTTCAGTAGATAAAAACAGAACTTCTCCCCTAGGCACATACTAGTGAATCCAGAACTACTACTTCTGTTTTCAGTTATTGGAATGAAAAAACTCTCCAGATCCATCTACTTAAAAACACTGGATTTGTGAAGGCCTTTCAGAATAACCTTCCAGTTTTCTTCTTCCATGAATGAACACCAAATATTCGTGCTTTTATTAAATATTTTATTTAATATTTTATTAAATATTAAATATTTAATATTTTATTAAATATTCGTGCTTTTATTAAAAGTGTTGCCACTTGATGTTTTGCATTCCATCTTGGTCAGCTCTTCCTTGTCAGCCTGTAGTTTTCAGTATTTATGACTACAGTGCTTTACATAGCAGCCAATGGGGTATCAAGTGACTCCTTCCACAGGGGTGAATACCCTGCAAACTGCTTTACAAAAAGGAATCAAAACATTATGATATAGTCAACCCTCCATGCTCTGTAGTTTTCCAGGACTGTTTTCATCGTCCCTAGTTTTAAATTGCAGCCACTTATTAGCAAACTTGAGAACAATTAGACCCTCTAGCTTTTTGGGACATTAGTTTAACTGCACTGCTACAGAGAGATGAGAAAAATAAGATATCATTATTCTGAAAGGAAGCAAACTATCTGGATAAGAAATATTCTGCTATGACTTTGGACTCAACACTTCATCTTGGAATAAAAAAGCCGTAAGAAAGATAGAGAAGAAGTCGGTAATCCATTTCCCCTTTACTCAGAGCAATTAAAACTCTGGTAAACAAGGGGAAAGGAAGTCTTGTATTTGAATTCAAAACACTTCTTAAAGCAAATTGGTGGTGAAACTCACTGATTTTTTTACTGGCTAATGTTTCTGAATCAAAGTAATAAGTCAAGATTTCCAGTACCAGCTTCCCTGCTAAGCATCTTTGACACAAGAAGGCCCTCAAAAACAAAGGGGGACTTCCAAAACCTTTCACTTGAAGAACCCACGTACACCTAAAGGGGTTTGGTGCTTGCCCTTGTTTCTTGCAGAGCTGTGGTCTGCTGCATTACCACATGAGAGATTTACAGTAATTTTGGGGGTTTGTAGATCACTCTTAGTAATAAGTAGCTTTAGCTCTGAAGACAGTAAATCAATGGTTTCAACACTCCTAAGACTACAGTATTAAAAGGATTCCATTGTTCTACAGAGAACGCCGAGCACTTTGCACACAGGTGCCTGAAAGTAATTGATGGCAGAGATCCTTTCTTAGGTATGCATGCCTGAACTGTATTCAATTCAGGGCCATTCTCAAAATGCCATTGTTTTCTTATGTAATTCACACAAGTTGCCATTGTACATTTGCTATTAGTCAGGGGATGTAATCTGAATCTTGTCAAATTACCCTATCCTGATATCTTCTTCCCTGCTCTAAATAATTAAGACTTGAGACTTGCAAGACATGGAGGGGGAGGGGGAAGAAGAGAAATGTGTGTTTCAGGGAGACAGGAAGCACAGGAAAAGGATGAGTGAGGTACAAGAGTAAAATGGAAGTAAAGCACGGGAATAGGCATTCACTTACAGATCATAAACTTAATAAAAATATGGTTTACACAGTTGTTCTTAGCAATGGAAATACACAGCTATTATTCTATGTTGGAAATGTGCTTTCTAGCTGCCTAAAACATACAAAATGTTGGATGCAAAAGGTAATTCCTCAGAAGGCAGAGATTTTACAGTACTTAACATTCCTAGCTCACAGATATTCTAAACAGCACTTTGCAAAAGGAAATACAGCATCTTCCAAAAGTGAAGACACTGCAGATATATAACAGTTGCCAGCAAAAAATTATAGTGTTTCTATGTACATCCAGGAAGGAAATGCATAAGCCTCCCCTAGAAGTGTGTCTAACCTGTTCCAGCTTCTACTGACTTCACAATAAAGGTAAAAGATGTTCACTTGTTTCCTTGTTCACGATATGGGGGAAGGCAGTCAATTCCAGACTTCCTAAGATACAATGCAAAGCCTTTTTCCATATTATCACTTGCTAACGAAAGCAGCTTTTAACAAGCACTACAATGACAAAGCCCATAGTTTAAACTATGCAGGGTCTGGTAGTGGCCTCACCATTTGAATCTGATTCCATTTTCTGTTAAATACATCCAATAAAGTTCTGCTAAGCATCTTTCAACATTTCTTCCTAAAGGTGTTATTTGCTGAAGAATTGCCAACAAAAGAGCTAGTCTCATAGTTTATGTTTCATTAAAACAATACCCTAAACCACTTTCTCTATGTAACTGACACTTATCAGTAGCCTAGAATGCCAGGAGGAGAAACTTTGGAGTCAAATGGGCTTTTGTTTTGACAGTTTGCTTTGGAGGGAGGGTTACAGATTTCTTCAAAGAAAATATTGCCCCAGGAGTCGAAAATAGATGGGTGGTTAGACCTGCATTTCACAGTTCCTTCCCTAGCCCATCCCTAAAATGCTTAAAATTCTCCCCAGCAATTGTTTGTGTTAACAAAATACTCTAAAGAGCTCTTTTCTCAGGGTAGTTTGAGACAATGCGAAGGAGCCTAGGCATGCAGAAAACAGTGTTTGCAGGGATTCATATCTCTAAGCTTAGACATGCATTGTGCTTTGCTCCTCATGTCCTCCTGGGCTCTCAAGAGCTGATGGACTCAACAAGTCCATCTGACACAGTGTCTTCACCAGCCCTGTAAGTGTTTGTTCATCGTTATTGAATCACTTCTTCCTCCTCCTCCAAAGCACTGTGGCATTCCTAAAGATGGATTTACCTGCTGCCCTGGATTCAAATTTCACTCCTACTTTTAAATTTCTAATATAAAAGCCTTTAGAATTTGTGAGGAAATACTGAGAAATTAAAAAAAAAAAAAAGCTTTGTGACATTCTTACATTCAGCATAAACCATACCAACAAAAACAGCTGGCAAGAGGTTTGCCTCAAATAATGAAAGGGTTATGTACCCTTCCTCATTCCTGTTCATAGTCACCCACTCTCCCGCCGTTTCTTCCAGTTGTTTACCTGCAGAGACAGAGCAAATCCAGGGAGCTAGACAGACAGACAGACTGCTTTGCAGGAGTTGTTTATTATATTATTGTTGTTGTTGTTGTTGTTAATTGTCCCCAAATACTATAACAACAACATCTATCCTTATGAGAAAATGTCATAAAAATGTTATAGTACATACAAGAAAGAATTTAGGAATTGTACAAGTTCCCCAACACAACCTCCAGTGAAAATACAAATACAATCTCTCTCTGTTTCCTAGGATTTTGAACCAGCATAGAAGCATGAGCATACTTCGTGGGGGGGGGTTTCCCTTTCTTTTCTTTTTTTTTTTTTTTTTTTTTTTGGCAATTGACATTGTCTGAGAAATATCCTCAGGAAAAAAATAAAGTATAAAATATTCAGTGTTTAAACTATTTCTTCTCTTACCCATATTTTTACCTCCTGGACTCATCACTCCTTTCCTTCTACTTGTTTCCAAAGTTGTTTTCTGATTTCCTGCCTACTTCTGGCTTTTTCTTAAACAGATTTTCCTGCCAAGAAACTGTATCTTCTACAGGTCTCTTTATTATATTATTTTTAATATGTGACCCATGAAGGACATATGCAGAAAGAGGACAGCACATGACAAAGTGAACTTAGCATATGCAAGTTTGGTCATGGTGCACATGTCCTTCATCTTAAACCAGCTGTGCAAGCCTGCTGGTTAAATATGGTACATCCTCCACCTACCTCTGCCCTATCTTTATGGCAGGAAATGCTTTAGTCTATAGCTATAAAGGCATACTTGTATATATTTATTTGTATGTTGGGTTTGTGTTTTGGTTTTTTTCCAGTGGCATTGCTTATTTCAGCTGCAGAGCTGAGGTATCAGGAAGTGGACACATCAAGTCCACCAGCAGTGTTCTCAGTTGTACCTCATGTACCTTCTTCATGTAGATAAGAAAGTTTTCTGGCTTAGATTTATACCTGTGAGTAGTTTATTGGCCCTATCCCATATGGATACTCATCTGTAGTGATAAGAGAGACTATCAAAAGAGGAAATAAAGACCATTAGCCAAAGTGGAATACCGTGAACCTTATGAAAGTTCAACTTGAAGTGGAAGAATGATGAGTTGGAACATTTCAAATGAAGAGGATCAAATCAAAACAATTATAATACATAAAACAGGACAACAAGATGCATCAGAAGTTTCATAGGAGGCACAAATTAATTTATTTCCTGTAATGCATGAAAACCAACTGTAGGAAGACTCTTCTTCCACAGTTTCATTTGTAGCAATACTTAAGACTTGACCAAAAATTAACTAAACTTAAATAGCAGCTGTCTTCCCACAAAGCCCAAAACACAAAGCCACTACTTCATGTATTTGAGATGTTTATGAGATTGCACATACAATAGTTTATGTTGCAGAATACTTTGCTAGCACTAATTTGTATTCTGAATGTACACAACATAAACCTCAAGCCTCAGAAAATCTGCAAGAATCTCCTAACAAACACAGGTTTCCCCAAGGCATATGACATCATAAAATGAAACTTTTAAAAAAAAAACTTCCACACACAAAAAAACCAAAACAAAACTATAAAGCAAACAAACAAACAAACCAACCAATAGCCCCCTAAGGCTATTCCAGTGCAAGAGAAGGCAAAGTACTCTCATACACACTGATCCCCAGCTACCAACTGCAATTCCCAGAACACTCTCTGCTGACCCAGTTGCCTATCACCCACCAGTAAAACAGCTCTCCCGGTCTCTGTAGCCATGGAGAAGTGAGCTTCCGTCTATAAGAACAGCTCCTCCCCTGCTGAAAAACCCACAACAAAGCCAGCAGTTTGACACCACTACCTTTGCCCTCCTTCAGGTAGTTAAAGCAAGAGACCCAAGGGCAGCTTTTCTATATTTTCTTTCTCAGTTCTTTTCTGTCTGCTTTTTGAATATGTAAACATTCTTTGATCCAGCATAGGATTTTTTCCATTCAAAATCTTCTGATAGATTTCTGACCTACTTTCCAGAACCCTTAACACACCAAGGCAGATAGAAGGGGTGATAAGCTGTTTTTTCAGTCCCCTTTCTCATCGACTTATATGAACACCTTCATGCTTTCTTCATTAACAAGCTGTTGAAAGTGAGTGCACATTCCTGCTTTTCTATGTGTTATTTGTGACTGATGGGGAACGCAGGAGCATTCATAGGCTCTCAGGGGAACGCAGCAGTTGTCTATTGCTTCTTCAGAGACAATGTGCAGAATAGTACAGAATCGCAAATACAAATGTGAAGAGAGAAAAGAACAAACCTTGAGAGCTTTGAGGAAGAAAAGTGATGGAGTTGATGATAGATACTATCTACCAGTAAGTGACATGTTCTGTGCATCTGTGACATAAGTACAAAGAATTTAAAAACAGAATCAGCATCATTCAGCTCCTGACAATTAGTACTTTATCAAGAGTTTATACCGAGGACTTCATGGTAAAATGGCTCATCTTAATCACAATGAACCTCAATCCAGGCCATTGCAGTTTAAATATAATGCAGTCTAACTGTTCTGTGACGTCCCTTGGGTTTCAGACACACACTGAGATAGTTGTGCAGCATTAATATCACTCTGTACAACTGTGGCAAATACACATACACAAAGCCTAAGTAACAAAAAGCCTTAATAACTATACTCATTTAGAGGAGTATCTCAAAAAGATGGTTCAAATGAGCAGCCTTTTTATTAGTTTAGTCTGTACAATTTTATAGGGACTCAGCATTGTCAGCTTTTTCCTTTATGTTGTTTCCCCAACTTTCTAATTGCTATAACCCATCAATAAAAGTCAATTAAAACAAAACTGCTTCTTATGTAATCTAGGTGCTGCAGCAGCCATCTGAACACACACTATTTCCACGGTGTAGATAAAGGTTCAGATAAAGGTATTTAGTTATATATCTATGGTTAATTAAGTGAAACCCAAGTTGCAAATATTGCTAAAAAATTATGCTCAGTGTTACCTCTACATAACTTAATACTTATTTTTAAAATGTTTTCTTTGGATTTGGAAACAGCATTTTTCACCCAAGTCTTACTGTGCTTATCTTACATGCTAGAAAAAATATACCTAAGAATACCTTTTTACATCTTTCATTCTCTGTGACATGTAAAATCCATGGAATGTGATTCTGGTATACCAAACTAGTATTAACAGTACAAGTTCAGTAAAGTATTAATAGTATTTTCAGCTGACCTTCTGAGTTGACACTGATTATAGAGACGATCTATTGAAAACGGAAATGACATTTACAGAGTAAGCCAAATTGGAGGTCTGTTTTAAGGTAGAAGCTCTGAAAATAATAGCAAAATACAAATAAAATACGCTGCAATTAAACAGTTACTCTTCTAATACAGCAAACAGCAAATTGGTCTCAGGAAAGTCACAAAGTTCAGAACACAAGAGTTAAAGCACTCATATAGATTAATTTAAACCACACAGAAATCAGACTAAGTCCTTGCTTTTCACTGATGCCAATTACTTGAAGAAAATTGTGTGCTCTAAAGCTTGAAGTTTTACAACTACATCAGGTGGTCTGATAATACATATTACCTTTCTTTATAAACCATGCTCTTCCGCTAATTCAGCAGTCCACTTCAAAGCAGAGAGTGCTAAGTTCATACGTGTAGTTTACAGTGTTTATTTTTGATATTAATAACTGATACAACTAACAATCGTAATCAAGAGAATAGCATACCCTAAAGTGGAATGGGTATTGTGCAAGCAATAAGGCTCGATTTCTGTTTCACTTTTGTAAAAAGTTTTTCCCGGGAGCGACAGGAATGAAAGGTCTCAAGGAATTGCAAGGGTTTACAAGGAGTCAGATGCAGAAGACAGTCGCGGCCGGTGAAAATGAACTAGGTAACCCCTTGAGGAAGGTGAAATCACCCTGCTAAGCACCGTGTAGGGCAGCATTATGAAATCAGGACAGAGTACAGTAAACCCCCTGAAAACGGGTCACTGGACTTATGACAAGCTTTCTTCATTTACGTTGGGTGCGAGAAGTGGAAGGGGGAAGGGAAAGGGAGAGGACATGTATTAATATATAACTCCAAACTCACCGATTTTGGCCAAGCTGGCCACAAGTATCCAGAGTGCAATGATATAAGGCTCCTTGACGTGATCCCATTTGAAAGAGACGATGGCAAAGGTTCCATTGCTACTTTGATCACTTTCCGAGCTTCTCTGTCCCAGCGCCAGTGGGAGAGCCATCAGCCCCAGGAGGAGCCCCACTGCAGATACCTGCCTCATCTCCAATCCACACAACAAAATCCTGCTTCCCCTTCCCGGAGAAATCCCGCCTCTTCGGAGGTCCTTGGGGGCGAGGTCCTTGTCCCTTCGCAGAGACGCTCCCGACGGCTCAGGACGGCGGGACAGCGGCGCGCGCGGCCGGCGGCGGGAGGGTCCGGTCCCGTCCTGTCACTGTCCTGTCCTGCCACTGTCACTGTCACTGTCCCGTCCCGTCCCGCATCGGCTGCCCCGGTGGGCTCGAGTGTCGCCTTGCCTGGGGTGGCCAAGAGCGGGTCGGGGGCTCCGTGCACAGGCAGATGCTTCGAGCTGGGGTCCCGCTGCTTGCCCGCACCTGCCTTTATCAGGTTGTCCCCGACCGGCCGGAGGCGGAGCCTGGCGCCGCTCCTGCCGAAGCTGCCGTGCGGGGACGGCGATGCCCTGACTGACAGAGCGCCCGCGGGGTCGGCGGCGAGCTGGGCTCGGCTTGGCTTGGTTTTGGGGACGGCGGCAGGCTCTGGGCTGTGCCCTCTGGCCGGCTGGGGAGCGGGCAGGAACCTCCCAAAGCTGCTGGCGCTCGGAGCCAAGGCTGGGGCGCTCCCTTGGGCATGCCCTGGAGGAGCGCGGGGTCCCTGCCCAAACCGCAGCTGGGTGCGCAGCGGAACCACAAGTTGGTTCGGGCGCTTTGGATGAGCAGGCAATGGGTCAGACTCCTCCCTCAACCCCACTGTCCTGGCAGGTTGTCACAGAGGAAACGCTCTTCCCACTCCTCAGCCTCTGAGCCTCGTCTGGCACAGCAGCAAGTTTCTAAAACCGGCTTTTCCCTCTGTCCACCAGAGAGCACCTCTTCCCACGGTGCTCGGGGAAAGGACACCAGCAGGCAAGGTTTGGCTTTCCGGTTTGGCTTTCCACTTTTGCCTGCTGGTACTGCTTGTTAAGATGTGCTATATTCAAAACACCATCTGAATTCTTCTCCTCTTTTTTTTTTTTTTTTAATTTTTCCTTCAAGTGGTTACACCATGAGACCTTTTAGAAGGTTCCCACTTTCCCTCTAGAGCTATTTCTCTTGTTGATGGCATTTGCCTGATATCATGGATGGTCCATGGTATGTGCTCTAGGCAGGTGGACCCATGATAATCACTACCCTGCAGTAAAAAGGCAGCAAACCGTCATGTTCCCAGCAGACAGAGCTGAAGGCACCCATCCACACACCACAGCAGCAGCTCCTCTCCTGCATGTTTCAAAACGATCCACCTGGCCACATGTGCAGTCCACTGCTCCTGTGACTTTTTGTGGGAAAACACTACCTTTTTGTTTTACTTAAATGACAGTTGGTTCTATCAGAAGGTCAAAAATGAACAGGAAAAAGTTTTATTTAAAATTATTGGAAGACTGAGAAATTATTCTGATTATTTCAATCACTTGGGAGAAAAGCTAAGTACTTTTTCATAGTCTAAGTGACCTGCACAGACACTTTGTAAATCGATTAACTGGTTAATTAAAGCTATAAATTTCCATGAAATGCTACAGTTATTATTACCTCAAAGCAAGGACAAGCCTCGAATCAGACCGGCTCTCTCTTCAGACAATGTCATGTCAAGGCTTTTTTATTTTCACTTCTTCATTACTTAAGGGAAAGGAAATTATGTAGCAATATTTTGATGTAGGAATCAATCTGAAGATGGAATTGGCAACCCCTTTTTAGGAAGTGTGACAGACAACAAAACATCTTCCTTACCTTCAGTAAATGTAGACAAAGACCTGAAGAATACCTCAGTGTCTAACAACTTAAATTCTATCTACATTATTTTTATCTTTTTCAGAGCATGACTTGGGCACTCAAATGTCCTTTAGAATTTGCTTCTAGGTTTTGTAAAGGTTCTACAAATGGCTGTAGCAAATTGGAGAGTAAAATTTTTGTGCACTATCATTAAAGAGAGAAAATTACAGCTGGAAACAAGTAGCTGCTGTGTAGCCTGTTGTTGAGACGTGTGGATAGTAGAAGTTCCTAATTGTTAACATTAATTCTGTTTGCTGATATGAGAACCATGAACTTTAGTAGTGACAAGCTGTCAGCACAGTTTTTATTATCACAACTTATTCCAAGAACCATCACAGCATATTTAAATATTTCAGCTGCAGCTGATAAAACGGCACCACAACTCCCACTGTCGGTCTTATATTTGTGAGTCTTCCCAAGTCTAGTTCCACAAAATAACGGAGTTAGAAATAAATGTTTCTATTGAAAGTGCTGTAGCTAACAGTGTTGTTCGGAGAAATATGTCATAGATGAAGAATACCTGCAGCAGAGCTAGAAAAATGAGAAAGCCTTCTCTGGTGGATCTTTTCTAGAGATAAGGAAGGGCTTACACTTCTCTTGGAAGCGCTGCAGCCGAGATCACGCCTCTGATTGCCCTTAGGCGATGTTCTACCCATGACAATAGGAACCAAAGTTACATGACACTTCTTAGTTTGCTGGTGGAGGTAAACCACTATTAGAAAAAATAAAAAAGTGGTAAGTACCCTGTTAGCACAGAGAAGGTGTTAATATGCCCCTCAGTTGAAAGTATGATGCCCATCAATCTACATTAAAGAGGTGCTGTGAGAATTCTAGAATTTCTAAAGAACTTTTTAAGGTCTTGGTCCAAACTGCTACAAAAGTACATAATTTTGCTTGTCACAAAATCTTCTCAAAAGGAAGTTTACAACACTGTTAAAATGCCAACACTGTATTTTTGTTTAACAACAGGTTAATAGTTCAAAGTGTACCTGTGACTGCTTACGGAATTTTTTAAGTCGGCTTGGTATCCAATGACTGTAGATATCAGGGAATTCTTGTGCAAGTCATTACTATTTCAGTAGGACACAGAGAGGACAGAGGAAGGAATTGAAAATCATTAATCTCTTGTAGATACATCAATACATGCTAAGCCAAGGGTCCACTGAGTATACATGAACTCATGTACAAAATATGTAGCTGTACGAGAACACATTTGCATTTATGATTTACTAAGAGATTCCATTTTCCTGTATGTTCTTTATGGAAGTCCTTATGTAATCTCCTATGACCTCACCCTCTATCAGAAAGAAAAAGCATTAGCTTGAATATTATGTTTGCAATAAAGATATCATATCACACAACAGCTGATATTTCCTGACTTTCAGAAAGATTGCACAGGGAAGATTTCTATTTACTATGAGTGTTATATTAGTAGTAGACATACCCTTCACATAATATGTCCTGTAAATATTACTTCTTGGGGATTTTTTCAAAACTGAGGTAAAAGACAATTTCAGTTAAAACAACTCCCAGCAAATAAATGACACCATTAAAATTGTATCAGTTTCCTCTAGAAAGCACACACAGTACTTCCATTGTGCTAATTTAGCAGTGGAAGTTACAATTGACTTTCAGTATTAGCATTTGAAACACATCTATTTAAGCTGAAATGAAATTAAAAAGCATATCCCTGTCGAATTGAGAACTCTCATAAAGGAAAAAAAGAGAGAAGATTTGGCAAGTGAACTTTAAAAAACCTCCTAATGCAATACAAACCATCATAAATCACTTGTAATTCCTGTTTTTCCTCAAGGAAATATACACTTTTTATATTAATATCTATTAAATGCATAAGCACATTAAGATTTGAAAGGGATATAGTTCCAGTGCATATTTTTATGCTATAATACCAACTGTATACATAGTTAACTAGAACAGTAATTTTTGTGAATGGCATTGTACCAATGTAACTGTATGATTTGGTGAAAATTAATGTGGTTTATATGCAGATGAATGCAGAATCATATGAATTTATAATTAATTTATTTGATTCAACAGCTGGCATTTTACCAACCACTCTCCAAGTGAAATTAGTGTAGCTGTGCAATTTTCAGCTGCAAGGTGTTGGACAAATACTGCTGGACTAAGTGATGCTGCAGAGCACTATGTAACAGTATTATAAATAGGAACCTCGGAAGTCACATTAAGAAGCAGTGTATTAATTCATCCCACACACATTACTACCAGTTGAAGTGAACAAAATGAAGGCTAGGGGAAGGATGAATTAATAAGAGGTAGGTGAAAATGGATTTGGCTGAGAAGTAGGGTGGCAGGGGAAATTAATTGGATTTTTCATTACTCAGTTCAAGACAAGACTGAATTTAAGGACAGTAAGTGAAGGGGATTTATACCAGAACCCTCATTTTCAGTCTCAAATCTTTTTGAAATTGGCAGGCATTTCAGACAGTTTGTGATACTTTTCTTGTTTGTTATTGTTGTTGTTGTTGCTATTACTGTTTTTAATGAAGCCCCACTTTTACATTAGATTAGTATCTAATCTGGTAAGAGTGGGATGGTGCAAAAGACAAACACTGACATTTCTTCTGTCAGTACTCACCAAAAATCCCAAATAGTGAGACCTAAGGAACACTCAAAATGCAATTTGCGTATGTTTCATCCTAATACTTAAGCTTCCATAATGACTCTATCCCTTCAAATTTGCATACCCTTCTTCTAGGTACTCATGTTAGCCTGTCCAACACAAATGCTTATAATACACTCAAGACATAAGTGACTACTGCTTTTCCTGGTCATGAGAGATTGTTTTTGCTGATCTTTAAAAATCAACTGTCACTTTGCTCTATGCTAAAAAATGTGGGAGAAGACTGTGACAGAAACTATAACCACAGATTTCAGAGATCCAGTAGACTAAAAAAAGAAAACAAAGTTGCATCTCAGAATTGTTTCTCTGTACAGGTATTCAGCTTTCTGTAGCTTAACCTGAGAGGAAGAGCAAAATAGAGAAATTTCTTAGGGGAAAGAAAAAAACCAAACCAAAAAACTAAATAACACTTAAATAAGAAAGGCAACTAAGTAGAATAATTTCTATCGCTAACATAAGTGTACATTTATTTTTTAGGTTTGTATCTAGACTCAGATGCTTCTTGATCTTAATTTTTTGCTGACCTATGGAGAGGAAATCTTTCCTTTTTCTAAATTCTCCAGAGATCACTCTTTTGTGAGATCCATAGTTCGTGCCTTCCCTGCCTTAGCTTAACGTGTGCACATTCAGAGGAGAAAGTTCAAGTGGTTTCATCTAAAGCAGCTACACCATCCTCAGCATTCTTACTTTGGCAGGCACATATATTGATTGTTCAAAATCAGCTGTGATACCTGCAGGTGAAGACAACCCCCACCCTCCCCAAACTCTCCTGTTCACCCTGCCCTCCATGAATTACGTGCTGAGTTCTGCACAGCTGGCAGCAGCCACTGCCCTGGAATGATTCATACTTGTTTCTATTGGTAGTCCATGGAGTGGATGTGGATGGTTTAAACAGTACATGAAAACTCAGAAACATGAGTAAATTTACCTACCTGGTCCAATCCAAAGCTTATTCCAGCAGAAGGAGTAACCCTGGAGTGCCTGGGCTTGAGGGCACTCAGTAACCTGTGGGGAGTATCTGAGTATCTTGGATCTGATGATAGTTTGAAGCTGTTCCTACCTTCAGGATGCTTCTCAATGTTGAAGGGCCCAGCCTAAGCCTTTCCTCTGTCATTGCACATAAAGGAATTTTCCTCTGAAATATTTCTAGAAGGTAGTGGAGATTTCTTGAGAACAAAATTTTGCAATTTTTTTCTTTATCTAAATTGTGGTAAAGAGTGAACCTTGCTTGACTTATAGCAATAATCACATAATAATTAGAAATTACTTTGAACTTAAAACACATAAACAAAACAGTCAAATAATTAATTACGGTACAAACAAAATCTGCCGGCACAGTTTATTGCTTAAGGTATTGATTATGGCAATTTTATCAACAAACCCCCCCATAAATAGCAGGTGGTTCTTCCTTGATGCATAGTTTAAAACCTCCTCCTATTTAAGAATGATGCCTTAGATATAGTGGAGAGTTTTGTTAGGTAAATCCCAGTTTATAAAAATCCAAACATTTAAGCAGAACATACATATTTTTTGTGAATATTTCTTTAGGAAGTTTTCACATAGTCAGAATCGGATTGCTGGCCAAAGCTAGACAGGAAAGGAAAACTTCAGAGCTGATAATATCAATAATCTGCCTAATTCAGTGCAAAGACATAAGCTTGAATGTCACATATTTCAGGTGAATGCCGTAATCATTATTTGGAAGATCTTAACATGGTTCTGATTTTATTTTTTTCTGCACTCAAGCAGAAGCAATTGTTGAAACTTCAATTTTTGAGGGAAAAAAAAAAAAAAGAAGAAAACTAGTTGACAACCAGTTTGAGCTATTAAAAACATTTATTATATTAATACACAAATCTGTACTAGCAGTTACAATTTGGAGAAGTTTACATGTGTTATTTCCAATATAAGTTTAAAAAGAATGCAGTGCATGTTTTGTAGTCAGTTGGACAGTAGTGGAGTGGAATGGCAAGACACAGTTCATTGCTACTGATGTAAAAAGTGACAGAGATTCTTTGAAGTAGAAGGGCACTCCACTTTGAATTGAGGGAATCTGAACTGGATTGCTGCTTATCTCGTCGAAGTTCCAAAGGCCACAAGGTGCAGCCTATACATGGCATGCACTTCCACATTGCCAAAATAGCAGCCATAAACTCTCTGACTATGGGCAGTAAATGAGTAAGTAAACAAACAGGAAGAGTGATGTTGTGTAAATATGGAAAATAATTTGACACTAATATATTTGGCAATTAACTACATCAATGTGCTATGAGACATTTTTTGCATTTGGAAGCCTTGATCAGAGTTATCATCATCATCATCATCATCATCATCATCATCATCATCCTTGAATTTTCAAGAATACTATTTAAAATTAAATCATGATAACTTTAAATCCAAAACAAGAAAGGAAATTATGAGAACATTACTATCATGAAGCTGTACAAATAAAACTATGCAGTGGATTCACATTTTGTCAAATGTATTTTAAACTGCTGCTTCCTGGAAAGTCATACTATTAGAAATACAGAAAAAGAAGCTGCACAGTTGTAGAGAAGAGGTACTAATTTTATCTGCTGCATGAAAATAAGAATCCACATTGTAAACACATGATTTGGGAAACCTTTCTGAATTTTAACTGTTGTAGCCACCTTGTAGGCACTGAATATATGAATATGATGATGAAGGGATGCATCCAGTTTTAGGAGATACTGGAGAATTTGTTCCAGGAACTAGGAATTCAGTTCTATCACTTGGCCCCTGGATGTACATTCTTACTGTTTTCCTGCTAGTTCCTTGCTGGATGGACCTTTTGATAAGCCACTTCTGCTTTCAGTCCACTGTAGCCTTGAAGTGAGGTAGTACTTGGTCTGAAAGGCCCTCTCTGGCTTAATCTCAGTTCAGAATATCATCAGGCTTTACAGACTGTACCTTAGTCTTAAAAAGTGAAGAAAAATGCATGGGAATGCAAATAATGCTGAAGAGAGGTATAGAAAGATGAGACTATCCCAGTCTTCTGCAGTTACAGGCATCATGTTGTATATTTCCTGCATAAATTTACCACACATTGTTTTGAAAATGTTATCTCAAATACTTTCTTCTGCTTAGGCATACGCATATAATTTCTGGCCCAAATTTAATCAGAAAGTTCACAACTTATTTATTCTTCTGTGATCATTGTCCTTTACCATTGTTGTTTTTTACTCTATGGAAGAAATCGTTGTCCTAGTTACAGGGGCTGGGACCAGTTTATTACTATGTGGATATAACCACAACTGTGTGTTCTACACCCCTATGTAATTTCTGATGGACTGTTAATAATGGATCATTTGCAGCAGCTGCTCAGGGCACATAGGACACCTCAGGTTACAAGCTGGGTGTTAAAGAACCCTGGAAAACGCATGACTCAGGTGCGATAACTCCCCTCCAGGGAGACACTAGCACCTTCACACCCAGCCTGAGGGGTGATGTCTGCTAATGGGCCATTACGGACCTGCACAATAGGCAACTGCAACCACCTAGACCATCAAAGATTCCAAAAATATCCCATGACTCACAGAGTAAATCACCCATTATCAAGCTCCCTGCTCTTCAGGAGGTACTGGTCATTCCCTCCTGAACCTGAGCATATATAATCTTTGGGATTGGGGACTTCTGGTACCATTCATTGGATCCAGAGGAGGACCAGAGTCTTAACAGGACTGCAGCTGTCACTTTTGACCAACTGTGACCATCATCTTCACCAACAGGCTTCTTTTCCTTTTCCTTTGTGCTTAAGGAGACCACGTGGGGCTCAGCACAGGGGCTAACAAACACCATTCTGTTTGTGCCCCAGGGTACTGGGTTATACATCTGGTTTTTGGGGGTTAAAACCAGTTTTACTCTGTATCATTGTATTTACTGTAATCTTTTTAGTAAATTGTAACTCTGACTAGTAATCTCTCTTGAATTGGGTTAGTTTTTCCTGCCAGTTTACCTTTAAACAATCATACAATTGAAAATAAGTTTGAACTAATCCTTCTTCAGCAGAGCCAACCAGGACACACATAAGTGAGGTTTTACTAAGCTTTTTAGGCTGGCAGCAATACCTCCTCATCACAAACATATGGTCTGAAGCACACTAGAATGACATCTCTTTTCAATGGTACATCCCAGAACCTATCACAATACTCATGCTGAAATCAAGTAATATACCTAAGTCCTACCCTTTTCCACTGATTCCAATGAGTGAATTTCTAGCTTACTGATTTTTATGTTGCTATTGCATGATCTTTCATTTCATAGTGTGGAATTTCATTATGTTAATATTACTTGAGTCAATGTCCAATCTTCCTCTGTATAGATGACGACTCCAAACTTTGCATCATCAGCGAATCAGTTGTGGATGCCAAAAGCACTGATGAAAATGTTAAACCCCAGAGTGTAACCTTGAGGTAGCTCTCTTTTGGTCTCCTTCTCTCCCCGCTTTTAAAATAATATTTGTCTCCACAGACCCTTGCAGTCTGCAAAAAATATTTTGGCACCTTGACAAACTGATCACTGAAAATGTGGTGTTCCTGCATGAAGTTGTGGTAAACTTTTACATATCCTAAACATATTCTCCAAAGTTTTCCCTGCAAGAGTGAGTTTTCTTATGCCACAAGTGTGAAACCAGCATCACACTTGGGCATCAACAAAATTCGACTTTTCCCTGTGCCCCTTACCTCATGTCTTGCTTTAACTTTTCCTTCTGTGAGTCCTCGAGTAATATGATGTTTATCAAAGCAAGCATTAAACATTATTGTAGGGATCCAGATAAATTTATAGAGTTACTGGTTTTGATATTAATATCGATATCAATGTAGAGCAGGAAACTGCATAATTAAACTTTTCATTTTTATTTCTGCATCTTATTTATTCTTCATTTAACTTTGATTTTCAAAAGTGGAATCACTGAGAAGTACAATTAATATGTTCCTTATCTAGACTCAGTAAAATAATTTTAAAGCATTTTAAACTATTATCTCAGCATTCCACATGCTTTACTTCTTTCTCCTGTTAACAAATTGAAATTTTCCTTAATGTATTTTTACATGTTCATTTTTACTTCCTTTTTTAACTAAATGTCTACAAGAGGCAGAGAGACAGAGAGAATGCTATTTCAACAGTGTATCTGAAAGAAACCACACAAGCTACAAGTTTTAACTTCTCTATTCTGTCGTCAACAACTATGACATTTATTGGATCAGGCAATAGAGTCTTGGTTTGTTCTAAATCACCTTGCATCACCTTGCACTTTCATGTTCTGTGCTAGTGACCGTGTGACAAGTGTCTTTATCCCACTCCTCCACGGTACATTAAGGGTGAAAATAACAGTGGCCGTGTTAAGGGAACAGGTACCTTCTAAAGCAATCAAATAAGAAAGCACAGGCTATATAACGTACTATGAACTGGTGTCCTGTGCAGATGGGAATACAAGCTACATGTTACACTTCTCATTCTTCAGCTAAATAAGAGATCTTCTGGAGCCACAAGAATGATGTATTTGTGATTCAAAGGACAAAATTTGGCTTTCTGGCCCTACTTACAGAGAGGTCTCTAATTGCTAAGAGAAATTAGAATATCCCAATGTGTATGTTGTGTCACTTTGGTAGAGCCATTATATATAGCCCAAGTGGCATTAAAAAGCAGACATCAAAATGTAAATAGTGTGAGATAAAAACAAATCTCTGTTCTACATCAGATCATCTAACTAATTAATTAATTTGGATCTACACAGTGCCTAAGGGTACTGCATCCCTGAATACTCTAAGCTAATCACTAACTCTAAGGATGAATCAAATTGCTTGTAATATCATCTCCTTGTTTATACTGGTATTTATAATGTTTAGATAAGATTGAATACTCTTGATTATCAATAGTGATAGATCTACAAGAAATGTTAGTAGACATCTCTGAGTTTTATTTTTCTCTTGAGCAAATGCATTTTCTTTCTCTCATGTAATACATTATAGTGGATTAAATTTTGCTCTCTCTATGTCTAAATAGATTTATTATAATTTAGCAGATAACGTTAATATGGGGCACTATTCATAAAAT
The DNA here is from genome assembly GCA_035583235.1 of Hafferia zeledoni. Lineage (NCBI taxonomy): Eukaryota > Metazoa > Chordata > Aves > Passeriformes > Thamnophilidae > Hafferia > Hafferia zeledoni. The sequence continues at coordinate 55,807,125 of JAWWEV010000083.1, forward strand.
CATATTTATTTTTCAATTATATCAATAAGAATATGTTTATAATGGTTTATGGGCTGTGGGAGACAGGAAAGAGGAAGAGGCCCAAAGGTGTATCACTGTAAGTAAGTAATTTAGATTCTTTTGATATTCTCTGGATTATAAACTGTGGAGAAAGAAGAAGTTAATCCCAGTTAACTACTTCCAAAGCACCATCAAAACCTGCAGGCTGCTCAAAATTGTAATAGGAATTGGAAACCAACATTCAAACAAAACTCCAGGAATAAACACACAGTTTCCTTCCGGGAAAAAATACCAGAGGCATACTTATCCTGTACTTGAATTCCTTACTAAGGAACAGGTATTTACCACTGTAAGAGAATTGGATGACTGGTTTGAATGAGGGTGACCTTTCTTATATTCTTAAGATCATAGCACATTTAGCTCTAGCAGTGGTGCTCATCACTAACATTTAACATGAAGCTTCATGACCTAGAAAATAATCTAACAAAGGAAAAAAAAGGTAAACAGCACTGGCTTCTCATTATAGGGGAGGCTTATGAAAGGTCAGAAAGTTTCTGAGATAGAATGCAGTAGTGTGTGAGCAATAGTTTACAAAAAGATTTAAAATCAGCAGCAGGTGTTTAGACAATATTTTGGATTAATTAGGCTCTATATAAGCAAGAAACATTTTCATAAAATTAGGAAGCATTTAAGCTTGGAGAGTTCTTTAAAAATAAAGAGACAAGGTTCATATTTACAGAGCAGAGTGTTCAGTGATTTTATTATTTACTGAAAATATCATGGCTGGTGCCCATGGGAATTGGCTAACATCTTTTTTGTTCCCACCTCTAACTTCTAGGACTGTAATTATGGACTGAGTGATTTTTTTTCCCTGTTCACATGTTTTGCGTTTATTATTTTACAGTTTCACAGAATATTTCCTTGTTCCTGTTATTGATAGGAAGAACAAAAGATTCCGTCTTTTTTCCTCTGTTATTTTATCATATGCATTTCCCATAAACCGTTACTCTCTTTTCTCCTAAACCATGTTATCCTTCCCACTGTTCTTCAGATGCAAGATTTTTTCCCATATTTTCCAGTGTCCTCAATGTTGCCTAATTCTGAACTACAACTTTGATATTTTAGATTTGGATACAGGTAAATTTAACTTTACATTATTTACCTCACTGAAGTTAGGGTCATATTCATTTCAGCATCCTGTATTCAATCGAAAGACATGAGCTGCCAATAGAGAAACTCAGGATATTCCAAAATAAAAAATAATTACTTTCTGAAGTTGCCTTTTTATGTTGAAAGTAGAGTTAAGGAGCCTTATTTTCTTAATTTAGCCATCTCAATGATGCTCTTAGGTGAGAAGAATGTGAACTGAAGTTAAAGATAGTGAATAAAATATTCTGAATAGGATTGTCATTTCTCTTTTTCTTTTCCATTTCTTTTTGTTGTTGTTGTTGTTGTTTTAATGATTCTAACTTCCTTATGACTGTTACATGCTGGCCAGGGTTGCTTAATTGTTGTTTATTTGGGAGTTTCTTGAGTTGACAAAAGATAATAATATATAACTTATCCATAACATTATGGGATTTACTTTAGAATTTTTTGAGTGGTTGTTCAGATCCTCCCCAATCAAACACTTTGCTTAATCAGCACTGGCCTTCACTGTTACCAAGTCAGCTCTGGTGAAGGTCCTCACAGTTCTGTCTTTCCCTGACTACTTTCTGTAGCATGTCACTTGCATATTTTAAAGTGTATTAAATTGGAAGTTTACTTACTACCATTTAAGTTCAAACTTAAAGCATTTTAAACCAGGGAGTGATTGATTTCTACAGACTTGATTTCTACTGATTCAAAAGTTTTTATTCAATTGCTACCAAGAAAATGGTATCAGTTCTCAGAAGCGCTATTTGAAAAGCTAAAATCTCTTTGCATTTTCACAGTTAAGTAAAAATGACTTCTATTTTCTTTTGAACTGATGAGACTATGATCCTATTTTAGATCAAATAAGACATTGCTTTAGTTTGCAAACTGAACTGTCGGACTGAATAAACTCAAATTTTGGCAATGTAACAAGTGCAACAACAACAAAGCCACTTCTACATGTTGTTCTTCCTTGCAGCTATGAGTAACTTCCTATATATCAAACACAAAGCTTAATATAATCTTGGTCATTCTTCTCCCTCTTGGAGGTCTTTGTAAATTGTATTCCTTTAGAAAATTGAATACAGTGACTATCCCAACAGAAATCACAGAGGAGTGGGGAATACACACTTAGCAAAAAGATCTGTTTACTGATAGAACTCTTTTTTTCCTCCTGCATGTAATCCTTTAGTCATATTGTTATCTAGTATATTTGAAATACTTAGCAGAAACAACAAGACTTTCATTTAAAAGAAAAAAAACCAGACTTTACTGTTAACGTTTTTCCTCAGAAAACTTGTTTTATTGCACTTACTTGTGTATTTAAAATATATATAGATTTCATCATGACCATTAAAATACTTTTTATAGAAACAATGTTTGAAAGCAGATTGATAGCTCATGGCAGGAAAGCAAATGGCTAGTCTACATCTGAGACTCTGAGAAGGCAGACAGCAGTATTTTTGCTTGTGGAATGAGGTAATCTTTTGCCTGGGATCATAAATGTATCTAGAAATTAGGGAGGGTTCCTTCTTTCTTTCTTTCTTTGGTTTTTTTTTGTTGTTTTTTGAGGTTATTTTTGGAATTGAATACACTCAAGAGAGGGCTTCTCAGTGCTTCTATTTTTTTTCAAAGATTATAGTTATACATACGAAGATTCTATAAGGACCACTGAATATATGAAATATTAACATAACAAGATATTCAAAACCAAGAAAAATAATTATTTTAATCCAACTGTTAAGAAATGTTTGCTTTTGCTTTCAGTTATTTATTTCCACTAGTGAAAGAAATTAAAATCAAAACAAATCAAAACAAATGCACTCCCCCCCCCCAAAAAAAGAAAAGCCAACCAAAACAACAACCCCACACAACAGGATAAGGGAAAGATATAACACTTCTAAATCATGAATAGAAATCACAAGAATTCTTTGAAATTGCCAAGTTGGCTATATGGAATCAGTTCATTTAGTGTAGTTAATGAAACAAACTCAAAAGCTCAGCCAAAATGAGTTTTTAAGGAAATCTACCTTATTTTGTAAATATGAACTAGAGGCTATAGTAAAGACATTATGTTGCTTGGAGAAATAAAAGTTATATTCTTATCACAGGATACTCATCCTTGAGCAGTATTTTATATTTGTTTTTATGTTTGCACTTTGCCATGTTTATGTCAAATAATTTGCTTATAAGATCTTGAGTATAAGGAGCAGACTTACTAGCTTATTTAATTGAATCTGTCGCAGGCTTATTGGGAGTGATGGAAGGTATTTTCTAGGTTCTCCAATGAAATACAGCATCACAAGACTCAGTTACTAGGTTGGAAGTCTTAGTTTTACGATGCTATATGATACAGGAGAACGGCTTCTTCTTAATAAATTTCCCACTCCTTGATTTCTTACCAGCAATAGCTGATGCCGTTTCCATCATCTTTCTCCTCTGTTTGACATCCTCCTGGAACTGAATTGCTTTTGTTTGCATTAGACAAATAGGCTCTGCTGACTATTTCTTCTACAGCTGTTGTTCATATATAGGGTAGCTCAGAGGGCCATTAAGCGTAGCTATTAATGAAAGCAAGATAATTCAGCCATCCCCTTAGCACACTGCAATGAATTTTGTGAATAGTTTACTTGCATTTGGGATTTCTCAGCTGGTTTACTCATAGCCATGAGGACTCATCTTTAATAGGCACTGTTGTTCAAACTCCTTTTAGCTGCCACTCCCAGAACAGTTCAAATTGCATACCTGACTAACCCAGCTATCCAACAATCTGATATTGTCAGGTAGATGATTTTGAACAGAAAAAAATATATTTCTGAGCAAGAACGTTCCTGTTTTCTTCAACAATAGGATAGCATCAATAATAAAGGAACCAAGGCAACAAAAGGATGAATTTGATATGATTATTAAAAAATTTAAAACTGAAAATTGCAATGAGAGCAATAATATTAGAAAATTAATATTACCTTTCCTTCTATTACTCATTGATCAAATCAAAAAGGGTCTGGTAGCATAAACAATACTAAGTGCAGTTACATGCTAGTCACCATTCACCCATTCCTTTCAATCTGATGCCTTTTCATTTTAAAACTAGCTTAAATTTCCTTTGGCAGAGCCTGTAGTATGTTCTTGCTTTTCCAGAAGCAAACTTGCTCTTGAAAGTCTGATGCTCTCCTGTTCATCTTAGTCAAGTGGAATTTTGAACCGTAACAGAAGATAAAGAAATTACTGTCACTGAAGAAAGAGAGGTGCATACATGATCTGCTACAACAAAAATGAAACAGCATCAAGAACCTTTCACTTAAACCTTTTGCAGTGGTAATGTTTCTCCCCTGTTGTTTTAACAGATTAAGAGCTCAAATGACCACAATCTCAGTCAATATATATTTTAACATAACTTTAGATGGATATTATGGAAATATTCTAATTGGACTGTGACTTTGACTGAGATACCTTTAAATGAAGTCTTTTTGCTCCAATAAGCTTAGATGACTTAGAACATGTTGATCTTTGTGTTCATGTACACTCAATCCTTACAACAGAGGAATCTGCATCTGAGAGGGAGAAGCGTTTTCTCAAACTATGGAACCAATACACAGAAATACCACTGAGTGCTTTTACATTTGCAAAAAGAAAAAGGAAATAATTAGTTACTGTCAGATGAACAAGACACACAGCTGCTTGCTTTAAAACACCACATAACAGCCAGCACAGTTTTGAGGTTGTGGTTTCTGAATCTGCTTGTGGCACATGAAAACCTCTGCCAATGTTCTGCATCTCACTGGGTTCAGTTTCCTACTTTGAGCCTTCACCTCGCGCTGCTCCGGGGCTGCTGCTGTCACTCTCTGGCTTCCAACACCAAACAAACCGGATGAGCTTGTGCTGTTCAGAACTCTCCATGGATCCCTGCACTGTGCTGCTCAACACATCTGCCTCCAGCAATGTTTGGTGCAGAGAGCAGAACTGCACTCTGGCACAAGCCGAGAGTCTATTTATTTGTATTCTGTGCTATATTTCATCTCTAGTGCCCATGTGTCTTAATCCTGTGAACAACTCATTAACAAACAAGTGGGAACATATACATACAGAACAGATATGACTGTCTTTATACTATGGCCAGGAGGAAAAATGCTTCTGTGCATTATTTCTGCAGGAACAAAATTACACATAAACCAGACAAAGCACATAACTTCTTAAAGCTAGTACCCAGACCCCTGCATAAAGATTGTCAGATGCAATGTGTTCTCTCAGTATGCATTAGTAGTTGGTAATTTACCAAAGGAAGACATCAAAACATAGTGCCTTTATTGTTAAGCCACATTGAACTGTTGTGAAGGCTCTTGTGGAGTGGGTCACTTGTAAAAAAATTACTCAATTTCGTAGACACATTCACATTCTTCCTTGTGATAGGATTATTAAAAGACAATTTACAGTTTGTTTTAGCAGGGGCTTCCACTGGTATTTTATCAAATCTGCATGAACTGGTACAAGGTATACTTATTTGTCATTCACTCTCACCCTTTTATATATGTGGTCAGACTTCCTGTAAAGACCCTTTGCCAAAAGGAGTTACTTAGTTGTTTAATAATTATTTTGACATCAGAGTGAGACATATAAGGATGAAAAAAAAGGGGGGGGAGGATTTTACCAACCATAGCCCAGACAAAAGAATAGGAAATTGCTCTCCAGCTGCTGTAATACACCAGTGCATGGATATTCCCATCAGGAACATGTTTCTCTTCTTGCATTATCACCTAGCACTGTGCATAGTTGTTTAACACTTCATTACATTTTGTATTTCAGGACACTGGGATGTTGATATTGTTGATGAATCAGGGATTTCTACTGGCTATAGCCTGTCATTAACCAAGGAGATCAAAGGGCCATTTTATGACCTTTAGCTCTTACCTGGGAATCTCTCTGAATAAACTGACTGAAATAATATATATGGGGCTTAATAACGACTTTCATATTGATTACATCTATTTGTACCCTGGAAGTTCCTTAATTGCTAATACCAGAAGATGTGACATCATGTGAAATCCTCCCTGCCCTATTTTTCAAGAAGAATACTTACAATGTTCCCCAAACCTTAACAACTTAGCCTGATAGAGATACGCAAACTTAAAAATATAGAATATTCACAGTACTGCCTCCAGTGACCATCAGCTTAGGACATCCAGCAAATTGCTAGTGATACTGCAGATATTATGAAGTAGGACTTCCTCCTAATGGCTGCCCCAAGCCATATAGTAGCTTTGAAATATAGAATAAACAGGATGAAATGAATACTGAAGCAAGTCAGAAGCTTATACATGCTTCCTAGTTTCAGGCAGACATAGTTTACACATTAAAACTCCTATAAAGTAGAAATGCACCACCGAAACTTTGTAGAAAATTATGGCAAATAAGAAATTATAACTGAATACTCAAAGTAACTAACAACATAGGTAGAACATATTCACATAGTCTTTGACCTTTATTTGGCCACATATGCAAAATTCCTAGCAGCATATCCACCATATGTGATGTACTAAGTAACAGCACTGCATAATAGTGCTAAGATACACTGTTGCATCTACATCAGCAGCCAAACTAAAATCTGAGAGAATATTGGCAATGTCGAGGTACTAAATTACATATAACCTCCACAACCACATATATACAGGAAGCAGAGCAGGATTGAAAGTTCATTGTCCAGATCATGAATGCTTTAATGAATATCCAATCTTTTAGAAAATAAGTCTTATAAACTGAAAGTTTTCTGCAGCCCAGGCTACCACTGTCATTGTGCGTTGGTTATCTGCCTCACTGACATTCAAACCTCAGCCCATCCCGGGAAAGCCAAAACAGCCTAAAAATATGCCGTGAAACTAAATGTTGTCTGCATCTTTATGAAACGAGCCCCAGAAGCCACAACATTTCACCCACAACCAAGTACAATGATGCAAAACTGATTCAGGAATATCTGAATACTGGTCAGCCTTTGCCTTACACCCCCACAGTGGAGGGCTGGACCACCACTCAGTATCTTGGTTGACTGCATACAGCTAAGGTCAGAAATAAAAACCTGACTTTCCTTCCAAAAGATAGCCTATACCTTTGGGCACAGCCCTAAGCAAAGGTTGGTGTTTAATCTTCATTATGCAAGTGGGAGTCACAGGAGGCAATGTGTCCCAGGGCCACACCTCAGGGGCCAAATTTAGATACATCGTTTCCTCATTGCTTCAAGGCGGTAATAATTTACTACTCAATCAATGGCATTGCCCATCATCTGTCTGCTGTTAAGGCTTAGGCTGTTTCTTTTCCATGTTTTCTGTAATTCTCTGGGAGGGTTGTGAACATTGTCATGGTAGGTATCTTGCACAGAGAAAGGAATGAAAGTGTGTACGAGACACACACTCTCTTCCCCAATTACTTTTGTAAGTGCCATGTCCAGATAAGTCACCAGAGAACTGAATCTCCAATGCAATTTATGTAGGAACTCTGGCCTACACAAGACCTGGCACATATCTCGTGGTGTTTAGTTCATCTTTCCTAAGTGATTTAGATTTACTGCTTCTTTCTAACTCCTTATTTTACCTCACTGTAGGCCAAGGAATAGAAGGCAGAATGTACTGATGGAAAAGGGTGATCTAATAAGGCCCAGAGGGAAGAAAAGTGTACTTGTTCTGCTTGTTTTATTTATTTCATACAAATAACCTCAAAAGTAAGGCTTCATATCCTGGACTTTATTACATAGTTTGCAAAATAATTTGCAAAGTCTTAGGAAGAGGTAATTAATGAAAAAATAAAAGAGAAAGCTTATAAAAAGTTGCAAACTCCACTAGAACACATGAAATAGTTTGAATCCTAGAAGCCTTGATTTAACTAAGAATTTTTCCAATCTTAGCCAGACACCTTAGCATCTAGAAAATTTGCTTTAGGTTTTGGTTGGTTGGTTGGTTGGTTTCTTGCTTGGTTTTCACTTTGAAACTAATCAACCCACAAAAAGTCTCAAAGAATATTATGAAGAAAAATCTGCTTCAGTTTTACCAAAAACACGTTGTAGGGGCTTCACATTCTTTTTCTATTAAACATTAATTACTTGGTCTTTTTTTTTGGTTTGTTTTGTTTTTAATTTGCAATAGTCTACATGCATTATTATCTTCAAAGTGAAGGATTAAACTAATTTGAAGAAGGGAAAGTAAAACTAAGTGATAAAGTTTTAGGGCAATAAATCTTACAGTTAAACAATTTCCTATTTTCAAGATAAAGCTGAATTTAGACTCTCATGTTCTTGCTTAATGACAAGGTCAAACTAAGCTAAAGAACTAGCTTATCTCACTTGTCCTTATTACAGCAAGTTTTGTTAGAACTGAACATCTGCCATGAGTTTTAGATTTTCTCATTCTTCTGAACTGCAACTCCTTTACAAACTTGCAGAATGTGTTTCCAGGCAAAATTTGGCCCAAATACAATGGGATTCAAAACTATAATTGCTTTGGGGCTCCTGTGGTAGCCCATATGGAGTACTGCCTTCAGCTTTGGGGTCCTCAGCACAGGAAAGACATGGATGTGTTAGAGTAGGTCCAGAGGAGGCCACCAAGATGATCAGAGTGACAGAACACCTCTCCTGTGAGGAAAGATTGAGAAAATTTGGGCTGTTCAGCCTGGAAAAGAGGTGGCTTTGGCCAGACCTTGTGGTAACCTTCCAGTGCCTAAAGGGGGCCTACAAGAGATCTGGAGAGGGATTTTTTACAAGGGAATTTAGTGATAGGACAAGGGGTGATACCTTTGAACTGAGAGAAGGTAGATTTGGATTGAGCATTAGGATGAAATTCTTTGCTGTAAGGGTGGTGAGGACCTGGCACAGGTTGCCCAGAGCTGTGGCTGCCCCATCCCTCGAAGTGCTCAAGGACAGGTTGGATGGGCTTTCAGCGACCTGGTGTAGCAGGAGCTGTACCTGCCTATGGCAGAGGGGTTGGAACAAGATGATCCTTAAAGCCTCTTTCAAACCAAACCATTCTGTGGTTCTGTGGTTCTATTTAAAACCCAAGTAGTTTGTGAAATTTTGGAATACTCATCTTGTCCTATCTAGGCATGGCTCCCTTCAAGATGCACCATGTTGACTCACTGTTACAGTTATACATAAGGCTTTAGGCCTTCCTTGTTCTTTTTGTTGATACTCTCTGTTCTTTTCCTTATCTTGTTCTTATCCTTTGTAGCTTGAAAACAGTTGATGAGCTAAATAATGAAGAGGGGTCATGAAATCTAAAGTACAATGTGGCAGGTTGTGTTAAAATTTTGACCTAGCAATACATGGAAAAATATATGGTCTGATATTATAACTTAATCTCCTTCTAAATCTGTAAAGGCAGAAGGGAACTAATCGGTGTGAATAAATCTGGCATAGTTTTGTTATATACATATGTACATATTTGAACCAATACAATATGTATTTTAGACTGATTGAAACTGCTGTCTTATGTATCATACAGACTTCATGGCAACTGGATAAATAGTATAATTAAGGTATTGCAATGGTTAGTAAAGTGAATAGTAGCCAGTTGGTGAGGATAGGCTTTATACTTAGGTAACTCAAAACCTTTTTATTATTATTTCAATTTTCTATAGACTGCTGATCTCCATTAATAAAAATTGAGGAAGGATGCCTTTTGTTATTTATTTTCAAGAGTTTATGAACTCAGCTGAAGTGGGAGAACTTACAAGGCTAGACATTGCTGGAGTAGGTCCATTCTTCAAAAGTCCACCTTCAATTGATCCAGTTCTGAAACTTTTGAATTTCTAAAGTAAAGCACAGGAACATGACACCTTTCTGAATGCAAAATGTATATAATACATTGCTATTGTGATTCATGTGCAATATAGAATCATAAAATGGCTTTAGTTGTAAGGGATCTAAAGGATCATCTAGTTTCAATCCTTCTGGCTTGGACAGGGACACTTTGCACTAGACCAGATTGCTCAAAGCCCCATCCAGCCTGGCCTTGAATGCTTCCAGTGATGGGGCATTGAAAACCTGTCTGGGCAACTTGCTCCAGTGCCTCATCATTGTCATAGGAAATGATTTCTTCCTAATATGGGGAAAAAGTACCTCTCCAGGTCTCCTTTAGGCCCTCTTTAGGTCCTGGAAAGCTGCTCTAAGGTTTCTCTGGAGCCTTCTCTTATCCAGGCTGAACAACCCCATTTCTCTGAGCCTGTCTCTGTAGGAGAGGTGGTCCAGGCCTCTGATCATCTTCAGGGCTCTCCTCTGGACTCACTCTATTTTCATTATGCTCATATCAGTGACCAGAAAAAAAGGGAAAAATAGTCTTTATTTTAGTGGCTAATTCACTTCAGATATAAATGTGGCTACCAAAAGCACAGTTGGATGAGTGGGAAGTTCTTTTATTTTGTACAAATATCTAAGCCCTTTCACCATACCAGACCTGGTGCATAACAGGAAGCAGGAGATTAAGCTTTGCCTGATCTGATAGCACACAATGGATTGATAACCTTGAAACCAAGATTCTTTCATTCAGTAAATCATCATATCCTTGTTCGAACTCCAATAAAACAGCATTTCCTGTATTTATTTATCATCTTGAGATGTGCAGATGTCAAAATCCAACCTTTATTGTACTGCTTTAAAGCTTCTCCCTTACAGAGGTGTACAAGGAAAAGTGTATTGTAATCACTCTACTTGTTGGGTTTGGTTTTGTTGTTTTTTGTTTGTTGGTTTGGGTTTTTTTTAAGTTTAGAAAATTGAAGTATATAGTTTTGGATAATAATAATAATAAGTTAAACTCAACACTGAGTGTTCTGAATTGATAGAATGTAGTGGTTTGGGAAAGCACATATAGATATACTATAAAAGATGGTTTTGTCTAGAATAGGTTATGACAGAGGGAGAAAAAGACTCAATAAAATTATAAATATCACCTTGCTTTTTATGCTGAATGTACATGTCAGGTTGTCTGCAACAATTAGCATGCAGTATTATTGATGTTAGTCACACTGCAGGGAAGATCAATGCCTCTAGGAAGGACTATACGTGAGAAGCAGTGGATGACAAATTAAAGCAATAATAAGGGAAGTAAAATCTTGCAGGCAAGAGACCATCTGATCTAAGATACTGAGCATCTGGGATCACACAGAGGGTGAAATCAGACTAGGATGAGATGCACCTCTAACACCCAAGTGTTGCAAAGGTAAGATGACTTAAAAAATTGTTTGCTAAATTTATGTTTCTAAATTTCCAGACATGCTGTCCCTAAAGAGATTAACCTAGAAGAGTTTGGGAATTTGACCTGTAATTCCACTGGTGGAAACAGGAGTTTTCTATTTAGTCTTACCTGTCTGTCTGTCATACAAGGCACAAATATCACACCAGTACACAGTGGGACTTGGTCAGTCTCCAACAGATCTGTCCAGCACATGTCAACACAAATTTACATCCCTCTGTAACATCTGCATCTCCTTTCCCACTAGTTAGCGATTTTTCCAAAGTAAGGCCTAATGTTCCAGAGCTCTTCCTAGCTCATCTGTCACTGTCTGTTTGGATCTCTCACACATACGGGACAATGTGCTCTATAAATTAAACTTTATTTATTTTATTAATTTATCATAAAAGGAAACTAACAAACATGAAAAACAAGGGCTCAATCCCCTTTGTATAGAATAGTGTAACACAGGAATTCACTAATTCATCACTTAATTCATGAAGTTTCTAACTCACAAGTTCTCTAAATCAGAACTTGCAACTCATGCTGATGGTGAGAATGCTCATCCTTTCTCCTCCCTCATGATGCACACATCTCCTGTATTCCACTGGGAAGCACGAAAGCTTTGGGAGTACAGTTGCTTTTGGATTTACCTGAAAAATTTTTGGGGTAAGCTGATGCATTTATACCTTCCAGTTTGTAAGTCTGGCCTATTTCCATCCATTTTCGGTGAAGTCTGAAGCAACTGCCAGACAATTGCTAATGCAAGGATTATTCAGGAGATCACAAGCTATAGGTGACAGAGGCTTCACAATGGCCCTAAGGCATTTCTGGCCATCATATCCTGCCTACGTGTTGCCACCTTGCTCTGAGCTAATGGCACTGCTCCCAGCATACATTAGGCGTTAGCAGAGGTGTGCCATAATTTCAGCAAGATTTGAGTGCACAGGCCCACTCATCTTAAGCAGAATTTTCTGATCATTATTCTACTGTCAAAGGTAGGGCTACTCAAAGAAAGGTCTATGTGTTGCTCTACTTCACCCTATCACATGATTTGTAAACAACAAGAAAATTTAAAAAAGAAGTTCAGGAGATCATTTTTAGAAATGGAACTTCAGCAGGCGTTCTTTATTTTTTTCTGGCAAACTATTTACTCTTTAGAAGCAGAGTTTAGCAATATGCAGCCTAATGAGTAATTTAATTCATGCCTATTTTCATTAGCAATTCATGTTGGTGAGTGCAATACCTGCATTGCCATATATATTGGATGTAGCTAAAAATACAGGACTCTAACTATTATAATTGAAGTTATGTGTAACTTTTCTCCAGAAAAAGAGCTTCATTCAAACTGTACCTGTTCTTAATGACTGTGTGCCATTCTGCGAATGACTGTATTTTATAAATTCTATATTTATAAATTATAAATTCTTAAGCATACAATTTAAAGAAATGAGAAATTTGCTTTAGAACATGCTATTGATATAATCCTTGTCTCTGCAGTCACTGTATTTGCAGTCTACTTATATAGATAAATATGGGTTTATATTACAGTGAGCCAAATTAATCGTTTTTCACCACGCAAAAGGAGAGATTCCACTTCCTCTTTCCTTCATCTTCCTTTTCTAAGCAAACACTGTTTTCACCTTCTGCTAACTCTGGTACTTGTGTGATTGCACTGTGAGCTTATTCAAGCTAAATACACACATATTTTTGCTTGGTTAGTGAATCAAGTCATCTTACAATGTCATCAGAGGAGCAGTGACATAAGCTGGAAAGAGGCAGCTACAAAATTGAGGACACAGACACAGAGATCTTGGCTGCAAGGTGACACCCATTTACACACAAACATACATATGCACACACACACACTCTCTCCATGAAAACTTCTAATTACTGAACTTATTGTAGACAAAGTCATTACTGGAGTAAGGCACTGTGTTGCTATTGACTTTACTATCACACATCATGGCTACGTAGTTTTTGCATTAAAAAAATCTTATCTAGATTTGGATAAATTTTTTTTAGTTTTCTTTTATAGCAAGTGCTCACAGCATGCAAGTCAATCCCTGGCAGTTTATAATACATTTTATGCAATCCAGTATTGTATTGGTAAATTTTTCCTAAAAAATGGGAAAACTCTTTCAAATATTTGTGCACATTATAAACAGCTTAGGTGGGGAAAAGTAGAGGGAAAGAGCCTTTATTGTTAATGGAGGACACTGTCAAAATAAATATTCAAGATAGAGAAAGAGAGTTACACAAAACCATCAGAGCACCCATTGGCTTCCTTGGCTTTTAAAATAAATATGCATAATATATGACAGTTAGAGAGGTATTTGGTAAGTGGGTGTCCCCAAACATTGATAATAATATTTTCAAAAAGAAGCAAATGGGCTAAGAGGCTTCTTTTATCTTCCCTTAAATGACTCCTTAAAGCTTAATTTTCTTTAAGGGCTTGAGGTCAAGGTCAACCCTTGATATCTTTTAAGTGCTATTTATAGTCTGAGTATAGCACAACTACAGTATTTTCAGGGCAAAGAGCAGAGAACAGACCTGTGTCGAGAACTGAGGAGATAGCAGGTTGCAATATTAATAAAATTAAGGTGGGCTCTGCCCTTTCCAGGATTGTGATAGCTGACTCAATGTTTTTGCTGGAGAAGAATAATTACTTATTTATCAGCAATGAAATGAAGCAGCATGCTACTTACCAGTTGCATTCCAGGAAATATTTGAATTGAAGTCTGACATTACAAGCAGACCTAGATTATTTAGAGGAGTTCTACCCTTTTATCCCTTATTCCTCTGATACATATGTTCAAAACCCTAAGAAGATACAATATATAAGGATTGCAGTATAGAATACCTCTATGCAGCACAAGGTAGAGACTTATCAAGGTATTTATGCTCCTTTAAAACTAATTAGCCTAGGTGTCTGCATTGTGGCTAGCTCAGTTTAGAGCTCTGTTGCTGTGCAATTATTCTAATTGGGAAGCAGTATATGCTATTGAGAGTGGACTCTGAGCTGATGTCAGTATTTTTGTATGGCACTGAGCTGCCCTCTGTAGACATACCAGCTTAATCATAACTAGTTCCAGCTTTGCTGTGTAAAGCTGCACTCTGTGATAGAGACATATCCAAAGTTTTAGGCTTTGGACAGAAGGATATGGTTTACAGTCAATGTAAGATTCCATTGTATTGCACCATTATCTGAGTGAGTCTACTGCTCATGTAATGAGCCACTTATTAAGCACACCATGGAAAGCAACATTGCAAGTTCATCTCTGCTGTTTTAAGCAGTATAACCCAACCACTTAAAACAGGCTTAAAGAAATCAGGGACTTACTAGACGTGAGAGAGGGCAGGTTGCATGTATGTATTGGTAATATCCAATTATTCAGTCAGCGTCAAATTACTCATAATTGAGATAAAGCAGATAAGTGGATGGGCACAGCATTTCAAAAGAATTCGCCCTGTCCACTAACTTAGTATATTACTTGGGTTTGGTAAAATACATGAACCATCTGATGTCCAATGGAAATACGAGAGATACAGACTATAATCAAGAAACTGATAAACAGAGAAGCTAAAGGAGAAATTCAAGTCAGAACAGTGATTTTAAAGCAGTCACCCTACCATTAAAGCTGGCAGAACTGTTGAGCTAAAATCTGGAAAAGGGGGGCACTGCCCACTGAAAAAAAATCTTGGAAGCTTTGATAGACTATCTAGCAAAGGATATTTCACTGAGTGCAACTGGAAGGAAATCTTGATAATCGCTATTGGACAAAAGCATAATGTGCAGGATGCAAAACTCACAGCAAGTGGAAAACAGAGATACTGTTATTGGTTTTACTGCATATTAAACATTCTGTATATTAGCAGGCATTCACACTAAAACCATTCAGAGTTGTATGCACAGAACAGGCAGCTAAACCACACACCTGTTTTATTTCTTTTCAGAAGGTATTATCCTGTAAACGCCTTCAGTGTGGACTTCCAGCTCTGTGGAATTCCAGTTTGTCCATCAGTATCATCATATTTAGATGTGTAAAGGGACCTGTAGGGTTTTAACCATCTGATAACAGAGTATTTCCTTGTGAAATGACCAGGTTGATACAGGGTTACATCTCTTCACTACTGTTTGGCATTAGACTTTGTAATGAAGAATTGAAAAGACAACAGAAATGCCAGCAGACCCACATCAGACCTAGATTTTGGGTCTATCAAACACACTCAGAAAGTGCTGCAAGCAAGGAAAAATAACCTGGCAGAAATAAAAGATTAAAAAACAGCAAAGACATACTCAATCCCCCATAATATCTTGTCTAAATGGAAATGCATCAACAAAGGAAAAATGTTCCCCAGGCATTAACACACAAGCTAAGACATAAGCCAGGTACTTCAGTTTTAAGAAACTCAGTAGCAGCATTGACTAAGTTATTGTTTTATACGCTAAAAGAAAAAAAAAGATATTATGTTCAATATATTTTAAATACCATATCTCAAAAGGCTGTTTTTCTCTCATAGCTTAACTGAACTACAAGCAAAAGACATGGGTCATCCTTACACATTTGCTGCTCAGTTATTTCTTTGAATTTTTCTAGAAAGTACATGAGTTACCTTCTAGTAAAGAACTAATAGTTTAGAAAGTCTTTAAGATCCCTTTCCATTTTCCTAGATGAAATGCACAATACTGCTCATCAACGCAAGAATGAGAAAGAATCTGAAGTTCTGTTTCATAAGCTAGGTTGTAATACTATACATATGGCTACTAGAAATAAATATTTTTTAAAAATTGAACAAATTTTTTCCTGGAAGGTTATATGTATATCAGGACTTGTAAATGCTCTTGTATCAATGTTAAGCTCTTCTGAATAGAAATATTTTCCCATTCATCATCTGTACATCACATCATCATATTTTAGCGAAATTCACATTACAATCCAATTAAAACCCCAAATTAAAAAAAAATTGATCAATAAAGAATATAGACGTCTCAGTGATATGTTTCAGTCCCTACCTATGCCTATATTTCATTTAACATAAACTTGAAAGTCCCTGGAATACAGAGCAGCTGTGATTTCCAGATCAGATGAGGATACTTTCAGACCCTGGGTATTTACAAAATGAGAAGCTGAACAATACTCCTACTTAGATGTTATGCAGAGTTTTTCGATATGCAGTGGAAAGAAGTCAAAATCATTATCATCTGCAAATTAAGATACAGTGAGATACAGTGGATTGCTAAACTCACTAACTACCTCAAAAACTGAGCTGAGAGCAGACCAGTGCTGCTCCCTATCCTGGTCATTGCTTATGAAACTACAGGTTCTGTGGCGTAATGGAGAGCACTCCGGTCTCTGACTCCCAAGGATGAGTTCGAGTCTCAGTAGGGGACCGCCGCGGCAGTTAAATGCCTCCCTGCCATCCGATCCCGTCGGATCTCGGATGGTCAGCAGGGTCAGCCCCAGTTAGTACTGGG
>JAWWEV010000083.1:55826144-55850784 GCA_035583235.1 Hafferia zeledoni
TAACCTGTGTGGGTGTGTATTTGTACTTTCTTCCAGTTGTCTCTTTCTGTCTGTAAATATATGTAGTTTTAGCATAAAATGTAGTTTGGAGTTTTTCTTTCCTTCCCCTCTCTTTTCTTCCCTTTCCTCGGTGTTGGGAGGGAGGCTCTGACCCTGTATTTGGAGGGTTGGCGTTTTGCCAGCTCAAACCAAGACGTATTGAAAAAACAAAAGCAGGAATTTTCCTTACTCCTGAAAGGATACAAGTTAGTGACTTATCTATATGCCTGTCACATCTTTTTTTTTTTTTTTTTTCAGGAGTCAGCATTTTCCTGAAACCTATCTCAGTTGTTTCTTTGCTGACAAAAGATCATGCCCTCACAGTTCTATTAACTGATTTGTGAAATTTATTCTTTTTCTGAGGCAAATTATCCTTCTTCCCACCTGTGATTTCATTAAGTTTGCAACTGTTTTCAGCTGAGCTGTCTTCATTTAACACCTGCTAATTGTGCATTCAAACTGAATGGCACTGTCTTGGAAGATGCCAGTCTCTGGACAATCCCAAGTCAATTCTCTGTGGTCAAGAAAAATTTAAATTAGATAGGCTCCAGTTCCATTTGCAAAGACTACAGGAACAAAACAGCTTCTCTGACCAGACCACAAGCACCTCCAGATTTCATGACAATGAAGAAAGATCAATACCATCTTAATTATTTTTCACACTGGTCCCAATGTGCTTGACTGGGTTTTTAAAGAACTATGTGACAGTAACACAATTTACACATATATGCTGTTCAATAGTGATTGCTTCCATTTGCTGAATATTGCTACAGTAGGAAGTAGGAGACAATATTGAGAATCTAAATTCAACATGGCATCCTTGTCTGCCTCCCTGTCACTGACGGAACATAATTATTTGTTAGTTACACCCCACAGAACTCTGGTATGTGCATGTCTTCCTCATCTTAAAAAATGTTACAGCAAAACAGAAACAGTGTAAAGATTTTTGCTGCTAGAGACTGTTCACTACATTTTCACACCTCAGAGCTTGCTGGATACACAGAATGATATAAATAACGTAGGATCATAAAATATGCTGAGTTGGAAGAGACCCATCAGGATCACTGAGTCCAACTCCTGGCCCTGTACAGGTCACTCAAGAGTCACACCATGTGCCTGAGAGCGTTGTCCAAATGCTTCTTCAATTACATCATTTTTGGTGCTGTGACCATTTGCCTGGGGAGCCTGTTCAGTGCCCAACCAGCCTCTGGCAGAACAGCTTTTTCCTGATATCCAGCCTAAACCTTCTCCAGTTCAGCTTCAGCCATTTCTTGGAGCCCTGCCACTGGTCCCCACAGAGACCAGTCCTCTTGCCCCTCCTCTTGCCCTCACAGGGAAGTTGTAACTGCAAAGAGGTCTCCCCCCAGTCTCCTCTTCTCCAGCCTCACAGGGCTTCCCCTCAAGGCCCTTCTCCATCTTTGTTGCCCTCCTTTGGACACTCTAATAGCTTAGTGTCTTTTTTATTGTTGTGCCCTAAACCGCACGCAATACTCAAGGTGAGGCTGCCCCAATGCAGTGCAGAGCAGGACAATCCTTTCCCTTGCCTGGCTGGTGATGCTTTCCCTGATGCCCCCCCCCAGACAGGTTTGGTCCTTCTGGCTGCCAGGGCAGTGCCAACTTGTGTTCAAACCCCAGGGCCCTTTCCACAATGCTGTTCTTCAGCATCCCATTTCCCAGTCTGTATAAACATCCAGGGTTGCCCCTCCCCCTTGTTGAACTTAATATGGTTGGTGATTGCCCAGCCCTCTGATTTTTCAAGGTCTCTCTGTATGGCCTCTCAGCTCTCAAGGGAGTTGACAGGTCCTACTAATTTAGTGTCATTGGCAAACTTGCCATATTCCTTTGAGTCCTATGTTCAAGTCATTGATGAGGATGTTGAAGAGCACTGGGCCAAGGATGGAGCCCTGTGGAACCTCACTAGTGACAGATCACCAGTCTGATGTTACCTCAATTGCTAGATTTGAGCCAATTGCTCACCTTCTGCATAGTGTGTTTATCCAGCTGTATGCTGGACATTTTGTCCACAAGGATACCATAAGAGACAGTATCAAAAGTTTTGTTGAACTCCAAAAAGATTACATTAACTGGCTTCCCTTGACCAGCCAGGTGAGTTACCTTGCCATAGAAGGAGATCAGATTTGGTAAGCAGGACTTTCCTCTCATGAAGCCGTGCTGGCTATGGCCAGTCACAGCACTGTCCTCTAGGTATTTTTCAATACTTCCCAGAATAATCTTTTCCATGATTTTACCAGGGCCTGAAGTGAGACTGACAGGCCTGTAGTTTCCAGGGTCCTCCTTCCTGTTCTTCTTGAAAAATAGGACAACACCTGCCAGCTTCCAGTCAGTTGGAACCTCGGGATTTCCAAGACTGCTCAAAAATCATCAAGCAATATTTTGCAATGACATCAACTAGCTGCTTGAGGATTCTGGGATGAATCCCATCAGGCCCCATAGGTTTGTAGGGATCCAGGTGGAGCAGCACATTCAGGGGCAGCTGTGATTTGATCATTCTCATAGTAATGGTCTTCCAGTTCAGGGCACTGAGACACCCCTTGGTCCATCATCCATGTTGAAGACAGAGGCAAAGAAAGTGTTAAACACCTCTACCTTGTCTCTGTCCCTGTTTGTGAGGTGACCATCCTCATCATGGAATGGGCTGTAACCGCCTTTTGCCATTATTATATTTGAAAAAAAAAGTATTTTTATTGTTTCCACCTTTCTGGCCAGCTTCATCTGCAATTGAGCTTTTGACAAACAGATTTTCTCCCTACAGCAACATCTCTGTATTCTTCCCATATCACTTAACCTTGCTTCCGCTGGGAATACATCTTTC
This sequence comes from Hafferia zeledoni, assembly GCA_035583235.1. Taxonomy (NCBI): domain Eukaryota; kingdom Metazoa; phylum Chordata; class Aves; order Passeriformes; family Thamnophilidae; genus Hafferia; species Hafferia zeledoni. The sequence continues at coordinate 55,829,017 of JAWWEV010000083.1, forward strand.
TGTTCTGTCTTATTTTCAAGAGAAGATCCCTGCTCAGCCAAGCCAGCCTTCTGCCTCACCTGCTTGACTTGTGACATTTAGGAATAACCCAACTTTTTATAGCATCAAACTACACAGAGCTGTCATAAAAGGACTTTTTTGGCAAAGAAAAAGAGACAGAATGAATTCTTCAAATTACTATATAAGAAAAAAATTTTATGGTATTTTTGTATTTATAGAATTCCTGCACTAAGGCAGGAGTTTTAATTCTGATTCAAACTAAGTAATGTTTATCACACAGTCAATCTTTGGAATATAAGAAACTCTGTCTTCCCCAGAGCAATATATTTGTTCACATACTCCATATTGAGTGTAAAGCTCACAGTAAAACAATCTCAGATGGGATCAAGATAAAAATGAATAAAAAGGCTAGAGACTGTTCATACAAACAGCTCAGCAAACAGATTTTAGAGGCTGTAACTAGCAACAGGAGCTAGCTGACTCATAGGAGCCAACTACTCCTGCTTGGGTATAGTAAGCTACTTGCTTATCTGAGTAGTTAAATGATTTACACAAAAAGCATGGATTTATACACCTAGAGAAACACTATCATCCCCAGAACAAGCAATGCATTCCAACAAAGTTTACATGTATGCTAAATATTCCTTCCAGGAAATCAAGATGTGTGTACACGAAAGAAATGCTTACATAGAGCGGGAAAGGTCAATCTGTTGTGGTGGTGGATAACTTCTTGGTGTCTGCAAAAGTTTGAGTTCTGCTTGTATTCCAGAAACTTGATACTATCAGTGTCCCAAAGGCCAGACATAGACAATTGTATAGAGTTTGTGTGAAGGGATTAGTCCAGAAGCCAAAGGCCTGTCATATTTAACTCCAACAACAACTTGAAAGATACAGTGTTCACTGGAAATATGTCATTGACTGTGCAATATTCATCCAGACTGGTAAGTTAAACAGCACCTAGAACCGACTGAATTATCACGGAGCCGGGCACAGCAAATCACCTTAACATTTTGGGCAGCTTGCCATATCTTGCCTAGAGCACTTTTGCTTTCCATAGGCCTGTTTAGAGCAGGTAGTCAGCTTGAGGCAAGGCCAGCACAGCTTTTCTACCTCCTCTCTCTCTCTACTCAGAGAAGCAAATCTTCAGCATCGTGCCTGAAATACCAGGAGTGGTCCATGTTTGCTGGGGATGTGGAAGATACCTATGAGAATGGGGCAGCTGGTCACTGTCCAGGAGTCAAAGGTATCTAACTCATCCAAAACCAGACTTTGTTAGTTTTACAGTCTTTAAAACTGCAGTGTGCACATGGAAATGACCTATTGCAGGATGTTGCTCACCATGTTGCCTCTGTCATGCTTATCACAGCTGATGGAGCATGACACTGTGTGATGTGTCTGTGACCATTGGTGCTGGACTCCATTCAGTTTTTGTTGTCTGACATGGTTTGTACAGAGCTTGCTGAGTGCTCACCCACTGCCCAGCAGGTCTGACCAGCTGTACATTACAAATTCATTCAATCTTGAAGCTCCTCTGTCGTTGGCATAGTTTCTCTTCTATTGGTCTTATTACCATCTTGGTTTTATAACTCTATTTCTTTTTCAAAGTGAAGTCAGACAATCAAAGTGAAGTCAGACTACCTGAAGACAGGTAGTTGTTGCCAGCATACACAAAGCAGAAAGTAACTTGTGAATCAGGATCACCTGCAAAGGAAAACAGTGGCTTTGGGCTCAGTCAAAACCAAATAGTTTCATGTAGCTGGCATTCTCTGATCAAAGCAGTCTATTAGTTGTAAAAACGTGGGTTTGTTTTACTCTATATGCCCAGGTTTATAAAGAGAGAAAAATGTTCCCCTGCAGTATGCCAGTGTTTGCTCTGTGTATTACCTGCAGTAATGAGATATGTGGGAAAGACCGTGACTTAAAACAGTGGCACATCTAAAAGACTGAAAGACCGAGGTTCCAGAAGAAGAAAAAAACCCCATATTCCCTTTGATTGCTGCTTGATATGTTTTTCAGAAGCTCAGGAGAGCAAGTAAGAGAGAACCTTCCAAAAGGGAATAGGAGAAAAGCAAGTCTGGTAAGTCAGAAAGGTGAACTCAGTGAAATGACAGAAATTCCAAAAATTAGGGATGCATTGTACTCATACACTGATACTAATTCCAGCTTTTCATCAGTATACATTTTTTTCATAGAGGACATGTCTTAGGAATGCTACATGTCTTCTTGGCTCAGCATACTGTTTATCATAGCTTAATCACATTTGATAATGTTATCACATTTAATGTTATTTTTGCTGCACATTCATGCATAGTTTGTAACACAGTTCTTGTAAGAACGTTGAAGTTTCCACATTATTTCAGAGACTGCATGTGTTATGATGATGATGAAATAAAAGGAGGATCAATGACCCAAAACAGTAAAAAGTTAACTCTTTTATTCAACAGATAGCAAAAGCAAAAAATGAAAACTAATCTTATAAAAATCTTGGCTGAGGCTTTCATAGCATAATGTACATTTAAGTGACTACCTTGCTATGTATGTCAAAAAGTTGTTTGCCCTTGCAACATTGTTTAGTATCCTTTCCCTCTACCCACCATTTCTTTTTCACGGCATTAGAGCTTATAGGGCAAAAGCAGAAATAGTTACCTTCCTCACATACAAAGCTACTCCCCAGGTCAGCTATGAGGCAGCACAGTAGGATCGGGTTGCCCTGCCAACATGGAGCAATGAATGACCACTGACAGTCTGGTGGTTCCTGTGAATATTGTAAGGACACTTATATTAGTGAAAACCTGAGAGTGTTCTTTGATCCTTTCAAGGATATTACTGACTGAGTCTGTCTTCTCTGTATGTCTGTCTTTAAAACAGTCCCCTGGATATCACCCTTTTCAGAGAATTAAAAGTCAGCTAGGCAGAAGAGATGAAGCACCATGATAGACACAGAGTGGGACACTGTTTCTGTTAGTGTGTACTTACAGAAATAGGGAAGTGGTAAGAGGTGGTGTGCAGGACAGATAAACAGAAGCCAGAACTCAGGTGAGGTGGTAGGAAAAGCACTTAATCCATGAAACAAAAACTAGCTGGAAAAATGTCTTAGTACCATTAAGGTATGTAAACCTCTCTACTCCCCTCCGCTGAAGTGACAGTCCACTATATGAATTTCTGTTTACAGATTGCACTGATTTTTGTTCTCTGCTTGTGGTTCAGGTTAATTCTTCACTGTTTTCCAGGGTCTTCTAGTTCTGCATGTCTCTGTCAGAGGTTCCGAGATCCATAAACTGCCAAAGCCAAGTTAGCAAGTTACCATCAAGCTTTTCATAAAAATACCAGATCATGGTAATTCTTATCCAACATCTACTTATGGGATACTTAGTAAAACCAGATTGAATCCCATGTATTCCTTCACCTGCATAATGGTGACTCTGTGTAACTGCAGATCAGTTAAGGTAATGCAAATCATTCTGGTGAAAAGTCTCCTCTCCAAGCTTTCAGCATATGACTCCATCCAACATCATACATGGCAGATGAAGCACCAAGAAGTCTGGTTTGTGAAGTCCTTATGAAATAGGCACAACCATGTAAAAGTCTTTAGGTCAGTGTTCAAAGAGTACAATAACAATTTCTGTACCCTGCCTCCAGGACAGAAAAAGCAACATGGAGGGACAGAAAGTCAAAACATAACAGAAAAATAGTGGTAGGTTTTGACAGTCTTGCAACATGACATGTTTCGCAATGCAGAATCATCCGTACTGGTTCTGGGGCAAGAAAACCTGTAATGTGGGTAAAATGCCAATCATAAAAGCACAATTTAATGCCAGATAATTTACAATAAAGCACTCTAATATGAATATAAGACATAAAATGAATCAACTCAAAGTAACCCACAACAGTTTTCAAATGCAGGCAAACCCTAATGATCTCAGAACCAAGCACACTTTGAGATATATTTGTCCTTGGTAGCCCTTTAATAGCTTAATTAGTTTTACACTATCACATAATTCTAAGCAAACCAATAGACTCAAAAGGAAAATATTCAGAAAAGGCTTCATGTTCAGATATGGAAAAGGGGTGACACACTTGTAGCAGATGCAATTACATACCAGTTACTTGCTAAGTACCTACACAGTAACATATTTGAGTTTTACTGCTTTATGTTTATATATTGCATTATGATGGTGTTAATTTATCAGCCAATAAGCAGCTACTGCCATCTACTGGAAAAATTGTTAAAATACAGAAATTACATTATACTGCCAGCAAGGGATCTGGAGTAAAACATCCTTTATGGAAAGAAATTCTTAACATGTTATCACATAAAAAAACTGTTACAAGAATATTACCTGGACTGTTAGCTTAGACATAGATACATTACAGGTAGAGAATTATAAACAAAAGAAATTTTGTTCATCTCCATTTCAGCACTGTTGTTAAAACTTGCTTCTAAACTAACAAGTCATTGTAAGATTTCATGGCCATACTCTGCATCACACAGATGCACTGCCTGGTGCTGTGCTGCCTGTCATCTCAGCGTTTTCACTTGACATATGACATTCAGAATCTAAATTTATACACTGAAGTGTTGCAGTATCTCAGTTACGCAGTATTCCCAAGGAAACTAAGTTCTTCATTTACTAGTTGCATGACACTCATAAACTGGTTTCTTTTATGGTGGAAATTTTCTAGTTGTCAATCTTACACATAAGAACCTGATTTTTTTTATTCTTTCTTTTATTATTTTTCAAAAGACACTTTGCATTATTTCATCAGTTTGTACCGGGACCTTGGTTTTGCTTGAGGAAAAAACCCCCCAAGTTTCTTGACATGGCACTGACTGTTAACTAAATGAAACAAAAGAGCATCATCTGATGAGCAACCACCACTGCTTGCTCTAACATTTGAGGATATTTGGAGATTTCCTCACAAAGGTCCAATCCTGTCTGATCTTTATTCATTATCCTAATAAACACCAGAACCAGCATAAGGTTAAATGCAATGTTATGAAATCATTTCATCTGCAAAACAAGACACTGAACCCAGGATGCCTCTAAGTGTTCAGATTATAGATTTAATACTGCACAGCTTCAGTTAAAGCAGTGCTGACAGGCAAAGTGTTTCAACACTCTTAGCAATGATGTTAACACTGAACTAAATATGATGTCTGGTTGGCTTGAAGTGTGAGCATGAGACTGGAATAGACTTTAGAAAAACATTTTCCTCATATAGAAGATGAGACAGTTACTAGTCACAAATGACTAGATCCATGTTTGCTGCTTAGAAGGTGCAGCAGGTTCTGCAGAGGAGGATGGTGAAACTTGCAACAAGAAAGAGAAAACAAGGAAGTTTCTCTACATGAAACATTTTACCTGAACTCCCTGCAGACATTTTGAAGTGTCTTGGCAGACATCTATGATATTATACTATTTTAAACTACATTTGTATTCACACAGGCTCCCCAAATTGCTGCACATGGCAGGATACCTGTAAAGACTTAGTACTGAAAATTAAAAAATGAAATAACAGACTAGACTGTTCTTTTCAAATTTCACATTTAAAAAAAATAAAAAAGATTGGTCATCAATCAAGACTCCTTTGTAACAGAAAATCCTTGCCAAAAGGACCACATAATACAAGCATTTTTTATGGTAAGTGGTTCTAAGGTGGCACTTGTTTCTAACAAGCTGTTTCGTAATTTCAGTAAGAAATAATTTTCCTTCCCATTCTATCTTGAAACAATATGGCACAAAATGTCTTATTACCGGCTTTAATTTGTTATAAACAGCCTTATTCTGCTTACAGCTTCTGTCAAGTCACTTGAAAAAGGGAGCAAAACCTGTGGCATGCTACTGATTTGGATGACCAATTCCTTTGGGCTTTTATATTTAGAAAAAAATGTGTTAAAATATTACAGTTATATCACTGTTTTCTGGTTAATTACACTTCAAAATGTGTTCAGTCCTTTAATCAGTTTAATCAATTCTGACTTCATATTCAATAAAGTATTAGTGGTTATCAAAGCAAAGTATTATTTTTGGCAGGCAATAGAAATTGCCAAAGAACTCAAGAGAGAAAATAACAATGAGAAAAGAAAATGGCTTTATTGACTTATATATATACACTCATACATATCTGTATAAAGTATATCTACATATGTATGAATTAAAAGTCAAAAGTTAATGGAAAATGTGTAAAAATAGCCTTGGCAAGATCACTATTTTAGGACAGTCTTCTTCTAAGGACCAAATAGAATTTTTAAAATCTATACAGTGTCTGTTTAGCTAGTGGAAGAAAACAGATAAGTAACTAATGTATACAATCACTGGCAACTAATCCCTTTTCAGTGACCTAAACCTGCTAGAGTAGTCCAAACATCACTCACTCCAGACCACTACTACATAAGGGCTCAACGAGATCTTCAAGCCTGTGGCAACTTCCAGTTTTTCTGTCATCTCCAAAATGAACAGAGAAAAAAACGGGGGGGGGGGGAACCCGCCTTGCTTTTTTACTAATTCTTCATGCAGTGGAGAACACAGGTCTAAAATGAGAATTAGTCTCCAGCATTCCAGATTTCTTTTCTCTTGAGATACACAACACAACACAACACAGTAAGCTGTACACTTGATTTTGCAACTGGAAGATTTTAGAATTCTGAAATGACTTCCCAAGTCTCTAAATTATTTCTGACATTGTATCATTGACCTGAAAAAGCATCCTTTTTGTTGAAATAAAGGCTTATATCAGTTGAGTCAAGGAAACAAGTTGCTACTGAAATGAGGAAATACTGAAAGAGCTGGGGTTTAGTTTAGAAGAGAAAGCTCAAGTGAGATCTTGTGTTTATGTGTATCTGAATGGTGTATAGAGCAACAGAATCAGAGACTAGAGGGGGAGAATCAGCTGCTGGCCATGCTGCTTTTGATGCAAACCAGGGTATAGTTGGCTTTCTGGGCTGTAAGTGCCCATTGAAGGGTCATGTCCAACTTTTCACCTCCCAATATTTATCCTCAAGTCCTCCTCCACAGAGCAGCTCAATCCTTTCATTCCCCACCCTGTACTGATGTTGGGGACTGAACACACCATGTTGCAGGACTTAGCCTTGTTGAACTTCATGAGGTTCACAGAGGGCCACTGCTCAAGCCTGTCAGGGTCCCTCAGGATGGCATTCCTTCCTTCTTGCATCAGCTGCACTACCCAGCTTGGTGTCATCTGCAAACTTGGTGAGGGGGCACTCAATCCCTCTGCACACAAAGATGGAGCCAGGCTCCCCTCAGAGGTATCCAGGCAATAGGCATAAACTGAAATGCAAGAAATACAATTGAAACAATAAACCTACACACACACACACACACACACATTTTTACAGTGAGGTCAAACACTGGATCAGATTGCAAAGAGAGGTTGAGGAGTTCCCATCCTTGGAGATACTCTGAAATGGCCAGACAATACATTAAGCAACGTGCTTTAGGTAATCATGCATTAAACCAGGGGGGATGGGGATTGGGCAGATGATCTCAAGACATCCCTTCCATGACACCAAAGAAATAGCCTCACATAGAGCACGAACTGGGCTCCTAGTCTGGTATGGTGAACTTCAGGAACAGAGGCAAGAATGAATTCCATTCACTTATGCAATCCTAAAAGTTGCTACACTTTGTAGGATGATTTTATCATTATGTAGTGTCAGATATTTTTAGGTATTCTTAATCCTCCTATCTTTCTTTTTCCAACACATACTGGTAGTTGTTTTCTGGAACATGAGCTGACTAATCAAAAAATATTTTAAGGAGTCTGAAACTGAGGTAAAATATTTGTAGCTGGTTTAATGCCAGTATCTTAATTCCACAGAGTTTTTAGAAAATATTTTGTAGACTTTTTAAAGCTTGCCTAATATCTTCTAATTCTCCCTTTTCATGCCTTCCACAGAAATTCTTTTGGGCACATTTTTCACAGGCAAAACCAGCAAGTAAGGAATCAATCATCCAAAAAAATTATCGTCCATTTGGTCTCAATTTCCAGCAATGCCTTTGGAAATTTCCTTGAATACACTTGCATGAGAGCTGTAAATGAATGTTAGAAAAACAGAGAGAGATTACTTTCTAATGGCTATGCATCATTATTGATAGCTGAGCCAAAAATTAAACACATAGAGAGGAAATCAGCACTTCATGAACAGCAGTTGTCCTGGGCAGAAGGGCAGATGAGCACAATTAACAGCCACTTATTTTTGTGCTGAGGTAACTGACAGTAGAATGGTAAAGATTCTGGTACCAAGTACTGTATTTAGGTCTCTACATTGGCAACATAATGAATTGGTTCCTTTTTGCCTTTATTTTAAAGTTGGCTGCACTTAAAATTGTTCAGAACAGTGTGTGGCTGCAAAAACACATCTCCATGATAAAAAAAATTTCAGTGATGCACTCAGATGTATTACAATGTCTGTTTTAACATAATGAGTTCTCCTTGGCTGGTATGTATTTGCTGGAAAAATCCTACTAAAGGTAATATAAACAGTTCCTGACATTATCATCTTAAACTATATCTTAAAAACTATTTTTGAACACTGGCAGAACATCAAAATACTTTGTCCTGTGCTTTCTTCACAGAATAACAAGCATTAATTTCTTTAAAAATCTGCATCATTTGTACAACTATGATTATGACTGTTTTATTGCAGAGACTTCTTAGCAGTTTTATATGGAGTGGGGTTTTAATAGGAACGTAAAGAATTTGGATGTCAAAAAGACTTGGAGAAAGTAACATTTCATTTTCCCCTGGTTAATGTCCAGTTGAAGGTACTTTGAGAACTAGATTATTTTAATCGTGTGAGAATAGCTTTCATTTTATCAAACTTGTGTTGCAAATTTTTGTAATGGTAGAGATAAGTTACTATGGTGTCTAAAGAATACTGATTTTTAAAATACTAATGATCTGGAAAATTCTTAATCTTCATATCCATTACTATGGATTAATATTAAACATCAAAAATTTTCTAATTAGCCTTTCCACTGCTTAAAAATAATCCAGATGGGCTACATTACAAGTATTGCTAAAAATCAGGAGATCTGTAGAGAAAAGTGTTTGATGCCAACTCCCATATCCAACGTAATTGGCATATTCACTTATAGCCATTACTTTATAGAACATTTTCCTCCTATTCCTGACAAAATTCATATGGTTAGAACAAAACGGGAACAAAATACACCTCAATTTAAAGTGAATGGGTAATGTTCATAGTGAATACACCATCTCCATTTAATCCACTTTAAATTAATACTTACAGAATTTGATTTGAGATTACCAATAGACTAAAATCTGGACAAAACTTTGACAAACCTGTGCCAAACGTCTGGCTTATTTAGGATAGACAGTGGTCTATAGGTGTAGGCCAATCTCTGAAAGCTTTCCTTGGCCATAAGAAAAGAGAAGAAATCCTCCTTTGACCTACTAGCAAAAAAGTGTCAGATTGGTTGCTTTGAAGATGAAAAAAATCCTGACTAATTTTCTAAGTTATTTTAAAGGCAATTATATTCATTTGGCTCTACAGCTTTTAAAATTTGACTTTTGAGTTTTTATCTTGTACCCTAAAAAATGTAAATGAAAACATTGCATTTTACTCTCAAAGTAAATGATAATGGCTTTAATAGATTAATGAGTATATTCCATTAGCAATAAAATATTATTCCATTTCCAAAAACTGAACAAGAATTGAAAAATCTTACATCGTCGATCATAATGGTGACAAAATTAGGCCCTATAACATAAAGAATGGCAGATAATCTAAAGTGGATCAAACAAAGTAAAGTGCTTGAGACACAAAAAGTCTTATAAGGAACAATTATGTTTACTACCAACAATGAAAATAAGGAAAAAAATCTTTGAAAGATATCTCCTAATAAGCAGAAATAACACAAGGAAACTGAGGTAGGATGCAAGGAAGTGTCATAAAGCAGTGTGAGTTCAGTTTGGGTATTAGGTAAGAGATGGTTATTGCAGGAGTAGTCAAAGTGGCACAGCTCCCCAGGGAAGTGTCCCCAAGGCTGTCAGTGCTCAAGAACTGTTTGGACAGGGCTCTTTGACATGTTTAACTTTTAGGCTGTTCTGTGTGGAGTTAAAAACTGGACTTGTTGATCCTCTTGGGTTCCTTCCAACTCAGGATATCCTATGATTCTGTGGTTTTGGACAGGTATTTCAAGTGGCAAGAGTATAATCTAAATAAAGGTGCCATTTAATGGAATTAAGAGAAAAAGGCACACAAGTTAAACATAATGATAGGTATTACTGTTGGAACTATTTTGCTGTTTGATTATCTTTTCTTCCTTCCTAACATCCCTTAATACATAAACAGCCAAAGATACACTATACACAAAGATAACCTGTATTTCAGGTTACATACGATAGTCATAACTCATGGCACATTAACATAACTACATACATCCAGACCATCTGTCCCTGCACTGACAGAGATTTTACACTTACCCGTTCTCAAGGCAGTGTAAATACCAGGTTGTGTTCATTTTACCTAACTCTGATGGTATAGATTTGTAAGGAGCTTACTTCTGGAAGCAGATTACCTTAACGTGAGAAGATCATATCCTGCTAGGAGTTTCTTTGTGTGTGTGTGTCTGTGTGTGTGTCTGTGTGTGTGTGTTTAAGAAATTCACCACTACTCAGAATCGGGCTTTCTATGTTCTTTATCATTCATCCAGTTCCCATTAAACCAAAAGAAAGGCTCCCTATTGATCCTGAAAGGAAATATATCAGATTCATAGTTAATATAATGTAAATATTTTGCAAAGACCTACAGAAATAAAGCCAGCTAGACAATCAATGCTCATGGGAATTTGTCTTTTTTAAAAGGCTGGCAGTACAGGCAAGCAAAGTTAAGACACTTTCACAGCTAAAGATAGTAATGCATTCTGTTTCTTTAGTACAGCAACATGGTTATAATTTAGAGGATTTTAAGGTTAGTCTACTAAATCTGAGTATAAGCTTGCTGTTTTAAACTGAAACTTGGTAAAAACTGATCAGCTGCATTCACAGCCCATAAACATATCTCAAAATCTTCTCACAGCAGATACAAAAATTCAAGAAGTTCATCAAGTTAAAATGTATTTTATTTTCTAACAGAATGCAATTTAACACCACAATGTAATTACTTTCTCATCACCAATAAATAAAATAGTTCACGTTAATAGTTTATGAAGGGTGGTAAAGGAATTCGTTAACAATGCTGCACACACATGTGATGCAGGGAGGTGATTCAAAGAAATTTGGTCAACATTGAAGTTAATCAATGTTAAGTCACATTCTTTTTTATACAGCGCTGGAGAAGTACTGAGGATAATCCTCAATAAGTACTTCCAACGGAATTACAAAAGCAAAAACTTTCTATTTTCAAAAGCCATTACACATTCATGTAAAATCCCACCTTTCCACACCTCCTCGCTATCTAAGTCCTTTGCTTCTAGTCCATAAAAATATTTTTTATGATGTATCCTTTTTGTCTTGGATGAATTGCTTCCCAGACAGGAATGTCAAATGCTGATTGGTTGTCAGTTTGAAGAGACATATCCTATCTACTTGCAGAAGTTATGTTCTCTTCCCAGTCTGTCTGTATTTGCAAAAACTGTATCCCTATCTAAAAGTTAGAAAATTCTCAGCAAGTTAGGCAAAATGCAAGGTTCTTATGACATTAGAAGTATACATGACTTTTGCCTAAAATAATTCTATATTAGTTCTTTATTAACTCTTTTCTATATTTCTATATAAGTGTTAGTTTATTAAAAACTTAAAAATGAAATCCTTAAAGAAATAAAACTTATCCATACTAATAAATCCAGGCTTAATTGGGAATGTACACAGTTTAGCTGCTTTTTCAGTATACAATATTTAACAGGTTTCTTTTACTCTTGCTGGCTGCAAACCTGAGAGAACAGTTCCCCGAATACCGTAAAAGTGTAATTGTTGTTGTTTCCCCCCATCAACAATTCATGCATTAATAAAATGACACTGCAGTGATTCATGTCAGCAGATCATTTAATCCAGCTTTGGGGGTTTTGCACCAGATAACTGTTCTTTCTGAATACTTCAACTTAAGCTGTTTTGTGTTTTGCCTATAAATGCAGCCAGTAAATCCTGCTCTCAAGCAGAAGAAAATGCAGATACTCTTTTGTTAGTCACCAAGAAAAAAAAGACATCCATACCACAAGAGCATGCCAATTTTTAACTGCTGTGTACACTCTACACCAGAACAGCTATAGCTGCTTGATTAAGTCTCTTGTCATCTTGCATTTTAGGTTATAGCTTGTTTGTGTGCTCAAGGGATGTAAATCTCTACAAAAATCAAAATGTGCAACTTGTTCAGATTTATAGTTCATAAAGGTACTGCAAGAGAGAGACAGCCCCTTAAATAGGTGATTCTTAATATGGTTAATTAGATAGTTGATGTATGGGGGTGTCTTGTCTTCATTTTTGTCTTTCCTCACTGCTCTTCTTTCTCTTTTCCCCATTTCCAGTGCTGTATCTTCCTGCTTTGCACCCTCCCTGGTATTTATCAACTTACACAGTATACCAATCCAACTTGGTAACCCAGAGAAAGGCTGTTGCATAATTCTGGTTTTGCTGTCTCTTATTCCATGAAAGTTGATTAAATTACTACCAGAGTCAATGCAGAATAAAGGAACAGGAGGACGTATCTGGAAGGAAGGTCGATAGGGGAGGAGCAGCATTTAAAAGTTTCTTAACTTTAGGCGGTGTAAAAAAGCCCTCAGGCTGTCTTGTCTTTCCCCTTTAAAGAAGCCAGAAGGCTCAGAATTCCTGGTTAGAAATTTCCATTGTTTCCCATCCCTTTTTCCATCTGTTTCCATGCAATAATATAGTGCCAGTAGCTGTTATTTGTTTTGGCTGAGCTGACATTAGTAACCGTTTACCTCTGTTAGTAGATTGTAGATCATAAAATCATGGGCTGGACCATTAAAGGATGACCTTTAAAGGTCATCTAGTCCAATCTCCTTGCAATTAGCAAGAACATCTTCAACTAGACCAGGTTCCTCATATCCAACCTGGCCTTGAATGCTTCCACGGATAGGGCATCTACCACCTCTGTGGGCAAACCTGTTCCAGTGTTTCAGCACCCTCATCATAGTAAATTTCTTGATTATATGTAGTCTGAATTTACCCTGATTTAGTTTAAAACTGGTCCTCCTTTCCTATCACAACAGGCCCTGATAAAAAACCCTGTCTCCATTGTACTTATAAGGCCTCTTTAAGTACAGAAAGGCCACAATGAGGTCTCCCTGGAGCCTTCTCTTCTACAGCTGCATAACCCCAACTCCCTCAGCCTTTCTTCAGAGGAGTTCCACCCTTCTAATAATTTTTGTGGCCTTCCTCTGGACTTGCTCTTTCCTTTGCTGAGGACCCCAGGGCTGGATGCAGCACTGCAGGTGGGGTCTTGCCAGAACAGAAGGGGAGAATCACCTCCCTCAACCTGCTGACCACAGTGCTTCTGATGCGACCCAGGATACAGTTGGCTCTAGCAGGTGACTCAATTTAGATGTGCCATTGACATAGTTCAGTGTTTAAATATGTTTGCTTTAATACAAAGTGGTTTTTACAATTCAGTGTTTGAAAACCTGAAGTTTTAAAAAAGGATGTAATAATCCAACACCCATTGTACTTGGGAATAACATTCCTAGATATGAAGAATAAGCTCATTAAGGTTTATAAATTCTTCACAAAAGAAAATGTTACATGTTGAGTTAAATCATGAGAAGGGTATAATCAGTGTTGGATACACAGAGAGAGCAGTTATCAATTTAGAAATACATACTTTGTTTCTTGTACCCTGGCTAGATTTTACCCTGGATTCCTCCTGCACTGTATTAAGTACCTTTTCTTTACACTTGTTCCTAGAATTCAGCAGAGGGAGGCCCAACACTACTGGAGAACCCAGGCAAAGCGCAATCCATTTTCTCTCTCATAGATTACCTTTACACTTACCTTTAAAAAGAACAACAAAAAAATTCGATTATTGATGGCTCATAAGACACATCTAAAACATTCTTTGTGGTCAAACCCCTCACATATTCAGAAACTGAGATTTTATTGTACCCTAGGTTCTTTCCTAAAGAAGGTGAAAACCAGGTCTGTGTAGCTGACGTACAGACTTTAATGTGCTTTAATGTGCTTAATACATCTGCTATAGATACTTGCTTTCAAGGAAAAGTTGGAAGCATAGAGGTTATTTTGTCCTGGAGAACGGATATGCAGGGTTTTGAGCAAGTGTTAGCTTGATATTAAGTGGCATTTGAAATATGTAATACCTCTTTCTAGCATCTTTTTGCAATGGTTACCACACAGTTAATATTACTAGATCTACCATTAGAAAATACCTTAAAAGCTCCTCTAGCAGCAACAAGAAATTGATGTTTCCTAATTTTGTTCAGTACTAAAAATGTTGTCTGAATTCTTGACATACTGCTTCCTCATGCATTTTGTACTAAGAATTAAAGTGTGTAGAAGATACTACCTGCCTTTCTTGTAAATATGCTGAGGTTATTATACATGTTCCCAGGTCATGCCCCCACCCTGCCTTGCTCCATTCTGGCAGAAGAAAATTACTCATTTATGAAATTCTCTGAAAAAAATTAGTCCTCTGAAATCCCTCAACCTCTCTCATAATGCATTGGTTAGTTTGGAGGTAAGTCCTTTGTATGTTTGTTTGTTTGGGTTTAACAACTAGGGTAAGAAAGATATAACTGACACCGAGTCATGAAAACATATGGGAGACAAGGTCAAGAAAGTGTCAGCTGTCCAGAGCAACACTACAATAATTACCTTTATGAAATGAAGGAGTTTCAGTGCCTAATTCCAGTTCCAACATATCACTGAAATTCTAAATAAGGTGCTGATTCCTGAGACATGTGTCCCAAGAGATGGGTAAGAAATGGTAGGCCTCATGCTGAGGTGGTAGCTTTACTTCTGCACTTGATCATCAGCATCTAAAACATATTTTCCTGTAGATAATCAGAGTATGCTTTAGAAAGCATGTATGAATTCAGTTTATTTCAAAATGAGCACCAATAACAAATAAACCTGTGGCAGTAGTCTGAGTGAAGTGGAGGTAGAACTCAGATAAGTCTTTCAATCTTCTTGTCTTTCACAAAGATTCTGTCGTACCAGTAGTTGAATATGAAGAAGGACATATTGCATCTGCATGTTGAACTGACAACACTTGGAGGAACTTCTCTTTAACAGCAACTATGATTTCACAAAAACTCAAAGACAGCAAATCACAGGACTCTCAGCAGTATCCTAGAGACCCCAGGTGCTTCGCATGGGGATCCTGAGTAGTTGTTCCTGTTTTAGTTATCTGAGTGATTTAAGTCTTTTTATTGAAAAATGGAATCAGTGTATTTTTACTTTTGAAGTTTTTCTGACTCAGGTGAGATAGCAATTGTCTATATGTGAATTGAAGTTGAGTGGTAGTGTTGCTGAAATAAATGTATCTGCTGCTTTCCTATCAAAAACACTAGGACAGACATTGTATGGCTGAGGGCTGAAAGAAATCTAAAGCAAATATATGTGTGTGTATATATAAATATATCATAATACCAAAAAATGCCCCCAGATGGGTATCTCTCCACTGGATCAGCTTTCCAGTTTGGTTTACTCTAGCAATGTAACACCTGACATGGAGATACAATGTAGAAAGTGGTGTGAGAAAAAGTGACTGGCAGTGGCAAAGGAGAAATAGCAAGCACTTAGGTTTCACATGCTCTTCAAAAGCTGATTATCATGCCTTACCTTGAGATTTTTTTTGTAATTAAAATGAAATTTACTAATTTTAATTCTACCTTTTGCAATGGCAATAAAAAAATGAAATTGCTAATTTTTTTCCAGGTTTGTAACAATCAGGTTATTTCAAGAAAAAATGGAGTGAAATGAATGGTTTGCTGCTGCAGCAAGTGATAGCTTTTGTTCCTGCAACTTCCTTCTTTGTTCCCTTCTCATAGCTGAGGTCCTCCCTCACTCCCTCATCCATGTCTCCTGGCCACACAGTCCTGCACATTCCTTTGCCATCTCTCTGGCACTCATCAGACAATTCTGAGTTGGTTCAGTTCATTAATCTAGCAGAGAAGAGAGCCTTCTTTTTCCTGAAGAGTCTTCTTTTTCCTGATAGACTTGTTTTCTGGCAAGTTGACACAATGCTTGATCTCACAAAGGAATCCAGAGAACACACAAGTCTGTGCAAGGTAAAAAAGTATGTGCTTAGACAACTTCTGACTGGAAGCATGGAATTTAAAAATAGGGGGAAAGGATTGTTGTCTCCCTCTCTTTCAGGGTCTGTGAGCTTTTAGATCAGGTCATCCTGACATGCCATGGTCTCAGGTTGATGAATGCCAATATTAAAGGAAAACAGTCTTGTTTCTCTTCTAACTTTTGTTGCTCATCTAAAGTAAAATGCTCTTGTTTTGGACTACTCTGGCTTCTGTAAAACATCAGACTCCATTAATTCTATCAGTCTGGACTGCATTTTGGAAATACAAAATTAGTTCAGACTAATGTTTTGAAGTAGGGGTCAAAGTAAAACTCAGAGAATACAAAGCAGTACTATATTCTGCACTTAAGCTTTTATATTACTGTCCTATGAGGATATGACTTGATTAAATTCACAGGTATGCACACACCCCATTTACAAACTGACTGCATACACAAATGTTTTGAGAAGGTAGCTTTATTTCCTTTTTGTTTGCATGTGTTCCTTTGAAATGTCTTGGTAATAGGCTTATCTTGTGCTCACAGCAGTATCAGGGAAGAAAACTAGATTGTGTCTCCTGGGACGCTGTGCTGTTTTTAATCGCCTCTGGAGCTGCAAAACAAATCGCTGTATTATTGCTTTGTAAACTTCAATCTGTCACCCATATTGTAGTTCATTGCTTTACCACTGATAGCAAAGGCCACAGTGAAGACAGCTACTTCTACTAATAGTTACTAGTATAACTAATACCACTGACTGAACACCACAGGAAGATGTATTTTAAGTGGATGTTAACTGTGAGACCTTCTTGTTTCTTGTGACTTTAATAGTTATTTCTGTACTATTTTTTTGCAAGGAGACGTTATTTGTTCCATCTTTCCCTGATACCAAATTTCAAAGCAGTTTGCTTGCTAACCTTTTTATGAATCATATCACATTGTTTCAGGTATAAGTTTAAGTTAAAGAATAGTCATCATGTTCAAGCAAAGTATTCAGAAGCTTTCCTAACTGCATATGAAGTCCCAATGCTACTGATAGTCATCAATTTTGACCACAGATTCTCTCGCCAAAAATGTTTCATTATACAATACCAATCTAAATTTCCTACATGCCTTGCTGTTACATGTTGTTGTTCTGTATTTGTCATACATCTCTTATATTCCTAGATAATCTAAAAGTATCATTAAGTCAGCAAGTCTGTTCCTATTGCTTCCTTTATAGCTCTAACACGTTGTCAATGAGAAGCAAATTTCAGCAATTGATGTAATATAACAGATTTTTTCAAAATTACCATCAAGAAGTAACCTTTCCCTGACATACAAGTTTAAAAAAATTAAAATCTCCTTTCCTCTGTAGAATGGTTAGATTTACAAGATTTTCAAGGTTTTGAGTACAGTTGCTGTTATCATTGATTTCATGTCCTACAATGCTATCCTGACTGCAATTATATCTTTTGCTAACATTTATTACCTACCTCAGTATTGATTCATGACATTATTGAATTAAAAGACAGCTTTAGATTTTGTGGTGTTGCTCTAACTTCCTGACTTAAAGACTTGTAAAAATCCTAAATGAATCAATTCCTTTTGAAGATGATTGTCCAGTGAGTGATAGTAAATGAAATGCATCTTTAGTGCATTTTAGTACAGACCATGCATTAAAAGTCTTTCTCAGCAACAGAATTGAACAGATGAAATTAGAAGGTACAAATGCATTAACTGAAACAGTGATATTGCAATGCTGGCACAGAACTTTGAGCTTCCTTGAAAAGTGAATAGTATAGTTAAGTGAGTTCAGGAAAAAATTGTAGTCAAACACTTAGAAAAATCTACAAGACTTCATTCACTATATTTCAATTTTTTCTCAAGTATTTTAGAAAGACCCATGTAACTATAGCACAGCAGCCTCACAGTGTGCTGGCCTGGTTACATACAGCCTCATGCTTCAGTGCCTGGAATGTTTCTGGCACATCACATGTCTCATTTAAAAATAGCTGTCTTGCAGCACGCTCAGCAGCACAGAGATGTCAGAGACATCTAATAAGTCTTGTCACTTCGTGTGCATTAATTTACTCTTGGTGTTGCCTTTTCAGATGGCATCACATGTCACCAGTTAGTGTCTTGACGTTTATGTATCATTTGTGGACTCATTAGTTTTCAACACTTATCCTGTGTTCCTGTTAGCTTGTTGATAAACCTGGAATGGGTTTGCAAACATTTTAGGAACTGAGTAACACTAGTTAGGATAGGGGGAAAAGGATTTCTGATGTATTCAGAACAGGTTTGCCGTTTTGAAATACCTGGTTCGAGTGGTGTTTGGTTGCATCTAAATTTTCATTGTGTTGGTTCTTCATATTTATGCAGCTGCATATTGTGCCCTTAAGCACCCCTCTGGCAGTAAAAAAACTGTATTCTGTTTGGAATGTTAGTTTTGGTACTATCATTTAGTTATGTCAACATACAGGATTAGAATATAGTAATAACAATTACAGCAATTTTAATATTTTGGGGGTTTACATATTACTATGAATTTTTTTTAATAACTGTATCTTTCTGTTAATGTATGGCTCACATAAACACAGACATATTTGTTAGCTTTTGTGGTGTTTTCCAGTTTAGCAGTCCTTTATTGTTTCCTTCTTCCCTAGCAGATTATTGCTGCTTTCTGAGCTGTTCTCAGGAGGACTATCCTGCCATTTATTGACCTAAATTAGTAGACTTATTTGACCCATCTGATTATAATTGTGGAGATGGTTGATTTATCTGGCTTTAGTCTCCTATTTTAAAAGCTCTCTCACAATGATTTACTGCTAAATAAATAAAAGATCTGCATCTTTCTACCAGACCTGTCACTGCTTGAAATGCTTTTCCCAGTCTCCATTCTGAAAGACTAGGCGGAGCAGACAGAATATTGAGCAATGTAAGCCTTCCAAGAAG
Organism: Hafferia zeledoni; assembly: GCA_035583235.1. Classification (NCBI taxonomy): domain Eukaryota; kingdom Metazoa; phylum Chordata; class Aves; order Passeriformes; family Thamnophilidae; genus Hafferia; species Hafferia zeledoni. Next base: position 55,848,205 of record JAWWEV010000083.1, read on the forward strand.
AAGTTGTGATGTCTTGTTTCTATTCAGCTGAAATGACTCTTCAGCATGTGCTCTATGTAGAACTTGCTCATGTGCAGAATCCATGGACTGTAATATCTCTATTCTTGCTTCTCTAAAGAACTTTTTTTTCTGGACATGCAGCCAGAAAATTGTTGAACAAGAGAAAAACCACTGTCATTTACTGAACTTACATAAATTCCTCACCATGTTCAAACTTAGGCATCTAAAGCAGATCCATCAACTTATGTTCAGGGTTTTCACCTTCACTTGTAACTGTTTTTTCATGTGATTCTGTAGATATCTTCGAAGAGGTGAGTCAATGGTGTAAGTTATTCTGAATAAACATGTTGTGGGTAAACTTACATTACTCTTCCTATTCCCATCCTAAAGCAACAAGATAATTTCTAGATTACAAGGAATTTGGTATTTACAAAGGTATAGCAAAGAACAATCTGCACTTGGTTTCATGGTAGAAAAGAAACCTTTCTAAGCCTGAGGAGTTGGCACATATCATTGCCTTCGGCAAAGATAAATGCAAAGTCCAGTACCTTGGGTACAATAAACCCCTACAGCAGGTACAGGATTTGACTGGTTAGGTACCAGTTCTGCAGAAAATTTGGGCTTTTCCTGGATAATGATCTGAACATCACTGCAATGCATGTTGGGCTTCATTAACAAGAGTAGATTGAGAGAAGAAATTATATCCCTCTACTCAGCACCTAACAAGCAGCACTGTGTTCCACTTTGGATTCCCCAGTAAAAGAGAGGTCACAAAACTGAAGAGTCCAGAGAAGATCCTCTAAGATGGGATGAGCTGTAACATATAACATACAAGAAATAGGCTGAGAGATGTGGTTCTGTGTACACTGGAGGTGAGTTGGGTGAAAGGGAGCAGGATGAGACTCTACTTGCCGTCTTCCACATGGGGGCATATGGAGAAGATGAAGCCAGATTTTTACAAATATGCACAGTAAAATGCCAAGAGGCAGTTAGTGTTTCCATGGCAACAAAGACAATTCTAGCTGGATCCAAGAGAAGAATTTTTTCCACTGGACAAGCACCTAGGGACAACTCTTGAAATACGACTGAACAGATCACTGGGCAGCAGCTTTGCCTGACACTGAAGTTAGAGGTCATTTGAGCAGAAGTTTGGACAATTGAGGACACGCAGAGGTCCCTTACAAGCCTGAGTTACTTTATGATTCTAATTAAGATACAAGCTAGTTACATACAACTCTGTATGTTAAATTCGATTTTTACTCTCAAGATGGTGTTGGAAAATCTTTCATTTAAACCCGATTCTGAAGCTGTAATTTAGATTAGTGGAGTGACATGCAGAACTGCAGTGAAAAATGACACACACAATAAGTTGGAAAAAATAATTTTACAAAACACAAGTTAGAACAGAGAGGAGATAAACAGAACAAGAACACTCATAGAAATTTCTGGCAGACCTCTAATTAAAACTGAACTGTCTCTGCCATAACTGCAAGAATGTCCTACTACAATCCTGTGAACACACAGCATGTCCTTTTTTAGAAGCTTTGAAAAATCCCATGAATTAACCAAAACCAGTCAGCATCTGCAGAAAAGGACTGGTATCTTAATATCTTACTCTAAACTTTTATTAGAATATGAAGGATTGTTTGTCATAATGCAAACTTAGGCCTAGCTTTACATATCAGACAGGAAACAGCTCTTACTGATTTCCCTTTCAATTTTTCTTTTGATCCAAATGGGAAGAAGTACTAGGAAATACAGGAATTTGATGGTATTTCAGGTTCCAAGGACACCATCTTTTTCTCATTGCTTCTACAACCGCCTTTCCACCCTTCCTTTGCCCTACCCTTTGATTACAGCAGGATTCTTCTGTGGGCTATGGAACAGTTCTTGGTGCTTTACCAGAAAAAATCAACCAGATGACATGAGATATTTACATTGTATTCAATCACCTATACTTGGGACTTGTTAGGAATTTCACATTAAATCTCTATGCTTAGAATCTGAAATTTCAGAGTAGTGGAAACTGCTGAAGATCATACTAGTGTTTTGCCTGCAACCATGAGTTCAGTGTACTTATGCTCTGAATCAACAAAAGCAATTTTAACCATGGTAGTGTTAACACCATATAGTGTAAGAAAATAATGGAACATACTCTGTCAGCAGTCTATGGAAAAAGCAAAAATACGCCATAGCATAAAATTAGAAAATTATCAATCTGTCCTCACCTAGTTTTCTTACAATCCCAAACAATCAGTAAGTGTGGAGTATCTGGTCAGTGGCTCAATTAAAAAAAGTTGCATTTCAGTTCTGTTAAAAAACCATCACATTTTATTTTGTCTGACATGAAAAATTAAGATTGCCTAGGTGATCCATTAGCACTCTTTTATCTTGCATATTCTAGTGTATATCCATATGTTAAATTATCTGTAGTTATTTGATAGCAAACCTGATTTTTTTCCTTTGCTACACTATAAATAAGGCGGTCCCGTGGCGTAATGGAGAGCACTTCGGTCTCTGACTCCCAAGGTCACGAGTTCGAGTCTCAGTAGGGGACCGTCCGCGGCAGTTAAATGCCTC
>JAWWEV010000083.1:55850884-55871973 GCA_035583235.1 Hafferia zeledoni
ACTGCGCAGGCTCGAAGGGCACACCCACGTGGGGAGAGCCCTTCCCAAATCTTCGTTCACGAAGACTGGGCCATTATACTATAAATATTTGTTTCACCAGCTGAACATCTGAACAATAAACAAGGACTTGAAAAAGAAGTAGCGAAGTTTGATTTGCAGAAAGAAAGCCTAAGGATTTGTCTAAAAAAGTCCCAAACCTAAAACTTCAAGATAAAGCTGAAGCTTGTAACAAAATTACTGTCTAGGCTAACTTCACAACTCATCCATGTATTGATTTTAGCACTTCAATTCTTTTCCCTGCTATGTTCAAGCTTCTGGTTTACCATGCTGCAAATTATTACATTATCTTCTATGTAAGAAGTGTGCGTTTATGTTTTCTACTGTGTTTATTATTTTGTGACCATCAGCATCTCCGAGAGATGCTCAATCTCTGTAATGAAATGAAAATCAAATTCAGTCTTCAAGTAGAAGGAATTTTTGAGCTTTCTATTTTGCGTCTTTACTAAAGAAAATGCTTCAATGTTTAGTCCTTACGTATGCCTGTGGTGGCTGGCTCGGAGTTTTGTGCAGGCTGGCCAAAATTTGCCTTTTGCTTAGCAAGTAGTGTGTGCGAAAGCACTGCAGGAGCACAGGCAGATAATGGCTTAGGTAAAAAGAAGGGAATTTGGCTAACAACTGGAGGTAGCATTGTGGAGGAAGAGATGTATGTGGGCTGCTCAAAAGAGTATCTTGAGCTAATACTGGGTGTTGGATGAATAAATAAAAGGAACATATGACAGACCCATAAGGATAAGGTGTCATTCATACTGCTAGACACTGACTCACAGCTGTGTTGAGATTGCTGAATAACACACATCCCATGGCGGAAATGACATGGAACTGCTGCACCGGCCCCTGTGCTTCCTTCCTCCTGTGTGGCAGGAGAAATGATGTGGCCTTTGGGGTTCAGCTCAGTGTCATGCACCAGGTCTCGGAGAGTTCACACTTGCCCTGCCCTCCTCTAACAAGATCATACAGTGTAGTTTTCAGGGCGAAAAATCTTTTGTCTATTTAGCAGAAAGATTTGGGTTTCTTCCAGATGTAGTAATTGAATATGCACAGAAGTGCAAGAAGACTTGCACTGGCAAAGTGAGGTGAAATCAGCTAGTACCCTGGACTTTTCACTGAGATTTAGCAGCAATAATTCTAAACTTCAATTTTGGCATTACTTTTAATTGTTTGTGATAACTTCTTCAACTGAAAGCAGTTTCTAGGTGGGATTTATCTCCTCCCTATGCCTTGTGCACCACCTACTGGATTCTTTTTAATATCCTGCCAAAGACTTACCCTTTCACAGGTTCATGAAATGCAGGATTTGTTTGTTTCTAAAAACAAAACTTTGTCTGGTGACAAAGTATGTCTTAACTGATCACGAATCTGGGTAATTGATGCCTTTCTGTTCAAATTCCAGTTGTGTTCAGCAATATCATAAAGTGTTCTTACTTTAACATATGGCATCAATAACCGTAATTTATGACATTCTGGTTTGTGTAAAATATCTGAGGAAAACAGCGACTTATTCACTAATTAAAATAAGAGTTGTGTAATAAGGTCTGTCTTCTAGTGGATCTGCAGAGGAGAAAAAATTTGGGTTAAAACAAAATTTTAAAGTCAGTCTCATATTGTTTTTTACAAGAATTCAAAACACTACTTGGTCTAAAATCATCTCAAGTAATGTTTAAATGAGAGCAAGAGCATGTAGGGGCCCAGAAGAAAAGGGGCTAATGTGTCTATCTCAAACACCAATGACCAGATAGACATGGAGCCAACCCAGGATCGCTGAAATAACAAGATGTGACTGGAGAAGAGGACCATGCAGAGGTAGGGCAGGGACAAACATGCTTGCTCTAGTCCCTGGAGAAAAAACAAAGAGAAGGCAGCATCAGCACAGAAAAAAGCATGAACTGTCAACCAAAGGCCAATCCAACTGGGAGGGACACAAGGTCACCAAATATCCCCAAAGCCCCTCAAGACCCATTTCCAGAAAGGTCTGAAAGAACAGACAGCATTTAGCTAATTTGCACAGAAAGTGAGAAACCTGTCTCCAGGGCAGGGAAAACTTCCATATAAAAAGGTACTCCCACCAAGCCTACATGTGCATCCCCAGGATGATGCTGGACATCCCATCGGCTGGACCGATGATGTCTTTTCCTACTTCTTCCTTTCTCTTTCTCTCCCTCTCTTTAATTCATCTCTTCTCTCTTCCTTTTCACCCTAATCCTTTATTTAAAACCCACTGCTGTGTGTTTATGTAGTAGGTCAGGGACTAACACACCATTTTCCATGCCAAGTGTGTAACTTATTAGTAAAACTTTGATTTTTTTTTTGGTGGACTCTCTGACTTTTGTCTTTCAACTGTGAGCATTTAAAAATCTTGGGTGCTTTTATCCCCTTAAGGGTGGAATGCCACAGAGCAGATAGACAAGAAACCAAGAAGAGCAGAATGAGACACAGCTCAGCATGAAAGTCATTGTTCATGAGGATGAAGAGAATGAGAAGGCAAAAATGAGATTTCACAGAGGACAAAATGGTTAGTTAATGCTTTAAGGCACACAAGATTTACTTTAGTAAGAGAGGATTACACCCTTCAGGATGTCTGTCATGGCAATTACCTAAAACAGGATCCCAAAATTAACATAATATCACTGGTGACAGTGCCTAAGAACAGAGACAGATCTTCAAATAATGGAAAACATTTCGTATCAATTTTAATATGTATATACATAACTATGGATATGTGATACACACTAAGAAATTTAAATATTATGTAATTTTTTTATATTTTTCACATTTGATACTCCATCTGGTCCAGTGACTTCAACATATTTATCCAATGAGAGCAAGTTTCATGTCAGTGTATGACTACAAGAATTTTTCCACTATGAAGTTTATAACAGATGTTCCTTTAAAGAGTCTGCTTTGCAGCAAAAGTTCAAATTAGTAGTACTAACGTAGACTAAACCCACCAAAATACTACCGAAATGTTTAAAAATCATTTAGTTTAGCTGGGGAAATGAACAAAATTGGTTGCCTGAATTGTTTTAATGCACAGAACTTTAATTCCTAACAAGAATTAGCACATATGCACATTTCTCAAGACTCAATGTGAGCAATTTAACTGGAGTTATTATCATCTGAGAAACACAACAAATCAACTTTTTCATAACAATACAAGCAACAACAGAAGCTAGTAATGTTGCAAAGAAGGCAAAGTTGTTTCATGATGGTACTGCTGAAGCACACAGCCAGAAACCTTCCATGGTTAAAATGCAAAGCCAATACCACTAACAAAACCAAAATTGATTCCGACAGCCTGTCTGTGGCTGATCAGGACAAAGGGCTACTAGTAGGAAATGTGCATATATTCAATGTGACTCCCTCCAGACAAGCCTATCCATAAGCTAGTACCTATTTTCCCCTGCTCTGGCACCTGGACATGCAAGTCTATGAGGATCACAACTATATGTCATGGGCTGGTACAGTCCCATGTCACCATTGCCCTCCCACCTTATGCAGACCCGCACACACTGCATCCCTTGAATAACTGGGATGAGGTGTGCAGACAGCTCAGTAACCAGCCCATGGATTCCATCATCTCCAATTTCATCCTGCAGAGACACACACACCTTCAGACCTTGTGGCCTCCCCAGCAGTTGTTCTGGACTGCCTGGTCCCTTCAGTATGTTCTTCTAATTGTCCAGAGACATTGGTAACTGATGCTAAAGCTCCTTCAGCTGTTTTCTGTCCAGGTTCTGCTTGATATTTGCTGGCAGTTAAATGGTGGTAATCCAGCCCCCGCAGCTGGCACCACAGGCACATGGGTTCCTATCACCCACAGTCTCTGCTCCAGTTGCTGGCACGTAAGGTTTCTGCTGCCCTTCTTTGCTGGCACCTCAGGTAACGTTGGCTTATTGTGACCCAGGGTCTGACTTCAGTTGGTGGCAATTAAACCTCCATATGAACACATGTACACATCCTAGCACATGTGGTGGTGTGTAGGAGTGAGTGGTCATTTCTTAACTCTTTTGAAAATACAGATCTTAGTGTCTTATATTTTCATAGGGCAGACGAGTACTATCTCCCCCCTTTTTAAAGGCTTTTTGAATTGTAAGAAAAATATGGATTTTTCCTTTAATAACCCCTAAAGGTTCTCCTTCACGCTGTATTTTACAGTTTTGGTAACCATACATGCTCAGAGTTAAAAGGAGTACAGGAGAGGACAGTGCATGGTCTCGGTGCAGGAAGAAAAGCTATCTCAGGACACAGTATAAGATTTCACTTAAAGGCATTTCTGAAGAAGGTTGTCTAGTGTGTGAGCACAGAGAACACCATTTCCAGTTCGAGAAAAACTGGGAAAGTGTTGCTGTAAGCTATTTAGTAATGTTTCCTTATAGTTGTTAATCCCTGGATCAGCAATTGACAGCTCACTTTGTCAATTAACAATTGACTGCTATATTTCTAGAGCAGCACTGTGCCTGTTTTTTTCTATTATCACATTATTAATTACTTCATTAGGTTATTCTGAGTCTTCGGTTTCTTGAAAAAATCATGGTATTATTGCTAATGGAAAGCTGAATAATATTGTTATTTATGAACAAAAGGTCCATATTTACACTTGGATGTAAACTCATTAAAACAACATTCTGTGTAGCAAATTACTTTCCTTACAAGTAAAATATTTTCAACACCATTTAGAGAAGGTGAGAGAAGTAGCTCAGGCTGTTGGACTGAGGATCAACCTATGTTAAGTAGCTAGTTGGGTACAAATTGTTTTATCCCTGACAGACCTCACTTGGTGGATCACCATCATCATGGTTATTCAAGCATTGTGTTAGAGTTCTCAAAATATCAATGCTCACCTTTAGTCATTATTAAAACTAGGAAAATAAATGGTAAAGAAGAGATTCTGCTCAGAATCAGACATCTGGTTGTTCAGAAAGTATTCTGATGTAATTTATACATTCAGGAGAAATTAAATTAACATCTGAACTGTAAAATAAGTTAACCAAGTTTATCAGTAAATACCATTTACTTCAATAAATCTCAGAACTGACATAGTAACACATTTATTGATCACTTTACCAACTAAAGATACAATTTGATACAGTCAGTCAACAGCAGTAACGTACTTTATGAGAAGCTATGCTTTAAAAAATGGTATTTAAAATAAGGATTTCACAACTTTTCAAGCCAAGCTTTTACAGTGCTAATCAAAACAACTGCTGTACTTGAACATTTTCCCTAAAACATCGACAACAATGTTGCAGACAAAGTAGCTTTTCCATTATTAATGTGGGTTTAAATTTACCAACACAACTTCAAAAGGTTTAAAACATCCATAACATTGTCATTACTTTAACATTCACACAGATAAAGTGATACATTTAATACTTTCTAGCATTAATAAACAGTGTAAAAATATATTGCATATATATATATATATATATATATATATAAATTTGTTTCCTTTTCCTGAAAAAACCTAGTACAAACTAGTAGCATATGATCCCCCCCCTTCAAGTTTCTTTTACTTATTTTAAAGATTGAAGAGTAGTACTTTTAAATTAACAGAAACAACGATCTGGGAATAGGGAATCACTGCTGTGCTCCCCCATAACCTCTTGTCATGGTTACTAAGCATATTAACCCCTTGGTAATGGTGGTTCCATTTTCACTAATACCAGTTAGAAATTTGGCACTCACAGCAGTGGGGATAAGATTTTGCCCAGTGCACTTTGCACTGGATGGTGCCTGGCCCCCTTCATCAAGTGGTTAAAAATCATTGCTTAGGACATGCTTATCTACTATAGTTAAGATTAAGAAATGCTATGCTCAAGTTGTTCACTTAAAATAATGAAAAGAAGGTTCAGTGTTAAAATAGTGAGAAAAAAAAGTAAACTTGTAAGGTTAAATGACCATGTAAAATTTTTACCGTGTTGAAAATTTCACAGTGAACACAGTAGGCTAGTACATCTGAATGTTCATGTTTGCAATCCTGCAGCTACAAAAACTGCAGGCAATTATTAGCATACAGCAGCTTCCTGGTTGATGAAAGACAAATGAAAATAAGAACAAAAAATAGTAAGCATCACTGAAGGTTTTTATCATACTGTACAGTGCTCCAAGGAAGACTATGTCAAGACCTACCTCCATACCCCTACTGCTTAATGATTAGATTTCAATTAGTGGGCTTAGGTAATCAAAGACAAAGCAGTTTTGCCTCTACATTTCACAATCAGGTCCTGACAGCACGCACATGAGATTTGTGCAAATCAAGAATCAAAACACCTAAACTGAATTAGAAATGGATGTTGGAACAGCATGGACAGATAAACAAGCTAGCAAAGGAATAAAGCATAATGTGGATAAATAAGTGCTTCATGACTGAAGAAAACCAACCTCAAACATTCAAAAATTATACTTCTGTATAAATATATATTTCTCCTCTAATATTTAGATCTGTGAAACATAAAACCTTGTTACGAATAAACTTCAATATACTTATCCAACATTGACCATTTCTCTTCTTTACAGAATGTAAAGACAAATTACTTTGTATTATAAGCATTATACAAAAAAGTTTCCCTGCTGCAATAGTTTGCCAGAGTCGATATATTCTGCACACAGATAAAAACAAACATATGTTTTTTGCACTCCAGAACTTATTTTTGGCTATAATCTTGCCTTTTCATACACTACAGTGCTAACAAAAGTAGTTTGCCAACAAGATTTTATACAGGACATCAGTTTGTAGGTTAACTGACTTTACACAAAGCCTTTGTAAAAAGCTCGTACATAATTAGCATGAATATTACAGACATACACAGCATTTCAGTTGCATTAATATAACCCTATTTAACAGATCCCAGGCTGAATTATTTCACATTATTTAATTACTTTGTTTAAAAATAGCATTTAAGCAAATGCAAGCATACAGAAACACATCTGATGTAAACTGGAACTTCAAATAATTCACCACTGTGGGGATATGGATTGCCATGGTTTTTTCTAATTTTGTTGTTCATCCATAATATAGCTCTTGATCAAAATGCAAAGATGGACTAACTGAATGTATCTTTTAGGGCTAAATTTTTAGTGGATTTGAATGTAACTTTATTCATATTTCTAATCTTTTCTGAAGAATGTGCAAATAGAAGAATCTTGCATAAAGATAACAGAAGGTAAGGGCAAGTTATAAAAGCTATCTTTAAGACCTTTACAAATGTTTACATCAAAATTCACTTTGTACAGTGCCATAAACTTTACTGTAACTCACAAAAAAGAGATGCTGTATCACTACATTTGAAAATCAATTCATTGGCTGTTTAGCTGCAATGGAATATGGTAGTAGCTTAACATTTTTCCAGATCGGGTTAGTCAGTTGGGCATTTCAATCTCAATTTCCAAAGGTAAGGTATTTAAAATAAAAAGCCTGTTCTGTACTTTTGCCCTCATGTATAGACATGCCCCAAAGTAGTGTCTGTGTGCACACACATGTGCATGTGCCTGAATATGAAACACAGCTTATTTCTTAAAAAATCATTTCACACTACAAACATTGCAGATGTCTGTCAAGAACACCCAGAAAAGAGACTGGATTTCTCCCCTTTTATTTTTTATCAGGCTTGCTCCTGCCAAAGTCCACCCTGAGTGGACTTGATTAGTTAGAATGAAATAAACCAATTCAAATGTTTTCTGACAACAAAGCAAAGAGTTGTATCTTAATCTTGTTTTGAAATCCACCTTTTCCATAGAGAATTTGAAGCAATATAGCCAAGGTTAATATACTGAAAAACGTGAAAAAAAAATCAAATATATTACAGTTTTTGTCTCCCTGCAAAAACAAATTGCTTGGACAATTAAGACATGGAGGTTCTACCCACAATAGTCTCTTGCTTCCACAAGCACCGTTCTTAGCTGGGACATCACTCAAAGCACCACTTGGGTGTTTAATGAGCAAGCATGAATACAACTACAGGTCTCTCACCAGTTTTAGGATTCTGGAGATTTAAAAAGAACAATCCTCATAATTTCTGCCTTATATTAGGTAAGCCAAATGGGCACTAGGGGGTACACAAAATGAGCAACTGAATGTCTAAATGCCATTTTATGGCAAACACTCCAGATATAGGAAGTACAGATATATCAAGCTCAGGTACCCAGACCAAGAACTTCAAACAAGTTTGAGAGTTGTCATTATGCTTCAGGTATTTAATTTTGTAAGGTCCAAGCAAGACTTGAGTCCATTGGCATTGTATGGCACTACTGTTTCCTGTTCCCATCTCATTATACCATGACTTTATACTTACTAATGGATGATGAATAACTATGTGTATATGTAGTGTTAACTTGCTTCACGAAGTTTGGGCAAATTAAAATACAAGGTTCATGCCAAGCATAATTTTAAATGGTTTCTTGAGAGCACTCAGAGGAAAGTTTGCTTTCACCCTAACTTTTTCTCTCCTACTTCCTCAGTATGGAGAAAGTCCTCTTGTCACACCAAGTCTATGTTAGAATTGCTGAAGAGTGATTACCCTCAGAATAGGAACAGGGTAAACAGGTAAACCCATAAAAGCCTCCTTAGATCTTTACCTTCATGTTATGAAGGGAGAATAGCAATGTCCCCAACAGGCCAAGACCAACAGCTCTGGCTGCAGGACTAGAGCTTGGCCCTAATAAGATTTAAGGTTTGTATCAATATTTATAAGGTTTAACTGCTTCGCTGGATCCAAAGAGTATGTGTACACACACACATAAACCTACATTAAGTCTTGTGCATTACATTACTTATTACCAACTAATTGATGAGCCAAGAACATATTCACACTACAAACAAGGTACACAAGTTGTAGTCATTTTGGCACACATGCAAGGCTAACAGTCGGTTAACAGGACACACACTAGTGCAACACATCACATTTGCTCTATCATGAAGGTTAAAGGTTTGCTTTTGGCCAGTGCAAACAGAGAATTCTTATTCATGGATGACAGGCACGTGCCCCCAGAATACATGCATCACTGAAGGCAGGGTTATGTTATGTTTTGAGTATCATACATGCAGGCAGGCACAAAGAATTAAAATTAATTTTATAAGTATGAAAAGCCTTAAGGTAAAACCCTATCAATTACAACTTTAATGTTTTGGTTTTGGGGGAAGAAACATGAGGATTTTCTCTACAGATGGTTACAGATGGCTGGGATATCTACCACTTGTACGTCAAATCCACAGTAGTCATTTGCCTTTTTGTTTCTGCCTAGTTCCAGCTACCACAAAAAATATTAATTGAGCCAATAGAGGGAAACTATGGATGACTGAAATGGTGATTTGTGAACAAGGCTTTGTACAATGCCAAAAATTATCAGAAGAATTTTTAATGTAGGTAAGGTCAGTAAAATGCACACTTCAATCCAAAGTATCTTTGAAGGACAATTTCTATGCTGATGAAAAACACAAGCTGTGACATGTGAGTTGTTTTGAAATCTCCCTTTCCTTTCCCTAAATGAAAAGGATGTAGAGATGTAGTAGGTTTAAGATAAAAATGGGGGCTAGATTTTGGCCTCTGTCCAATATTCAACATTTCTCTTGGGATTCCAAATATTTGATTACAATTAATGACAACTGTTTACATACGGCTGTTGAAACAATTTATGTTTTTAATGTCTGATTCTCTGCAACACTGTTGTGATAGCTTTGAAAACCACAAAGAGCGAGACAGTAATTTTTACTTTTGTTATTTCCCCATTGATGGTGGCAAAACTCTCAACAAGTAACTGAAGCTCCTGGAGTGACCAGAGGGAATTAGTAAGCAAGCACTAAAAAGAAAACCCCTTTTGACTTCTACATATTTAATTTTAAAACTGGGTTATTTTTAGAAAATTACATGTAAGGACTATTCATTTGCCTCAGTAAGGGTTTTTATTTCTTGTCCTCAATCTTGCAAAGGTTTTGATGGTCAGATTAAGCCTCAGTGGACATACAGGTAAGATTGTGTGCTGCCACAATATTTAAATACAGTTTGAGTTTGTTCTTTAAGGTAATTTCTAAAAGCTACCTGAATTTTCTGATCACATTTGTTTTGGTAGAATGATCTGTAGTAACAAAAGCAAAGACAATTAGGAACAACAGGGCTTTACAGAAGATGTCACACAGGACAGTGCTGCATAGATGCTGAAAATCAAGCTAGAAATTTAGATGGAATGAGTTGAGATGCTCCAAAAAAGAGATAACAGTAAATCTTATTAGGTACCCATGACCTTCCTTCAGACATTAGTTACAATCTGCAGCATGGTGCACAGGAAGAGAATTTGCTCCAGAACATTTCAAGGGCTCAAAATGAGGCACCTCCTGCACCTCCTCAACTGTCTCTTCTCATCATCTTTGAGGTACCAGCTGTACTTACTGTTCTGAGAGTTGAGGGAACAGCAGACAAGTAAGAAAATGTATTTTGCCTGGAACTTAAGAGCTAATAATCAACCTAGTATTTAGGCATTTAATTTCCTATTGATCGTAGTGGAAAAGTAAGAGCTTAAGTAGGTGGCTGAACCCCTAACATACAGCTGCATGTGGTGCTTTTATTCATAGCCATTATCTTTCACAGCAAGCACAGTAAAACAGAAACACCTTTACAAAGTACTACCTTTCCAGCCACAACTTTTCTTTGTAACTATCACATCAGAATGTCTTCTCTTCATGCACCAGTTTGAAGTTTAAAACTATCAGACTGTAGAAATGAAGAAGAAACAAAGAACTGTGTTCTTCAAAATAAAGTACTGCTATCTGAACCATCTTCTCAGGTCCTGATCCCAAACTTACTATGCCATTGAAAGAATTTCAAAGTTTGCATCAGGTCCATACAAAGTGCTTTGGTTCATGGCAGGGATTTTATAATGCACAAACAATGCTAAGTAAACTCTGGCAGAACCCTAGCACGTTCCATCCTTTTTTTAAGCGAATAGAGCAGCTCAATTTCTAGGCAGTGTCAGTTTGGATCTGTCTGCACTCTCAATTCCTTTGCATGCCTTCTATCTTATGAATGTCCTGGTCCCTCACACTTTGAACTAACAACTTAAAACCTAATTATACCTTAAAACCTTCCTAACCAATCACTCCTCCTACGTGGCAATATTCTGGCATTACTGACATTCTGTATTTGGGTACCAGAGAAAGCCTGTCCCTTGTGCACCTCAGGTTCAGTGCCACCTGATGTGCCAGAAAAGGCAGCCAGCTACCAACAAACAGCCGGATCAACGGTGTGCTGACAGGGCTCTGCAGAAGGCTGGACTTCACCCTTTATTCAGGCTGGGTCCAGATCTTTTCAGTTACCACTGTTATGAGTCAGGTCCCAAAGTCAATGGGAAAAACAGGAACACTGGTTTTGCTGGTAACTTATCTGAAGGGTTTATCAAGGGTTAGAGGCTCAGCCTTTTCATTCATAAATAAACAGGACTATCCCAGAGCCTTCTTCAGGTGCACAGGCACCACTGGCATAGAAGAAGGTTCTCTACATTTAGACAATTCACTACCATGCTGGAAGCATTTAGCTGTTGTTGGTATCAAGTATGCTGTTTCTGCTTTGGGCTCTGACAGGTCACCAGTGCAACACAGGAGTGGAAAACCCTGGAAATTTTTCTTCAAGAACATTGGGTATCTCTTGGAAAGAGTTCACAAACCTGGATGCTTCTCCTCCTGAGCATCCTTACATACATCAAAAATCTTCCCAGGTAACCAGAGCTGTCCACGGGGAAAGCCATTTAAATCTTTATAAGAATGTGTCCAGAGTTTTGGCAAACTTCCCTCCTCCTTAAAAATAAAAGCCAAAATAAATTAGAAACAAACAAAAAGATCTCCAAGGAAGCCCCTGCCTTTTGTTTGCTATTGTTGTTTTGGTTTCAGGCTGACCTATGGGCTCAAAGGGTTACTGAAGGCAAAGTTACAAGAAAGGCTACCATGCAATGTCAGCAGAACAAAGCATGAACAGAGTGAGGGCTAAAAACTGGTGCTCCCTTTCCATACACTGGCCAAATACAAACTGTTGGCCTGCAATGCACATGACAGCATACACTGCACACCTAAATGTATGTACTCTGAGTGGGATGCTGATACAGGTGGGGGGAGGGAGAGCAATACATCTACTAACCTTTATTCAGAGTTGAATATGAAAACCAGTGCATGAGCTCTTTTTGAAGGCAAGCAAAGCAGAACTGCAAGCAGCTGGTTTTGAATACTGAGTATCTTATCTTTCCTAACTTTAGAGAATCACAGTAATACATCAGGGTACTTGTTTAGCTCTTGCAGAAGAAAACTGGAGTGGCCTTTTCTCTACTTTTCAGCCAATACAAAAGAAGAAGTTTATTTTTATTCCAATTAATTTCTTTTGGTATTCTGGGCCCCAGGCAGGTCACACTCAGTTGCCTGTACCTTAAGCCTGTGGCACTGGCTCTCCTGGTAACAGTGGAAAGCTATGCCCAGCAATACTATTACTCTCAAATTTGGCTGCAAAGTGAAGAGGGAATCAGAGCCCTTGGCTTCAAACAAATGTAACATAAAAAGTAGCCCAGTTATAATGGCATATTTTGTTGGGCAAATTGCACCTAATTACATAGATATTAATTGTAAATGTCCTTATTCCAAGGGGCCATAAGCTTTTCCTACATATGTTAGAGCTTAAAGGGACTATGTGCCAATGTATGTGCATAACAACATTAATTTATTAGCAATCTGACAGGCAGTGTTTAGTCAAAACCAGTATTTTAAAGCATTATTAGCTTAATGCCCCCTTCATTTCCAATGTGAGGCAGTACAAACTTGAAAAGAGACTGCAAAAATCCTTAACAGACTTTCTTAGTAATGTCTTGTTCCTCACCTCTCAGGTTAGTACCATTAGCTCCATTCAAATCCAGCCAGTCAGAACCATGCTACAACAGTACACACAGTAACAAGCACAAAGTACAGACAGGAGGAAAGTAAGGGCTGGTATTTTCCACCTCTTTCTGTTGACATAAAATACTTTAGAACCATACCGTCCTAGAAAGAACTTTTTTCTCAGGTTTTCTATAAGTGGTGTATGACAAGTACAGGCTAGCACCTAGTATATTACAACCACTTACTACTCAATAGTGTATTGTTGAATGTTTTAAGGAAAGTGCCATGTCCCATATAAGACATTTAAAAAAAAAACCCAAAATAGTAGTCAAATTAAACTATAATTAATGGGATATTCTTCAGAAAGACTGCTATGAAAGACCCTCTTTTCAAGAGGTTCTCTTTGACATCCTCAGGGCAACTGGACATCTAGGAATGTTTTGAGATATTTTGCTTGAACTGACAAAGTGTGTTATAACTGCTTTTGACTTTGGCTTTGTTGTTTGTTGGGGTTTTTCTGTCTAAATCTCGAAAAAAGTATGTATTTTTTGTACCTATATGTTTGTTAAACTTTTGCCAATATATGCATGAGGAATGTAATGAAGTGGCATTGTGCTGCTAATAGCTCAGCAGATGTTGAAATCAGTTCCAGTTCCTGAAGACAACTTCTTGACAACATAGTCTTAACATTCACAATAACCAAAACATGTGGGATTCATAACTTCATTCTTACAAATATATACTCTATCCCCCTCTGTGCTGTAAACCCTCAGTCTTACTTGTTTCCTTGTACTTTATGATCGTATGTGCCTGCATGCTTATAACCAGATACATATCCTGAGTTATCCACCAGATCTTCTCGGCCAGCTCTGCCTTTTCCTTTCCCACTGGCATCAAACCTCTCTTTGTGAGAACCCGTGAATTTTGAAGTATCTGTAAGGCGTGATACAGTTGGAGATGAAACAGTTTTCTGTTGGAAGAAAGAAGAGAAACAAAACAAAAACATGCATTAGAAATAAATTATTCTTAATACAGGTATTTGTATGTGTAACTAACACTTAAATCTTTACTAATGACTCACACTACATAAATACTTACTCATTTTCAGCATAAGGATGCAAAAAAATGTTTGTTTCTTGCCATTGCATACAATGACTATAATCATATAGCAAAGAAGAAAACAACACAAATTATGTCAAAGCCTTTTGGAAGAGACTTGCAGTATGAGATACTTTTGATTAATAATAAAGCTCTAAGTATCGAAGATATGAAGAAGCCATAGGGAACTGCCATGTTCAAAATCCATTATGCCAACATTGAAGCATAAAAGCCTGGCTCCACCAGTGTGGAAAAAGCAAATCAATACAGCCAGAATTAATTGATTCAAGAGACGAATTCATTCTAAACTCTAGGATTCATGTGAGAAGGACTGAAAGTTCTGTGCTATGTTAGCAAATCAGCATTCTATGAAATGGCATTGAACAGACTTTACTTTCACTGACTCCTAACAGAACAGAACAGGCTTCTTAAAAATCAGTTTCATCAACATCAAGACTAAGAAAATCTGACTACACAAACAGACAAAGAATGTATTTCACATAACAATATAGGAGCATGTTAACCTGCGTGATTGGACTAGGTGCAGCTTCTTTGATCCTTAAGTTTGTATTTTAAAATCAGAAGAGAAAGGTCACTAAATGAGAAGGAAAATACTTAAGACTTTTGCAAGGTAGCAGAAATGGAGCTAAAATTAACAAAGACTGCTAAACCCTGGGTATCTTCTTTATGTGTACCACCCTGTTTGGATGCATTTTAGAGACAGCAGTAACGTGGCTTCCCTGCAGTGAAGCAAATGCTCTGGGAAACTTATCTTTCATCAAAAACCTCATTCCCTCTCTACCCATCCTCAGTGCAAATTAATGCTTATTATCAGAAACTTGGGAAAGATGCCTGAATTCAAAGCAAGAGGAACAGGATACTTGGATCCAGTCAGATTGGAAATGGATGTTGTAACTTGTACATCATGGAAACCATACATTCCCCACACCATTGAAAAAAACAACTGTTTTGAGGGAATTTGTCCTCATCCATAACTACTTACTGAGCATCTCAGGTTGTAAAATTCTGCTTTTCTCCCTCCAAACACACCCAACAGGGACATATACAATATTGTGCTGCTCTGCAGCGTTACTTTCACATAAAGCCACAAAGGAAAAGGTGTTCTGGAGATGTGACTTCTGTCATTATCTGAAAGAAAATGACCACTGGAGCATTCATTTCTCAAAACAGCATTGCTGAATGTCCTTTAGGGACTTCTGCCTTGCAGACTCAGAGTACCATTTGCAGAAGTGGTTATTTCTCTATATTGAAAAATAGAAATCAAGACAATGCTTAGCAAGAGAAGTATTGCTCTTAATACATACAGTTTTCTTGTTCACATTGACCTGTTAGCACATTATAACCAGGAAAGCTCTAAATGCAAGAAAAGGACAATATTCAAATATTCAAATTATAACCAAGGGCAACATGCGAGAAAATAGCACACAGGTACCCCAGACACTAGTGCAGGAGTCAGGAAAATTTATTTCTGAAAGCTGAGAGCACTGACATGATGGAACCACCTACACCAGGCATGAAAAAAACACACCAATTTTTTCTCTCCAGGCCTTTTTATGCCTTGCCTGACCCTTACTTGCAGGGCCTCCAAGGCTGTCTGTAAGAATTTTATCTTTTCAGGGAGTTAACTCCTCTGCAGGGCAAGAGAAGAAAAAACACCAAAGTATCCATGGGAGGATGTTCTTTCCCAGACAACAAAGCTTCTCTGAGCAACGTAAATTCCCCTTTCCTCAAATAATTCTTCCAAAAAAGGTCTCCTACACTTACAGGCAATTTTTCAAATAGTAATTAAACTCACCATTACAAATTCTCAGAACTGTCTGTCCTGAGAATGAATTTGGTAAAGGAAAAGGCAGTCAACTGGAGTTTCTGAGACTTCTCTCTGGATGTGACAATACAGCATGTGCACATCAACATAAAATGGATTTTCTGTACAGTAGTGGTATTTAAATACAAGGAAAGTAAATATATGTTAAGCTTAATTACTATTTGAAAAAGAAAGACTACATCTTGTGTTCTTCTGTTTCAAATGTGTGGCATGAAATGTATGCAATTGCCCTCAATACACAAATTATAATACATAGAATTTTTGCACCATAACATATTTGGTAACATACATATTAAAACTTGAGTGCAGTATGAAAGGAAATGCACACATATTAACATCCAAGAAGAAACAGTAAAACAAAGATTACTAGAATGGCCCATGTCAATAAGGAAGGACATTCCCAGGAAACTATTCCTTGGATATCATTCCCAGTGGTAAACTTGAGAAATATGCTGTTTATATCAATACACCTGCATTCTGATAAGACCACAACACAGATGACTTATCAGAAAACCAAGTTGCATCCTATCAACAAGTTACTAGCAAGCTACAGTGTTCCACACATGCCTTTATTTTCCTCTCAGTCTCCTCGGAAAACAGCAACACATTTCAAATCAACAAAGAAAACTGAGGGTGGGCAACAGCTTGGCAGATTAAAAAATATTATCTTTTTATCCCAAAAAACAGTTATACAAAACCTAAAACCCCAGCACAAGGAACAATACAAATCCAGAGAAAAAAGTGATGCCATCTCACATCCTAAGTCTTCCAGCCCAGGAGGAACAGACAACTTCCTGCATCACAGGAGTCACAGGAGTGAAATGAACATTAAGGCAGTAGCTCTAAGGCAAATATTCTATCTCCAAATTGTTTTTTACTGATTAAGAACTGCAGCCTTTTCCTAAGTTGCATGTAAAGTTACTGCTGCGCCCCTTCCCACATGTGTCAGAATATTACAGTTGGAAGATGGCAATCCCTGTTGGTTTGCTGTTGGCAAAATTTCTGTGAAATGGCAGGCTCACTTTGTTTCCAACAATACAAAATTCAAGCAATTTTAATTCCTTGTACATTATGCTCTCACTCCATGAACTGATACGTCGATCATCTGTAAAAGATCAGAGATCATCCGATGCCACTACAAGGCTATTCAGAATACCCCATTTCTCCTCCTTTTTCTTTGTTTTCATCATTCTTATGATGAATGTGTACCCATTAAAAAGAAAATACTATTTTCTCTTTAAGGTTATGTGAACTTTACACAGAAGGGCCAAGCAAATTAAGCATTTCTGCTAAGATGTTTCCATTCAAAAAAGCCTTTGTAAATACAGAGTAGAATATACAACTTTATATCCATCTCAACCAGAAGCACTACTGGTACTATATATCACAGAATCATACAAACATTTAAGTTGGAAGAGATCTCCAGAAGCCATCTGGCCCAAACCCCCAACTCCTCACCCCTAGAGACAGCTGTCCAGGATCACGTCCAGACAGCTTTTGGGTATATTCAAGGATGGAGACACAAGAAGTTCCCTGGGTAACCTGTAACAGTGCTTGATTCACCTTCACAGTGAAAAAGTGTTTCTGGATGTTTCAACAGAACCATCCGTGTTTCAGCTTGTGCCCATGACCTCTTGTCCTGTGACTGGGCTGTTAGTTTTCCTCTGGTTGCAAGAATAATGGGCACTTCACACATCAATATGATGATCTAGAAGTCTAGTTTACTATGTGTACAAGCTTTGCTTTTATGCTATTTTTCTGCTGAACATGCGCCTAACAACTTAATGATTGGCTATACACATTGTACATACAATTCTCACCAGTCTCAATCCATATTCGGATTGGTTTTCACTATTTGCGTTACATTTGCGTATATTATCTTTATATCTTCATTTATTAACTACATTGTTTCTCTATACTTTAATTTAGTCATGTACCTAAGTATTGATCATTGTTCTCTTAAACATAGGTCATTGTTTTAGTCACATACTAAGTTACAGTTATAGTCTCATGTCAGCAACTGTGTCCTTGCTGACTGCTCGCTTATTTAATTAATAACTCATCTATTGTTGTTTCTACCCAAAAGGTTCCCACACTGGGCACTACTGAAAAGATCCATTTGCACTCTCCCTTCATCTATGGCTGAGATTCACCCTTGAGCCTTCTTTTCTCCAGGTTTAACAGTCCCAGCTCTCTCAGCCTTTCCTCATAGCAGAGATGCTCCAGTCACTTCATCACCTTTATGGTCCCTTGCTGGACTCTCCCCAGTAGCTCCACATCAGTCTTCTCCTGGGGAGCCCAGGGCTGAATGCAGCACTGCAGATGAGACCTCATCAGTGCTGCGCAGAGGGGAAGGAACACCTTGCTCTGCTCACTTGGCAATACTTCTAGTGCAGCCTGGGATAACAGTAGCCTTCCATGCAGCAGGAACACCTCTCTGGTTTATGTTCAACTTGGTGTTCACCAGGACCCCCAGGTCCTTCTCTGGCAAGCTGCTTTCCAGCTGGGTGGCCCCCCGTATGTACTGGTGTGGGGAGGCTGTTCCTTACCAGGTGCAGGACTTTGCACTTCTGGCTGAGCTTGCTGAGGCTCCTGCCAGCCCATTTCTGCAGCCTATTGGGTCCCTCTGTATTGCAACTTCTGGATGACCCATCAGCCACTCCTCCCAGCTCTGTGTCATCAGCAAACTTGCTGAGAGTACTCTCTGCTCTAAGATGCAGATGATTAATGGAGATGTTCAGTAAGACTGGACTCAGTGTGGTTTCCTAGGGTACACTACTAATTTCCAGCCTCCAACTAGACTTCATACTGTTCGTCACCACCCTCAGGACCCGGCCATTCAGTTTTCAACCCACCCCACTGTCTGGCCATCCAACCACTACAGCACCAGCTTGAGGAGCTGTGAGACTCATGAGAGACCATGTCAAGGGCCTGACTGAAGTCCAGGCAGACACACTATCCACTCCTCTTCCCTTATCCACTGGGCCAGTCATTTAATTGTAGAAGTTTACCAGATTGGTCAAGCATGACTGTCCCTTGATGAAGCCACGCTGATTACTCGTGATCACTTTCTCATCCTTCTTGTGCCTGGAAATGATTTCTAGGATTAGTTGTTCCATTACTTTCAGTGTCCTAAGGAGACAAGTTTATTCATAAAGATTCCTCTACAAGTTGATGACTTATTTTTAGTGAACTGCCTTTATGAACTGAATGTGCAACCAACTGTTTTTATCAAAACCCCTTTTCTGTTTCTGAACAACAAAACTGACCATCGAGATCAAACTGGAAGTTGAGCAAAAGGCAAAAAAATTCAAGGAGTAGCTATGTAACTCATTCTTCTGTGCAACCCACCTGCTTATTATTAACTGTAGAAGGATATTGGGAGCCAAATAAAAGAGTAGGAAAGCTGACCATTGTCATAACTGAGGAAAAATGTAGGAAGAAATATAGTGAGGAGCACAAAGGGCGGGATGAAGAGTTTCCATGCTAGCAAGTCATTATTCTCTCTTTCACACTGGAAGATACACAAATGAGTCTGTCTTGTCACACAGCACTGCCTGAACTGTTTATTATCTAGAGTGAGTTACATTATCTTTCTAGTTACATTATACTAAAGGCAATAAATTCCTTCCAGCCACCCTCCTCCCCTCCCTTCTGTGAGACCACAGAAGCCACCATTTCCATCTTCTTATCTACACATACAGTTAACCACAAAGTTTTTGTATCACAGAAGATGCACATGAACTTTAAGTTTTTATTATTTTTTTAAAAATTTTCTCTTAAAAGTTTTACTTAGAGACCTGTTCATTCACCAAACTTTTTTTAACTAGTATTTTCCTGGGCCACTGTGCTCCCCCCAATCTTAAAAAAATATTTTCAAAATGGCTTTTGTTCCTTCACTGTCAAGTTTCCAACCAAAGATGTGGTCACATGACCTCCAAGTTCATGAAGACATCCCAGCTGAGTCAGGAAAGGTATGTATGTCTCCAGCCTCATTTCACTGAAACTGCTCTCACACCAAAACCTCACTGAGAAGACCATAATAGGCCACAGTCTCAGAAGCAGCTATGGGGAAAATAAGACATTTCTCTTGAAACAGTAGATTCGCTAATTTAAAGCAATCTTGCATTTTTTGTTAGCGTGTCAGTATTTTTCCTTGCCTTGTCTTATTGTCTACAGAGAAGTGCTGCTAAGACAGCAAGGGGCTTGAAGCATGTGGCATACATGGAAAAGATGACAGAAGGGTGTTTACTCAGACTCAGAATAAAAAGAAGGGAGACAAATCTTATTCCTTTCCTCAGCAGAGAGGTTAGAGTACATAGAGAGACAGTTCAGAAGTAAACAATAATAGGCATGATTTGGAAGATGCAAAGTTCCAACTGGCATCACATATTTCACACAACACATGAGAAAAAATTCTTCACTACAGTGATTAGTCAAGAAAGAACGGGAAACACTGTCCCTAAGGATCAAAACTTGAAATCTTAAATTCACAAAGTCAAATTAGGTTGGAAAGAACCTTTTGAGTCTTTACGTAGCATAAAGCACTGCTCATTGCAAAGATCAACTCAAATAAGCTTACACTTCTCCAGTCAAGACCTGAACTCCTGCAAAGACAGAGGTTCCCCAGCCTCTCTCAGCAATTCTTTCCAGTGTTCAACCACACACTGCATGTAAACAAATAAAGCAAAAAAATGCAACATCTCATGCAAATTATGTATTACCTGTGTTCCAGCTTCTATCTGTCCAGAACAGCTTTCATATCAAAGACAGGAAGTGAAAGCTGCAGAGTCTTTAAACCTGAAAATCTTAGTAACAGTGTCACAGTCCTCCTCTGTCCTCTCTTGTGAAAGACAACTCTGCAAACTTGGGCAGATTTTGCCTTCTACCTCAAGAGAACTGATGAATAAAGGAGCAGTTTACAGAGCAAGCCACAATGTCCAATTCATCAGTTTTGAGAAAGGGAATTAGTTTCAGAAATCTACTACCAAACCGTAGGAAACTGAAAGGACTCAACAGAATCTCTAACTCAACTTTTGTGTTAAAAGCCTAGAAGCATCCTATGAACGAGTGCCACAGCCATGAAAATAAGCTAACAGTACAACACTCCACACTTTCAGGATTTTTTTCTTCCAGAATAAAGTTGAGGCAAAGATGAAAATAAGCAATTCAGTGTTGCTAAGGCAGTGTTCTCCAACTTCTGTCAGTGTGCATTACCATCCCTTTTACACAGCACACAGCTTA
>JAWWEV010000083.1:55873636-55885977 GCA_035583235.1 Hafferia zeledoni
TCTCTTTAGTAACCAGTGCTGGGAGTGCCTGCACTGCTGAAAATGCTGGTGATAGGCAGGAGGTGGGGTGCTTATTGTTACCCCTCACCAGAAGGCTACACATCTCAGCCAAGGTATTCCTGGCCACACTCAACAACTGCAGTCATCCTTCCTCACTGAAGCTGAATGGTTTCCTATAATTGCTCCTCCAACCATAAAATCTGCAGTAATTAAAATGTTCTGTGATCCTTCAGAATCAGCACCAACATTCACAACCTTAGCAAACTCTTGAAAATTACTGCTGCTAACATGCACAACCGTTGGAAAAATGAGAACCTAAAGCTCAGTATAAAAGGGGAACAAAAATCTCAAAGGGAAATTTTTTTCCTTTGCAGGGGGGATTATACCAGAACTCCATAAAAAATTGTATTTATTTTGGTTTTAAATTAATGGGAATACATCCACATGCATTAAAAAACTGCAGAAAGCCAGAAACAGAGATCAAGCTTCAAAGGAAAAGTGCCATTTCACTCATGTTCCTTCACTTTAGCACATGCACAGACACAGAAAAAAGTCATAAGCAACTCCACTTCAATAAAGCCACAAATGCAGTAACACCACTTTAATTAATCCTTGTGATGACTTTGAAAGGAGGGGTTCCACTTGGGTCATTTAACACTGCGAGTCCAAACTCTATAGACAGAACCTCAACCTTCCCACCAGCCACAAGTCCAGCCAGAGCCAGAGCAAACACATCAAGAAGGTGCCTTGTATGTGACATCACTCCCAGCAACAGATTCAAATTAATCCATCAAACCTGCCTGGCCCAGATCTTACTCTATCACAGTTAGAGTACGTAATGACCAGCCTTAAGGGCAAACCAGGTATTGCACGTTTATAAGGGCCCCTTTCCTCCTCTCTAAGATTAGCCCCCAACTCTAACAGCCTGATTACCACAGCCAGGGCAGAAAAGGACTTGTGGGTGTTGATTGACAGGAGGCTGAACATGAGCCAACCTGTGCCCAGGTGCCAAGAAGGCCAATGGCATCCTGGCCTGTATCAGGAATAATGCGGCCAACAGGACCAGGGCAGTGATTCTTCCCTTGGACTCAGCACTGGTGAGGCCACACAGCAAGCGCTGTGTCCAGTTCTGGGCCTCTCAGTTTAGAAAAGATATTGAGGTGCTGGAGCAGGTCCAGAGAAGAAAAATAAGGCTGGTGAAGTGACTGGAGCACAAGTCCTATGAGGAAAGGCTGAGGGAGCTGGGGTTGTTCAGCCTGGAGAAGAGGGAGGCTCAGGAGAGACTGGTTTCATCTTAAGAGTGAGCAATGACCAAAGCAAGTATTTGTTCCACAGGAGGTATGGAAATGCATTCAACAGTGTTAGCACACACAGCTTTGGTACAGGAAAAGAAAGAATGACCTCAGTCTTGCTCTTGTAACCTTTGTGTAGGAGTGAGGATAACTAAAAGGCCCTTCAATTCTAACTAAAAGGACTTCAGTTACATGTCTGACTATGAGCTGTCAAAATTACATGACCTACATTGTGTATTTTACTGACAGATCACTACCAAATGAGTTAATAAAGCTACTGGCTTAATTAACCCCTATCACTTTCCTCTTGTTTTTCTTCCTATGTCACCAGGCCAACCATACACTTCCTGCTGCACATTAGAAAGCAGCCCAAAATTCACTCGATTTCAATGTCTGGTTGCTGAGCCTTCTCAACCGCATCAACCATCGGCAGGGATTTCTGTAATTCTAAAACATTCTGAAGGAAAAGAAAAAATAATAAACAGAAAAAAACACTTTCTATCACAAAAAATCCTCATTGTCTGATATGAAGGTGAACTTTCCAACTGTCCTGTTGAACCAGTGGCTTCCCCAGGCCGCCATTCAGTACAGACATAGCCCTTCCCTGCCTGCTTCCCCAAAATATCCAGTACAAAACATAAGAAGCTAAAATAGAAAAATCCCCAGGTGCTGCTGAAGTATCTCATCCACAAGCTTCACTTAATCATGCTTTCAACTCCTTAATGTGTCAGTAGTCACACAAGTTTTCTGTCTGAAACCCAACCAAATTTACGTGCCCTACCACAGAGCTATACACAGCAGGGCACACACTCTGTGGCATGACGGAGTCATCCTAGAACAGAAAAGCTTCATGTAACTGTCTGAAAATATAGAAACCATTCCAACTTAAAATTCCTAGGATATAGAGATTTCATATCTGAATTCCTGGGGTGCAGGGGAAGAGTGGCCATGTATTCATTTATTTATTTTAATGCCTTTAGGTAGCCAAGTTTGTGGGTCATTTTTACTGTCCAGGAATTAAATTATCATGACAAAACAAGCACGAAATTTGGTTTTACATATGCACAGACAAACACTCCCAGCCTGCAATCTCCCTCCCTTTTAGCTCTACTTCCTGCCCCTTACTTTTCCAGGAAGCAGGAGAGAATATTCTGATCGACCTTTCTGCACTTCTCCAGCTCTCCCCAGTACTGCACATCCAACAGAAGCAGAGACAAGCCTCACACTCCTGGCTCATATTCCCCCTCCATTGTTCTCCCACTGCTGCTGACACACTCCTGTACCTCTGCAGAACCCACATGACACCACCCTGCATCTGCAAAGCTCTCTCATCACCCTGTTCTCCACACAGAAAGCCACTGTTCCCTTAGTAACAGACACCGATCATTTCAATGTCTGATTGCTGAAATACCAAAAATGGAATCAGGAGTAAAGCCCAGAAGAATGAACACAATTCAAAGGGAAAATCCCTGAACAGATGAATAAGCTATTCAAATTTACTAAGATAAGTGAAGATCAAAAAGGAAGGTTCAATATTTTAAGTCTGTATCAAAACTACTACTTGTTTTAAATGAGAGTAAAAGAGTAATAAAAGAAAATCTGGAAAAAATCTGACAAACTGTACAACTCAAAAGAGATCTTTCCACTCAACATTTACAATGATCATTTGTACAGAAAGAATTTCTGGAAAGATTACATTTTCATTCACAGTTCTACAGCCAAAATTCACGAGGATCACAAATTTTAAGCAGATGAACTAAATTGACAGAACTATTCAAGCTGATGGTAAACACTCCTAAGCTACAGCTTGCCTAACCTGGACATTTAAAAGGACAACCAAACTTATGTACAGTAGGCTTTATAACTTCCTTTTTATACACAAAGCTTAATACCGTAAAATGAAAAAGAAAGAATATTATAATTCTGACAGACTTGGAACAAACAAGAAACAAAGACCAGACCATATGATAATTATTCTCAGATTTCCAGTGTTCTGGGATTCACATAGCGTAATTAAATGTATTTTATGATGCCTTTGCTTTAGTCTTTTTGGCATTTCACACAACCTATTAGAACTGTTTCATGAGGTTCTACACTGAATTCCCTTCTACTCCTTTTGATTTGGATACACCACCCTTAATGAACGTTTCTTTGTTCTAACCACACACAAGAGCTCAGGATTTTCCTGACGGTGCTGCTTGGTGGTACTACAATTCCAGGAGCAATGACGCTGCCACATAAGAGTACACAGTAGGGTGATACTCAGCTGTTGCTTAGTCTTTGCCCCCATTCTGCTCAGCAATTGTTGCCTTTGGTCTCACAGAGGAACTGGATTTTTGGATTGCAAGGGGAAGCAGGTGCACACAACTATGCAGTGGAACAAAGCAGAGGTAGAAACAATCTGTCCATGAGATCAGTAACATACCGTTACTCCAGATATAACTGGGCCTTTTCCTTCAATTAGTTTATACATTTCTTGAAGTGCTTCCTCCTCACTCTTGCCTTTAAATCGCTTCTTGGCGAGTTCTTGAAGAGCTTCCTTAAACTGGTCAAAAGTAATAGTTCTGCAGGACTTTCCCCTGTTGAAACACACAGTCATTGAAAGAAATTATAAGAGAGCACAAAAAGCATTCCAAGAATAGGAAATGGTTTTGGTTTACTGCAATGAACAGCAGAAAACTGCAACAGAACAGCAGGACTCATGCAGCCCATTTATGGTGTCAAATAAGACATAACCCAGGAACATAATTTTCAGCTTTTTATGTATC
The DNA here is from genome assembly GCA_035583235.1 of Hafferia zeledoni. Lineage (NCBI taxonomy): Eukaryota > Metazoa > Chordata > Aves > Passeriformes > Thamnophilidae > Hafferia > Hafferia zeledoni. Next base: position 55,877,697 of record JAWWEV010000083.1, read on the forward strand.
TCAGTAGGATAGCACTTTAGAAACTTGCCTTGATGAATGGTAAGAAATAAAAAGGAAATAAAGGGACTGTACCTGCTGTCAAAATGCCTCTAGCTCATCAAATCAAATATAACCTCAGTTGGCTGATCACTTGTAAAGCCTCCATCTTAGGTGAGTCTTGTTATTTACTATTTTTTCATTCCTCTTTGAATAACTGTATCATATTATTCATAGGTCACTATTCATGTATTCACAAGTAAGTTAAGGATAATGCTATTGTGTAAAGCAAACTATTGGAAAACATTTAAAAACTTGAAATTCCTCCTGTATTTAAGACTGACAAACTTTTATTCCTCCTTAGACGATCACCTTCAAAAACATTCACAAGTGCATGGAAAACAACAGCAGTCTGATAAACTCATGAACCCTCCCAGAAATTCAGAACTGAATACTTGCTGTATTTCCACATGAGTAAATTACTTGCTTACATTTACTTTTAGCGGAGAGGATTTTGCCACAGCAGCGTGTGGTACTAAATCTGAACAGCAGGAAATTCACACTTTACAAACACCAATTTATTTATACTGTCATTCCTGCAGATCTTTTTTGACCCATCACACCAAAGGGTTCAATTGATAGAACTCTTACAAAGAAATTCAGCATTCACTACAGAGATGCATTTAACCAAAAGGAGGTTAATGCATGTCTGTTTTCTACCATTTTAAAATATTCAGTTTAGGCAGGAGATAATGTTGTGTAGCACACATATTCTATTCCCTAATACGAAGCTTTTTTAGTATTCATTATTTTATTAAAATTCAACCATGAGTTCACAGCATTAGTGAGTTTACTCACCATTAAAACCCCCTATTTTTAACTCTTCTGTGAATTTCAGCAGACACAAACTACACCTTTTCCTAAAGTAAATTACAGATTCCTTGATCTTTTGGATAAGAATTTACACCCCAAAACTGAGCCATATGTGTTAAGCCAGAATTTAACAGATCAAATGGAAACATCTTCAAAAAGATGTTTTGATACTTACACTGATAATAATCTTACACAGGACCATCTTTAAAAGCAGAAGATGTTTACAACATTACAAAACCCTCAAAGTAATATTTGAGAGTCCACGTTGCTGGGAAACAAGCTACTACACAAGTTTTGTTTGCTGCTTGAGAATGTCTTTTTATGACAATTTAGAGAGCATTTCAAGCAAATCAGGAAAAAAAAATAACCAGTCACCACCACACAACCCAGACCAGTCCTTTCAACAGCGACAGCTGTTTATATAGGAATAAACAATAGATGCTAGGATAGGGAAAGAGTGTACTGGCAACAGAAATCACAGGCTAGAAAAACTATGCATAGAAATATAATTTTAATTCAAGTGTCAAAAAGACCACTGCGAAGAGCAATTCAACTATGTGTCATCTTTGGTCTTCTCTTGGACACCTTCAGTGGTCAAATCTCTCCCAGCTGAAGGGTGTCCCCACTAATGAAAGGAGGAAGTGAGATTTCTGTTTTAGAAACCAACAGTTAGGAAGTGACTTCTACTTCAATTAGTTGAACATGAAATGAAATTTTATCCCAGGCTTTTAAACAAGGAGAAATTGGTTATTTCCAATAAAATTCAACACTAACAGAATGCTTTACATAACTTCATTACTGGCATTCTTTATTTCCAGTGCAGCCCAAGTTTTGTGGCAAACTCCAACAACACCTCACAAAATCAAATTTATGTGTTTTTTGACAAAATATTGCTGTTTGCAACTACTTGTCTGCTTTAGGTGAAGCATGTGCTTGAGTATATCATGGAATTAGCTAGTAAAAGGACATCATGACAGCAAAAATGAAAAATATAATACAGTATTTCATTAATCAGAAAGACACATGGAATAAACTGCAATTAACTACTTGGAATTTCTCCAGGATTCTCATTAATAGGATTAACATCCCTCTCCTGATGAAACATGTCCAAGAACTTTTACCGAGGTCAAGAGGTCAAAACTTCATTTTGATTTGCTTCTCATTAGGAGAAAGACAGCACTGGCAATCACTGTGAAGCTTCAGCAAAACAACACCCTAAGGCCCTTGTTCACTACAGATTTATGGCCAAGTCTTCCATACAGACCTTTCAAAGGTAATTTTCTGTAGGTTTAGTTTGGATCATCAGTCAGGATCGTCACAATGGGAAAAAGAACGATCATTTCAGTAAAACCTGCCGAAATTCATGTTGACTTCTTTATTTTTCACAGAATATTCTGAGTTGGAAGGGACCCACAAGGTTCATCAAGTCCAACTCTTATAAGTGAATGGCCCATAGGAGGGATGGAACTCACAACCTTGGCATTACTATCAGCATGCTCTAACCAACTGAACTAATTTCAGGATTTTATTAACACATGACGAATTTTTGGTTGCACACTTATTAGTAGATGAGTGGGATTTTTTTGTTTTAAATTAAAAGGAAAAATACATAAATAAGGCTGCTGAGAACAAAGAGCATCTGGTCTAAGACACAGGTATATCTACCACTCACATTTGGTCTTTTCCCTGTCACTTACATTGGGCAAGGAAATGAGGGGCTTTTTCCCTCCAACTTAAGGTATAAGCACAAACTGGACACATATCTGACCAACGTAGTATTGCAGCTGGACTTCAGAATAAAAAGAAATGTGCAATGTGGCTGGTATTCTTCACCAGAAAACAACAGTAACTGGAGTGACAATAGAAATTAAACTGGGAGTAAAGGAATTTTTGCAACTATATGCAAGTTTCCAAGTTTTGAAATGCATTATCTTTTTCTACTCTCCAAAAACATCCCCACTCTCCCCTCCATCTGTTACAATATTATCAAACCCACACATAAATCACCACAATTAACTAAAAAGCTCTACAGCTATGACATACATTAAGTCCTGTGGAAACCCCTAGGAACACAACTCTTGATTAACACACAACGTGTTCTGGCTATTTTTTGCATGTCAGGTAAGGAACATGTATGCCAAGTGCCAGAATCTGAATTACCAAGCAGCAATCCCACATCCCTCCTGTCTCCAGAGACAGATCTCAGAGAGCTCTGAGCAGTTGCTGTCATCATGATTACTAATTAGGACAGCATGCTCCTACACTCTCCTGTCTGTACAGTCATGGACTGAATGCATAGGAGAAAACACAATGAGTAGAAATTACAGAGAAAAAGTCTCTAACAAACGTTGATTTACACACTCTGAAGCCACAGGATCAGCCTCCTTCAGGTTCATAAAAATACCCTATGGATAATGACTTGGGAGAACTATTGGATGGAAAATGGGACATGAGCCAGCAATGAGCACTCACAGCCCACAAGGCATCCTGGGCTGCCCCAAAAGCAACATGGTCAGAAGGTCAAGGGAGGGGATTCTGCCTCTCTGCTCTGCCCTTGTGAGACCCCACCTGGAGTGCTGCATCCAGCCCTGGGGTCCCCAGCAAAAGAACCACAGGGACCTGTTGGAGCGAGTCCAGAGGAGGGCTATGAACATGATTCAGTGGGAAGCAACACCTCTGCATTGAGGAAAAGCTGAGAGAGCTGGGGTTGCTCAGACTGGAAAAGACAAAGCCCCAGGAGACTTTATTGCAGCTTTTCAGTACCTAAAGAGGTCTTGTAAGATAGAGGCAGGCTTTTTAGCAGGGCCTGTAGTGATAGGACAAGGTAACGTTGTAAACAAAACCATAGTAGATTCAAACTAGATACAAGGAAGAAATTTTTTTAGGAAGGTGGTAAAACACTGGAAAAGCTTGCCCAGAGCGGTGGTAGATGCCCCATCCCTGGGAACACTCAAGGTCAGGTTGGATGGTGCTCTGAGTAACCTGGTCTCATGAAATATGTCCCTGCTCATTGGGGAGGGAGGTGGCAGGGGTGGTGGTGTTCACATAAATGATCTGTAAAAGGTTATCTTCCAAAATAAACTACTGTACGAAAAATTATAATACCATGAACACTGCGTAATACACAACCCAGTGACGCCCTCAGTTTATTTCCACCATTTTTAATGCCCCATTTTTAATTACATTCAGCAAACCCCTTGCTATTACCAGTTTTTCAGAGGTCATTACGTTAAACTTAAAAACCAACCAAACAAAAACAAACCAAACCAAAAATATCAACCCTCCCCAACCATAACCCCCTCCAACAAGCTAATTTCTATTGAGCAATTGCTTCAAAGAATCAGCTCCTTTGTGTATATTTGTAACTTGGTTTTAGAAGCTCATTATAAATATCTTGTTTCCATGGGAATAACAAAACAAATATATCACTTTCATTTTCCAAGTGTTACCAGTTCAAACAACTTGTCTACAATTAAGTATGTCAAAGGTGATCGCGCAACTCTTAACACTCCTCCCTTAGGCTTAATACAGACCTAGAAAGAAGATAAAACACTGTACATTAAAAAATAGAAAAAAAACCCCCCACAGACATTGGAAATGAAAATTAAAACTGACCAGAAAATGAGACAAAATAAAAAACAGTAAAAAAGAAGAGGGAAGGTGGGGGAGAAAAAAAGACTTTTACAAAACCAGGCACAATAAATATGGCCACCTCAATGAAAAGAACAAAATGTATATGAGAGATATTAATAATAAAAACTTTTAAAAGCCCTGTACTTTATCATGACACAAAGAAACCTTTATGTTTAGAAAGGATACATTCTTACATGCCATTCTATTTTAAGCTCTGCTTCTTACAAAAACCAGAATTACTCTAATGCATCATCCGTCGCGGCGGAAACAGTGTGTTCGTGGCACACTAATGACAGCCTCCTGTATCTATGCCTACTTTTGGGAACAGAATGAACACAAGGAATTTTAGGAAGCTTTCCATTACTTCCCCTTCCTTGATGTGTCTCTCCACATGTCAGCACTACAAATGGAGAGGTTCTAAACTTTGAAATCCTCAGTTTGTTCTTGGGAGCCCAAGTTCACATCTATAAAAGCATTAGTTCTGAGTCTGGACATCAGTACAGTAAACAAAGTGCAAATTATCAAACATTGGTATAAAGTAGACTGGCAAAGCAAACTGTGCAATTTTCATTTGCAAATATTCCTACTAACAGTGTCCTAAGTGTGAAAGCGAATTGTTGCAAATGAAAACTTCTGTGTTATTTGGACTTGAATACTATTTGGATTAACTGATCTACCATTTCAGCTGAAAAGAAAAGCTACACAAATACACTCCACATACACAACATACAAAATCCTTGACCAGTATTAGGGATTTTTGTCTCCACAGCACTAAAACAGTTCATTGATAAAACAGCAAAGTCTCCAACTTGATAGTTCCTGTAATAACCTCTGAGCTACCCCCAAAAAAGTCATCTCATACTCCCATCCCAAAAGGACACTTCTCAGTTTTCTTAGATTGAAGAGGGAAAAGAAGATGTAGAAACACTTGGAGGAGCTTCTGGTTTTGTAAGCCAGACAGAGAGGATTGCAGCAGAATGCACTAACCAGGATTGTTTTGCTGTGGAAATAACCATCTACCCTCACTCCATCTATGGACTGTAGAAAGTTTGATGAAGGTCTGAAAACAGCATGAATACAGATGGGAGCCCAATAAATGTTTTTGCATCAACTCTTATATAAAGAGTTTTGTATGTGAGGTTTATTTTTCCTAAATTCACCAGGGATTTGGGTGTCTCAGGTAAGTGCACAGTTAAGTGAAACTCAACAGTGTTTTTTCTTGTAGACTAGAACAAACAGGAATTCAGGTACTCCCTATACTCAGCTATTCCCTTCCCAAGGTAGTCTCATTCATTCAGATGACAGCACAAAGATTGCACTTGCAAGAGAATGCAGAAGTAGCCTATTTGTTAGTTCTTACTGGCACAATAAGCTTAATCAGGCCATTCCTGATTTGCCACTACTGCTCCCACATCCATGTAGGAAACTAATAACAAAGAATAAGAAACATTCCTAAATTATAACAATTAATCATTGAAATTAGTCTAATCATATAAAGGTGTCATAACACAGAACAAGATCATTAGTCAGATCTTTTACCCTAAGGGCTAACCAAAAGTGTATTTCCCAAGGACAATTAGCCAGACTTCAAAATTTAGCTGTTTCTCTTTTATCTTAACAAGCCATCCTAAAAACTCACTACAGCTGAAACTTCCTGATTTTCACACAGATTTTTCCTATTTGCCACTTCGCAGCAGCAACTTTATTACTGTGGTATTTCTCAAAGCATCCACTCCTGCTTGTTTAGTACACAGACATTTATTCTTTCTTGCTTCTTGTAATAACACACCAAGTCTTCCTGATTTGTTTATGAACATGATGTACATCAATAACAATTTTAGAGGTATTTGTGCAGTACACATTGGCAGTTACAAGGTACCACAGACAAATTCCTTGAAGCAAAAGAGGTTTGCACAGGTCTCTGTATTCTTTTTTTCCAAGAATGGCTGCTGTAACACAGAATTACAGAATGGATTGCGTTGGAAAAGACCTCCAAGATCATCAAGTCCAACCCTTGGTCCAACTCCAGTCTGTTTACAAGATCACGGCACTCAGTGCCACGTCCAATCTCAGTTTAAACACCTCCAGGGATGGTGAATCCACCCCCTCTCTGGGCAGGCCATTCCAATGCCTGAATACTCTCTCTGGAAAGAATTTTTTTCTGATCTCCAACTTAAATTTCCCCTGGCAGAGCTGGAGCCTGTGCCCCCTTGTCCTATTGCTGACTGCCACCACAAAGTCCAAGGCTGTTTAACCAGGAAGCATATTATGCCACAGGGCTGGTGGTTTATGTTTTTCCTTTTGTGGTTTACCATTTTCACTTTCTGCTCTCTTTGGGCTACACAGCTCAGCATTTCTACTGATGGGGCCATAGCCAAAAATCCCAAAATAAAGCTAGGTCCCTAGGCAGATAACCAGGCTGGTAGAACCTTGTAATCTAATGGAGTATTTAGCATATCCCGTGAAGGTCTGGTTTTTGCTATGTACCAGTGAAGAATGAAATTAAAAAAATTAAATATACAATGCAAAAAAACCCCTTAAAAATGCAAGAGAGAACACAGTTTCTTGGATAAACCTGAACAATGTATGATTAACCCAAAGCACAGGCCTGTGTATAAATTTGATAAATACAGCTGAAGACAGAAGGGCAAGGGAAGAAAGCTACTGTAATGCTATCAGGTTCTTTGCACTGCACTAACAGCTCCAAAGAGAGGTGGTTTTAAAAAACACAATTAAGATAACAAAACTTGAGATATCACCTTGTGTCAGAGACTTCTGTGCAATCAACAGGTATGGGATACTGGGATACTGAAATCAGACATCTGTATGTTGATGCAAGCAGAAGTAATTTGGCAAATTGTTAGGAAAGAAGATATCCTTCTAGAAGTTATCCTCAGCAAAATCATCCTAGAAAGGAAGTACAACAGAGATCTTCAGCTCAAGTAGTTGTTGCTTGTGGAATGTAGGCACCTGAGAATGCATGGCTATTTACCACAAGTGGATTCTCTTGAGGGAAAGAGTAGGACTGACAACAAAGACACCCAGATAACTTCACTATTAGTCTCTGTAACTTCTAGCACCTTGGCCAAACCAGACTTTAGGAGCTGGACTAGATGGCTTCATATACCCCATAAATCACATGGCAACGCCATTATCAGGTGTCCAGGAAAGGAAAATACGACAAGCACAATGTGAAATGCAGCACAAAATTCTCTCACTATATCACAGCAATAGTCCTGACTTGCAGAAACCTCTCTGGGAGCGGGCAGCAAGCAAAGAACACCTCACATCATTCACTCAGGTACTGAACCTGGAAGGGACAGTTTCCCTCTAGGTGCCTTATGTCTCATTACTGAGCAAGGATAAAGCAGAGTGTGCCCAGTTTGTTCTAAGTATCTGAAACTGGGACAACTGCCATGCTGTGAAAATCTGAAACAAGAATATTTCAGCAGCTCACCAAACTGTTATGGTTTCAGCCAGGTGGGGCCTAAATCTGGGTTTTAAAGTTCGGACTAGGCCTGAAAAATTGTCAGGTGACTTGAGCTGGGCTGAGCTAGCTAACAGCTGACTTTTTCTAGCCAGTAATATTGTATTCCATACTATATTACATCATCTCAAAAGGGGTAAAATCCTGTCTGTGGGAGTGGCTTAGTCAGTTTCACCATGGCCGAGCTCCAGACAAGACATGTGCAACTCCTGTCTGGCTAGACCAGGCCTTGCTTCTGCTGCTGCCACTGCTTGCATCTTGTTTGAGTTCAGGGAAGTAGAAATATTTTGTTGTTATGCTTTCTCTTTCTTG
>JAWWEV010000083.1:55933678-55944836 GCA_035583235.1 Hafferia zeledoni
TAATGGATTCATAATCCAGGGCCAGGGAGAAACCATATCGTTGCAGATTACCTTCAGCATAACGAGGCTACAACAAGAAACCACACCACTATACCAAACCACATCAAAATATAATCTGTTCTGTACTGCTTAGGAAGCATGTGATCCAACATGAAGCAAAGAGTCAAATACAATAAAGGTTCTCATATTCTGTGCCGTTATTTGATTTAGGTCTAATGTCATATTTGGCCACTTTAGTGCTTAGAAGTACTTGAATAGCTGAGTCTCACTCTTAATTTAAGTCTTCATGTATTGCAAACAAAAACCAAGCAACTACAAACACGATTCAGTCAAGTAGAGTAAAACCAGAGTATTTTCTGGTCAATAATTAGAGCTAATGCAAGAATTCTTCCTGTTACTCAATGGATGTGGAGACTGTTCTTTCCACACTAACAGGCACAGGAATATTCTCTGTCAAATTTTGCTGAAGTTAATCAAGATATCCTTGTATTCAGTTGTTTAGACTTCTTTCACTTTTATCACCATTGCAACAGGATGTCAGAGTGGAGTATTTGTCCACATCTGAAACAGGGAATTTCATACTCTCCTGTGTCAAAGTACTGCTCCAGGTAGGTTATTTTGTGTCAGACTAGGAATGGGAATACCTGGGATAGGGAAGCATGCCCTGCTACTTCTACTGTAGTAGTGCTTCTGCAGTGAACAAGAGCAAACAAGGAGAAAAAGAACTCAGGCATTAAAATGGGATTAATCAGGCATGAATTGCTAGAGGACATTCAAAGCCTCAAATCTTGAGGTTTACTATGTCCTTGCTTTCTTTTTTTTTTTTTTTTTCCTTTCTAGTGTGTGTGCACATGGAGCAACCATACAAGTCATGTCTGACAAACAACAAACCTACACTGTTTGTATTACCAGACCTCAGCATGGGATAAGGTTTCTCCTAGAATAGCCTCAGATCACATTTAAATGCTCATGGTTAAATGATCACTAAAATCATGTCAGTAGAGTTACCCAGAGAAAACATGACATATTTTGTCAGCTTTGTACTTTTATGTTGGATATATAACCTAAATATAACTAGTGCTCTGATTGCATCACAGAGATGCAGAGGGAAAATACTGGATGCATTAGAGGGGAAACCCCACAAACATCAACAAAAAATCCAGCCAGTAGTACTAAAATATACAAAATAAGTTTCAACATTGGAAATTTGCTTAATATGCTCCTACACTCTTTTGTTACAGCAGAAGAACCTCTAATGTGAGCCAGAAAAATTAATTTGTCTCATATTGGAGAGAGATGTGAAAATAACTGGAATCAGAGAGGCAACTTCTTCAGGTTTCTAAGGATATCGAAGTCCTTAAGGCAGTTGACTGCAATGTACTCAAAGCTGTGATTTAGCAGTTACCATCTCAACCAAGCTCTATAGCTCAGTTTCAAAAGCTCTGGCTCTGTGAATTCTTACATTCCTCTGTAAGTCAATGATTCATAAGCAATTGGCTTAAAATAATACTAGTTTTTTTGGGTTTTTTAAGTACAAATGGAAAATATTTTTAAAAGCACTGTTGGTCTACCAATGGGTAAAGCAGAAAAGTGCTAAGCAAAAAACCAATATTAAATATATGGGTTTAAAAGAAAAGTATCATAAATAAAGCCACTGAATTTTGCCTTGGCAGTTCATGTATTGAACTACACCCAGAAGAAACAACAACAACAAAAAAATCAAGTTACGTAACGACTGTCTCTAAACACTTCTGTCAGTTCAGGTCCAGAACAGTATTTTGTGTAATAAATTGGAGCACTGTGTTTCATGGTCACTACACTGATAACCCAGTCCTATGCTTCCTCTGATGACAAGAGGGAAAGATGGCTATGCTGACTGATGCAGCTCCATATTTTGGATTTTAGTGGGTTTTAATTTAAAGGAGATCTAATCTCACAAGTAGGTATTTTTTCAAGTAAAACCTTTCAAATGATAAACTCATGATCTCATATCTTTTTTGAGTCAAAGGGAAGGAAAATACTGAGTGAAAAGAGCCAGAATTTTGCACTGTACTTGCTGGAGCAGCATACAAATGTAGTATTGCAGAGAAACAGAAACATTGGGACTGGTATGAATCAAATATCAGTGGAAATATGTAAGAGTGAAAGCAGAGGGAAAAAACCACACCATAAGTGCTGGTAACACCTAGATCAGTGGGAGTACTAATCCTGACTGAAAAAGCACTTGATGTAGGTAGAGATGCTGGTGATCCACATCTCAGCTTGCACTGTGCTGTGTTGCACATCCAGCTCCAGCGTGGTCTTCAGGCTGTTCTGTGCTGTGCTGGGTCACAGGACCACCTCAGCAGCTGGTTGCAGCAGAGGAGTCCATAGGCAGCTCTGCCAGTGAGCCACCTGAACATCTTTGCCCATGCATCCAGAAGTTCTCACCTCAACAACCCTCAGGAGTAGAGTTGCTTCTTGTAAGAAAATTGTTTAGTATTTTGAAGGACCAAAGAGGAGGAACTTCTCTCCACAGATGGTTTCTGCATTGCGTACTGTGGTGAAATCCATCCATGGTGCATGCACGTGTATTTCTCTGTATCTGAAGGGACAAAGTGTTTACTAACTACTTATATTCCTCTTTTTATTCTGTCTTATTTATTCTATGTTCTTAAAACAGCTATTTTATTAAGCCATTTGTTGTCAGGTCTTTTTTATTGTGCTGCAGAAAGAGCCCTGCACTGTCTCCCCTCACCCACACCCTAAACTTTGATGCAGAAGAGCAGGTCGTCACAGTCTCAACACAGGAATATACAGCCTACTGAGGTACCTAAGCTTAGGCAAACAAAGGACAGACTGTTTGCAGGAAAGGAAGCAAAAGGATAATTAATAAAACACTGATGTTGTCTTACAACTCTCAGAGGTAGGACATGATGAAAAACCAAAAGATAACAATCACTGTGAACTTAGAAAAGTACAAAAGGTATGTCTAGACAACCAGATAACTGATCAAGAATAATCGAGGAGGTGTGCTGAGGACTTAGTAATCAGTGCTACTCGTTCTGGTATGTTGTGGTTTAACCCTAGCTGGCAACTGAGCACCATGAAGCCACTCAGTCCCCTTCCACCTCTACCCTGCTAGGACGGGTAGGAGAACCATAAAAAGGTAAAGCCCATGGGCTGAGGTGAGAACAGTTTAATAATTGAAATAAATTTAATAATAAAAATAACAATAATAATAAATTAATAATAATAAAATAATAATAATAATAATAATAATAATAATAATAATAATAATAATAATAATAATAATAATAATAATAATAATAATAATCATAATCATAATGGCAAAAAGGGAAATAAGACAGCAATAAACCACAAGAGCAACACATGATGCACAGTACCACTGTCTTAACTAGACCAGGTTGCTCAGAGCCCCATTCAGCCTTGTCTTGAACACCTCTAGGGATGAGGAGTCCAAAACCTTTCTGTGCAACCTGTTCCAGTGTCTTACCATCCTCTCAGTAAAGGATTTCTTCCTAACATCCAATCTAAACATATCCTCCTTCAGCTTAAGGTTATTCCCTGTTGTCTTATCACTAAATGCCCTTGTGAAAAGTCCCTCTCCAGACTCCATTTAAGCCCCCTTTAAGTACTCCTCTTTGGATGAAAGCTTTTTAAAACATACACCAGAATCAGAATTTTAAAAATATATAAAATAAGACACTGAAATATTGCACAATATCAAATGGAGCAGATAAATCAACTGGTACAAGAGTGACAAGAATTGCTAATAACTACTAAATGGATTTCTTAGGAATATAAAATTCCAGTATGGCATTTCATATACTCAGATCATTAGAACTGGAAAATCAAAAAGATTTAAAATAAATTTTATCAGATCCTCCCGCTCTATATACTAACAAATATTTTTAAAATGCAAAAGACTTCTGAACAGTGGTAAAAGAAATTCAGTTTCACTGTGCACCATTCATTTAAATTCTTTGCATTTTTAAACAGTAACTTCTTAGAAGGTTGAGAATATGAGGTCTGCTAAAAATCTCAAAACAATGTTATGTTACTAATAATACAAAAAAAAATTTCCCTTCAGAAACATTGTAGGGTGAATTTAGGTGAATCATAACATAACTTAGGCTGGAAGGGGCTTCCTGAGGTCATCTCACTCCATGTTTATGGCAAAAGCAGAGCCAAGCTCAGTGTTCAGTGTTTTATTCAGTCAACTTCTCTGCTAAAGACAGACCTCACTGTGGAACCTGTTGCAGGGCTTAGCTACTCTCCCTTCAACTAATTTTTCAGGGAAGCCATTCAGTTTGGAACTTTGTCTATACAGCTTTATATTCAGGATCCGGAACAAAAAAGTGCACATTTCCAGAACTTATACAAACCTAACCACAAACACTGGAAGATAAAATACGCTTAAAACTTTGTATTCAGACTGGGAGTCCACAAGAAAGATTGACTATATAAATGTATTTTTTTATTTCATTAAATGTAATTACAGCTAGTATTTTGTCAAACAAGGAAAAACTTTAAAGGAAGGTCAGGATGAAATTTCACTTATGGAGAACCCTAGACAGTGACTGAAACACAGCAGTGATGCCTACACCATTCCCAGCTGGGCAGGAGTATGTCTGGCAACTCTAGTGAACAGGAATACATGGGAGATCCCAGGCAATTCTTGCATGGCACCACCTACACTGCTTTCACAGTTCTGCTTGAACAAGGAATATAAATATCCTGAGGCATTTCAGATTTAATTCTCTTTCAAATACATATAAAACCCCCTGATAACAGCCAAGGAAGACCTGCATTTATGTGAGGCAAGAGCCTGCCTGGTGTGTATGACCAAATCCAGCCTCTCATTTCATTTACAACTGAATTTCATTCCTAGTATATTGGTCAGCTTCCCTATCACCTCCCTCCAGTACCCTCCTTTGGATCAAATGGGAATACAGGAGAGTACAAAACATGTCAGAGCTTTGAGCTGAGCTTCAGAGGGAAAGCAAAGCTACAATCAGCACAGCAAGGTCATGGAGTTCCAGAAATCCTGGCCTGAAATGAGAATAAAATATCCCATGGACATCCCATTAACACTTCTGCAAGACCTTTTTAGCTTCATGGGAGAACACAGAAGGGCTAAGAGCTTTGTTCTTCAAAGCACTGCCTCTCAGTGCAATATTAGAAAAATTTACGCTACTTTCTCCTAGGAAGCTATACTTAGCTAATCAAACAAAAGGTTGCAATATACAAAGCTTAGCAATAAAGTTGAAAGCTGTTTTACAGAAGAATCAGAAAAATGCAAAGCATCATCTGGACATTTCTCATAGAAGCTTGATTTCCACAACTGTTTCACTTCTAAAGTCACAAGGAATCCACTTACAGATATTGTGCGAGTAGTTGCTGCATTATTTGCAAAAGAATTAAGTAATTTCTAGCACAGTTTCTCAGTTGCTCACGAACACTAAAATTATTCACAAAATTATTCCACTTCCAGTCTGAAGTGCAATCCTCTCTTTCAATGTTTTTGTACCAACTAGAAAGAAAAGCCACAGTCCACTTATATCTAGGCCAGACCCCTCAGCAGCCTGACAGGCAGGCAAATCCCCTCTCCAGGGCTGTGGTGAATCCTCTGGGGTTTTTGTTTTCTTTTTCTTTTGACTCAACTCAAAAGTGATTTGAAAGCACATTGTGTCATACTCTAAAGCTGCAGTTCCAACAAACTGTTTGGCTGCCAGTCTGTGACAGTCTGAGTCCTCCCCAAAGGCAACAAAGCAGAGGTTATCATCTGCTTCATCATGCCCTCAGCATACTAATGTTCAGTAATAAAACAAACATACAAACCCATGTTTAATACATACCCACGGAACTCACTAAAAAACCCCACTAAACCCACTGACTGTAAATAGAAGGCAACATTTTTCTCTCCCATAGAACTTGAAGAGGGTTGACAGAGCTTGACAAAATTTTTCTGAGAACAAAGAATGTACAGCATGGCACAAATTCATGGTACTCCTCTCAAAGGAGAGTGAGCAAGGATTTTAAGTAAAAAGGGAAGATGAGCAAGTGAACTATCTCACATGTGTGTTTTTTCACAACAATATTTCTTCAGTTAAACTCACTTAAGGGCTTTGAACTCTTGTACATGAATTATACAGTTCCTTATAGACCATCCCTTTATCAGTGGACATTAATAATGATCTTATGGAAGTCTGCATGCTCTTTCCAACCAGTCCCAGAGGGATGGTCATGAATGTGTCTGGAAAATCTTAAAAAAAAAAAAAAAAAGCAGCAGGTGGGTGGGGGTAGGAGAAAAGAAAGTAAATTTCCATTTTCAAGATTGCTGTATTTTCACTGCAGGAAATTAGCAAAAAATAATGTGGTAGGCTCACTTTTCATTCTGGTACAAATCCTCACCTTGTTTAGTTGGATAAACGTTGATGTTAAATAAGTCCCACATCTTCCCCTTTGAAATACAGATAGCTAAAGCTTTGGACACCTTTTGAAGAAAGATGTCTTGCTTTTTTATGTGCTATTTTAGAGCTGTAAACTTGTTCCAAGATGAAGTCCTGCTTTAATTTTCATGCTAGAAGTTAGGAAGAGCATCAGGACAAGCTTGGCCTAGGAGAGGTTGTAGAGCCAGACTGACAGAGATGTTAGATATCTTTAGCCCTGGAAGTTTTCAAGACTCAGCTTGGCAACACTGCAGCTGACCAAGGTGGTAAATACACTGGATCATCCAGAAATCTAGTATATTTACAACATTTTTTAAACAGAAAAATGTTCCAAACAACAATTAAACAAGGAAGAATATTATGGTACAAGCATCGGAAGAGAAAATCCAACTGACAAACCAGGGAATTTCACAGAAATGTTCTGTTGGCACCACAAGCCTACAGGAACAGATATGGACTTTCTTGCATCTAGGGTTTAGTTTGACAAACAAATTCCTGATAAGACTAAGAATTGGTAATGTTGGCTATTTTTAGCCACATCTGTACAGACAGAAGCTCTTTTGGAATTGAACCTGGTAACTTAACGCCACTGTTACCCTATGATTTGACACAGGACTGATCATAAGGGATTCAACCATTTTAAGGCTAAGGATGCTAAGGAAATTACAGGAACTTAAAACTTCAGTAGCCTTCTTGCAGAACTGTTTAGTTTTGATGGTCGTTCTTTCAATCTCTGCTTTTTCAGAAGAGTATTTTTAAAAGAGGCATGAGTGCTGGAACATTAGGAGTGTTTAGAGCACATTTAAGTTTGGTCTTCCTTGATACTCTTAAATTTATTCCTGTCAAACCAGAGAATGATCCTCCTGGGCTTATATTCTGCCTCCCCAGCACTGTCATGTAAATTTTACATTTACCTTCATATTGCAACATGGTTGCAATTTGCACACAACTAAATGAATGTTTGAAGCCCATTTACAGGCATTTCAATTTTGTCTAAAACAGGTGACTGATGAATTACTGATAGTAGTGGAAGTTAGACCCTGTATATGTCCATTAAAGCGTTTTTCTTTCAATTCCCCACTGAAATGGAGACCATATTGTTTGGTCATTCATATGTAGGTCACATTATGACTGTAGCCTCTAATTCATCCCTTCAAATTGCTTAGCTGCCTGAGCAAATGGAATCAAAAGGATCAATTGTGCTCTCTACCTGAAATGTGCTCATTATGACAGATTCACAGCTTCAAACTGTATTAACAGTTCTGTACCAGCTGCCCTTTATATGAATCATATGGAGCAGATTAACTACCTTAACGCAAGTGAAGAAAGTCACTCCTTGAAAGGTGACCAGCAGGTGACCAGCTGCATCTTAGGTTTTCATTCCTGCCCTCATGCTTGGACATAAGAAGGTAAAAAAGAGGCATAACAACCAAATCATTCTTAACAGCCATTTCTAGAGCACTTAATACTCCTGTAAAAAACAAGAATAACCCTGAGACTGCCTAATCCCAAACCATGAATTTGTGGCCAATATATCTCCAAGAGTAGAGGAACCATGGCATGGGAACTGAAAGATGTTCAGAGTCTTCTTTTAAGATAGTATCTTTCAAAGAAAACTAATTTATTGATGAAAATCCTGTATCTTAATGCAATGCATCAATGCAATGAAAAATTGATAAACTCACTAAAGCATTTTTAATCAAAATATCCTGTCTTTAAAAGGCTGATTGTATGTATATTCCTCAGCTTTGTAAAAGGTTTCAAGCACTATGCATGTCACTACACTAAGTGATTACAAGCCAGGGGATTTACAGCCCAGACTAACAGCAGTTGGATTTCTTTGGGAGTTTAAAGCCCTGTGAGCTGTTCTGGTCCTGACTGCTGGTAGAAAAAAAGGGAGAACAACATGTCAAATGCAACTAAGCAGCCACATAGCTTAGAACACAGCCAGCAGCTGGACTAATGAGGTCAGGGAAGGATTGATTCAGCTCATGAGCAACAAGGTTTATCGTTGAAGACATGGAGCATAATTACCAAGCAGAGAAAAATAGAAGCCACAGGAGCATTTTGGTGACTTGCAGATAAACTTGTGACATTTTCTCCAACCTCTGCTTTCTTTTCCTCCAGATACAGGTGTTAGTGTGTTGCCTTCTTCCTTTTTGTTGATGTTTTATTTGTTTCAAGCACAGAGCAGAGGGATTTTTCAATTAAAAACTCTTGCTTGCTTGCTTTCTGCAGCTCCTAGGACATTTTGACACTGGCTAATTAGTACCAAAGAGACATTTGAGTGCTCTGAGAAGAAGCAGTCTTCTACAACCCACTAGCACAGATGAGAGGAATGAGATGTCTGATCTTATTTTTCAGTGAGTACATGGGTTAAATGGCTGATTCTTTTAATGCAAGAAGCAGCCAGCCTTGTTCTAAAGAGCAAAAACTTCCCTTTTCTGCAAAGACATTGTTCTTACAGCAGCAAGTTATCACACTGAAGGACATGTTTCCCCTAATTAAAGTCAATAAAATGAGTGCAAGCAAGGCAGGTTTTCATGTCCACCCCTCTGATGAGTCATTCACAGGTTTAAGAGTTCATTAATGAAATCCAACATCCTGATGATTATATAGGCTGCATAAAATTTTTCTTCTCTTAGCACTAATTTTCTAAGCTGGTTCTAATCAGATAAGTGATGAGGGTATAGTCTTTAACCCTGTTGTCAAGAAAAGCAAAGACAGGCAAACCGTAACCAAGGGACAAGGTTATGCTCTGTGATTATCAAGCACCCTAGCAACAGGGATCTACAAACAGCAGCTGGAAAACACATTCTCCTCATTTTTTCACTGAATTATTGGTGGTTTACTGAGATCCATTTAGAGGGATTTTTCTCCTCCCCTTCCCCATGTAAACAAGTCTCATTACAAAGCTCCAAAGACAAATATTTCAAATATAGATGAACAATTTGGACTTGGAAAGCTGCCCTGTAACGATGCAACAGAACACAAGGCCTTATCTCTGTTGGATAAGGAATGATGTCAACAGTAGCTATGTTAACAAAGAGGTCAATAATGACTAGTAAACATAAGCCAAACAATTGAGTAAGTGAAGGGCAAGCCACAGGGGTTGGTGCAGAGGAGAGGCTAGTGCTTTTACAGGGCCTTTAAAAAAATCATCATTTCTTTGCATTGGGAACAGACAGTTAGCAGGTCTGTTCATTAATCATTATAGATAACTCACCATTATCTTTACACCTGTTCCCCAGCAATCCACATCCAGACACTGCTCAGTAGAAAACCCCAACCACTCAGTAGGAAAGATGGTCAGACTGGTCTCTTGGAATAAATATCCCCAGTAGCATTTTATGAGAGACAGTATGTGTGTACACAAGAGAAAATTACCATTTCTACTGAACCAGTAGAGAAGGGTAGCTATGTAGAAACACACCGTGATCTCACTAGGTCATAAGACAACACACAAATGAACAGTTCATTAAAAAAAAATCACCAAAACAGCAAGAAGATATTTGTTCTCTGATCTCCCTTGAACAATTCATGAAAAAATTTGCTGGCTCACTAATTTTACTTCATGCTCTTGATAAATAATTCTTCCTTCCATGCACCTTTCAAGTGCCTATGGTCCCAGAGGTCACAGGGCAAAGGCTAATTTTAAGAACAACGCTAAGAAAAATGTCAAAGTACATGCTCATCATTACTGTTCTGCACTACAGACTGCATCTAAAGGTTATGAGAACTATTCATAACAAACAACTGGAGGAGTCTCTACTTAAACAAGTATAAATAAATGTCACAACTCAAAATAACACATCTTCATTTTCAGATTTGTCTTCTTTGAGGGCTTTGTCAATTACATTGTACAGTACTGCACCTGCCAGGTGCCTTTCCCTGTGACAAATGAAATATCCTCTAAAAGTTGCCACCTAAAGATGTTTTGACAACCATGTGACACATACCCTTAACATGCTGAACACACCTTAATTCAGCTGTTTGATGGGTGGCTGTAGTTTAAACTTCTCCCCTAACTCCTTTCGTAATGATAAAATTGACATTTCAGTGCCTCCACATTTTTTGACAAACCATTCTCCTTTTACCTAGTTTTCAGACAGTATTTCTAAGTATAAGTAAGTATGCTATGACAAGAATCCTGAGAAACAGTTAAAACCAAAGAACAACATTTAAAATCAGTATCTATTCCATATCAGGAATTTTCACCAAAATTCTTTACAAGGTGCTTATTTTCTTCTTGGTTTGTGGAAAACATGGGTGCTATCAGTTGAACAACAAACAGATGACTCCATGATGTGTTTACCTGAGATACTGCCAGAATTCCACACCTTGCACTAACAGATCTGACTCACAAAATACTCGGGAGGAAAAAATCAAACAAAAAAAGAAATGGAAAAAAATTACCTAACAAAATATCATCCTAGATAAAATATTGAAAACAAAGACATTGGAAATTTCTATAAAAGTAATCAAAGAGGAAAAACATTAGAAAACACAGGAAGTTGCACTGATTTATTCTTTTGTTGTTTGTTTTTTTTTTAAAAGGTCTTTCCTGTGTAAACTGTGTCCTTAATCTCAGCAGATACTACATGAAGCACTACACTTAGCCAATTATCACAGGTGTTTACAACAAATACTTGCATATTTAAACAAACACTGAGAGCACTTTTCAGTTCAGTGAATATTCCAGC
>JAWWEV010000083.1:55944936-55981173 GCA_035583235.1 Hafferia zeledoni
CTTGCAGATCTTACCAGCTTTAGAAAGGCTAAATATCAAGGAATGAAATGGAAAGACCCTGCAAACTAACCTGTCACTACCTTATTATTAGCTTGGTATCTCCAGGTCTTTCTCAGTGAAATAACCACTTGCTCCACCTCATTCCACTCGGCCAGCAGTTTTTGTCCATGTATGTGGCAGAAGTGACTAATGATAAGTAAAGTGTTGCAGAACCCATTAAAAATTTTAGTGCTGCAGGATAATTTCATGCAAACGGCTGGACAGTGATGGCTCAGGGGTTTTTGATTTTTTCATTTTTATAGATTTAGAAGTACTTGTGGCTGTAGTAAAATGCAGATTTAGTGTGTTAATATTTCTGACAGCTTAAGTTCAACGCTTGTGTATTGTAACCTCTATCCCATATCAATGTCTAAAATTCCACCAATTATTTAGACTCTTTTTCAAGTAGAAGGCTGAAGAATATCAGAAGGCCTACAGCATGAGACATAAACATAAGCCAACAACCTTGGGGTCTAAAGAACACTGGAAAAGTTCCAAGGGCCTTATGTGTGCTGAAGAAGACAAAATAATGAAGAAAGGGTCCCACTGTCCCCCAGACTCAAATCCTGACGGGGTGTGCCCAGGGGCAGGACGGGGCTGGACCGAAAGATGTGTGAACTCAGGATTGGGTGGACAATATTATAAAAACCATGGAAATCAGTGTTCAAAGGGGGTGCATCATCATGCATTCCTGAAAGCCCTAAGCCTAGACATTAAAGAATCTACCTTTTTATCTTATCCCACACTAACTCGGCTTGGAGTTCTGCTTTTTTGTGGTCTCTCAAGGCATCAAGAGTCAAGGGAGGACAGTTATTAAGGAAACTTCCCTGCCTCAGCATCCAGAAGCCCTCTGGCAGTCACTCTCGTACCAGGTGAGCTGGGACTGAGGCCCCTTTGTAGCTACACATCCCACACTCAGTCAGACCAGGTTTCCTTACTGGCTCAACCCAAGGTTTCCCATAGCAGTCTCAGACATCTTGATCCTTAAAATAATTTAATCTTGGTGCAATAACAAAATAACAGCTTCAGCTGGTGTCTCCAATAAGGGACCCCAAACAAAGGAACCCCTGGGCTTTTATAACCTCACAGTCTAAGTGTGGGACAGTCTGGGGTCACTGGCTCCTGCTGTGTCCCTGAGTGTCCAGTCCCCTGGCTGGGCTGCAGGTCCATGGGTTTCAGTTATGCAAAGCGTCAGCAGGTCACAGCACCTTGGGCAGGGCTTGGGCTCCCCCTACCCAGAACCTACCCTGCAGCTCAAACTGCAGCTGCTCACTGAGCCACCTGCACTGAATGTACTGCTCAACACATAGTGACCAATCACCACTCCTGATATTTTAGAGACATTTCACACAGCAAACTTAGCTGTTCATTTGGTGATGGTCTGGCTGCAGACAACAGCCTTCCATGTGGGAGAAAGGTGCAAATCCATTCCTTCATTCCCACAGCAGTTAATTCGAAAGTCAAAGACATTGGAATGGTCCCTATTAAAAAACAAGCAAACAAAAATGTCTGCTTCTGATTATCACCAATTTTTCATCCACATGGAAAGAATGTCTCACTGCTTATTCTTATTAAGGCAACAAAGCTTACATGGCTGGCTACATGATCACTCTCTGTTTTACATGAGGCTTTAATGAAGCTCATGAAACACTGGAATGACTCTTCTGGTACCTAAAGTCAGGCAGAGAAAGCCAATACATATCCTCATTCCACAGAAAATTGATCTCCTTGGTTCATCATCATACATATGTGGAGTATAAAAAGCAGCAGGAGAGAGGCAGACTGATTTTCTCAAAGGTGCCTGATGCCTCCATAGGAATTTTGTAATTGCAAGTTTTCAGTACTTTAAGAAACACACTTCTAAAGCAGTTTACACTTACTCTAATGAAACTCTTAATTTATGTTCATGACTGTGATCTAAAGCTCCACAAATCATATGGTTCTTGTTCATCAGCAGAACACAAAACAGCAGACAGAATAAGGGCTCAGGGAAGTGGGTGAGTTGCTCCCTAGTCAGCCAGGCCTTCCTACTATTCCAAAAGTTAATTGATTAAATGCATTAATTTAAAAGCACATTTTTACCTGCTCAAAGCTTGTACTTATTAGGTATATCAATCATTGAAGTGCACTTTCATTTCAGTATGGGCTAAAATACACACCCACAATGTACCTCCACACCCTCCAGCCAAAAATGGAGGAGGCCAAGACAGTTCTTATCTTTTACAGCAACCCAGGTTGCAAGAAACAAGTTTGGTCACTTCTTTAGATAGATATTTGTAATCTCCTGGGGGAACAATGCCTGCTCCCCACAAGCCACATGAAATCTATAGGTGAACAAAACAATGCTGAAACAGAATGCAGGCTATAAGACGAAGTTTTTCTCTCAGAATTTTGTTTTCACTACAGAAAATACCTATACAAGCACTCATTGTGCCTTCAAAGTTAAAATAACATGTTCTGGGTGAAAGGACATTTACAAATGCTTATGTCTGGGGTTCCCAAAATGAAGAATTTTTTCCACACTGAGATTTTAATCTTGAATCAAAGATCTGGAGAGAAGAAAGTTCACCTATTGCTTCACATTCAGTTGTAGGAAGAACATACAGAACCTGTTATAGTTCCGCAGATTTAATGTATTGTTAAATACTTACATGAAAGTGCATAGCTCAGCATCTCATGTTTGTACGGAAACATTTTTGT
Source organism: Hafferia zeledoni (assembly GCA_035583235.1). Classification (NCBI taxonomy): domain Eukaryota; kingdom Metazoa; phylum Chordata; class Aves; order Passeriformes; family Thamnophilidae; genus Hafferia; species Hafferia zeledoni. The sequence goes on from JAWWEV010000083.1 coordinate 55,947,676, forward strand.
GGTTGCTTACTTCTCATTTTAAAACAAAAGTTCAATTCTGTATGTCTTGAACTGGTCAAGGTAGGAAAAAATTGATGTAAAATACACAATTTCTCTTTCTGAAAAAAAGATAATTTGTGAAACATCCCATCCATTTAACAAAGGAAATTTCAAACAGCTCCCAATACTTAGGAGCAGAATAAAAAAAACTAACAAAAAAAATGGGTCTTCTGAGATTAGAAAGCTTTTGTTTTGTTTGCATACCATTGTCATGAAACAGTCACTACAGGTTCTAAGCACAGTGTTCTGGAATTCTTTAATTCAATTGCATGCCATAACTTATCAACACCATCTCTCTAATTTTCTTTGGTACAAAGTGATTTCTTTAAGCTGAAAGGCCCACTAAAATCCCTTCCATAGGCTAAAAAAACATTCCCAGTCTTTGCTGCACTCAAGGACTGTCTAAATCTTTTCTGCAAAAGCACAAAATATACCATGTTTCTTGCCTCCAGTGCAGCTACTGTTTTTCTACTAAGACTAACATGAAACAATCTAAATTTTGAACACAGTTTAGGAGTTTTGTTCTCACTCCCTTTTTCCTGGGTGCAAGAATGCTTCTGTATAGCTTTTACATTTTGCCTTCTTCCTGCTGCCCTGCAGTTACTGAGACAAGCACCTTTCTACGTCTTGCTGCCCACGAGTCGTGTTCTGTGTCAAGGCAGGCAAAAATATTTCTACCTGTGTCAGACCACGTTGGTACTGCAGGTACAGGGGCAAAAGAACCCCAGCAGAGTAGTGACACTCAATTTTGTGACTGGAATGTTTAGCTTCAAGTTCTCTGATTTAGACCTTTCTAGCACTTCTGCCAATGTTTCCATGTTTCTCTTACCTTTTACACAGGGTATTTAACTAAAGGTATGAGTATAGTTTGACAGTTTGAAGCCTGATTTTTAACACAGAAAATGACTGGACATTATGTCTGCAGGTTTCCTTTGTAGCTGTAGACTTCTAGAATTATTCCTCAGACAATACCTAACCCTTTGAAAAGCAAATCTGTTCTTTTCACCAAAATACAGGTATGTCTCTCATAAAAATAAAATAATCCTGTTCATCATAGAACCAATAACATAAAAAACTGCCCATCCATGATGTCAGTCTGATGCCTTAAGATTTTTATATATTTGAAGATTTGAATATAGCTGTATAGTTTCTCACAATTAAGGTAGCAGGTGACAGTTTCTAAACCTCTTCGTCACATTCTTGAAATTCTGTTTAACCTTCATTTCCTGGAAAAAGATTTTATCAAGGCCATCTTGTTTGGGACATGTACACCTGGAAGATATGTTGCAGTCAAAGCAAGATAGAAGGTCCAAAACCCTTGGAGAAGTCCAAAGGGGCAGAGCCAGGGGGGTCCTGGGGGTGGAGGATTCTCGATTGGATGTATCCATTAGATGTGATAACTAATTAGTACTATAAATTTGTAAGAACCCTATATTGGGTGTGCACCTATGTATTTTGTTGCACCTGAAAGCACTTTCATTAAAGGCCTGCCCTCTATCTATACTAATATTGTCTGGAAAGTTCTTTTCTCCCATTTTAGGCAACAAGTTCTATTACTTTGTCCTCATTAAATTGCCTCCAAACTGCCTGGAGAGTTCTCAATGGCACAAGCAAGACTGAAGGCAGCTGTTCTAAGGATGAGTGCAATGGATCTAAATTGCTTCTGCAACAGCAAAAGGAGATGGTCCAATGTGAGGCAAACATGTGGCAAAGACCTGGAAGTCTTGGCTTAGTTTTCTGACTGCTGTTGAGGAGACAAGGAAATTAGGTGAGGTGGCAACAACTTGCTTTTCCCCACTCTCTCCCTGCCATGTTGTATTCTTGTGCCCTTGATCTCAGCCACTCTTTCAGCAGCAGGTAAACTCCCAGTCAGGTGTAAAAAGTAAAAAAAAAATAAAAAATAAAGAACATAACCCCAAAGACCAGAAGAGAGAAGGAATGAAAATAAGACCAGTAATTTTCATCAGAGGCACACAGCGCTTTTCTCTAAAATTAACCTGTTGATCTTTCTGACCCGTTGCCTCATGCCTTTATAATAAGTCAAAAAGGGTTGCCCACTAATTCTGTTGTAAAACAGGAAGTTTCAGTGAAAGATCTGAAACATTTTCCCCTCAAATACACTTGCCCAGTCTCTTCCCCTCAGACAAGAAGCTGAGGCATTCTAGGCACTAGAACAAGGAAAGGTTGCTAATTTACTGAGACATGTATGCTGAATGATAACAATCCAGGACATCACGTCCAGTCTGTAGGAGGCTTTTGTTCTGATTTTTGGATTGGTTCCATGGCAGGAAGTTGCTTCAGTTGTTGCATTAGAGTTTTCTCAGAATCACTATAGCAACAGAAAAAAAAATTAGAGCAATTAAGGTTTCTGTTCTTATTAAAAATATTCATTGCTTTATTGTTTTGTGTAATGATCTTAAAGCTACAATAAGATCATGCACATGTTTCCTACTAGGACAATTTCAAAATGCTGCATCAGTTTAAGGAAAGGAAATACAGGTTGCTTGTTTGTCTCTGCTATGTAAATTTTTCATGTAGCATATAGTTTAAAGCAAGAAAGAAATAAAAAGCTAAGATTCATATCTTTTGTCAAGTGTTGAAAATAATTACTTTCTTCCTCAAACCTACTGTAAAACAAAAAAAGAGTGCTAGACTCTAGAAATGATAAAAATCACAAGTTACAAAAAAACTCTACCATCCCTACTATGAAAAGCAAGATTTTCCCCATCTCTGGCTTTAGGTTGGCTCAAAGTTGAACCTTTGAAAGGGATGAAAGGGAGTACATTTGCTGTAAAGAATGCAATGTCAGTCACTCTGTTTAATGGAAAAGAGAGTACCAGAATAATTTGTAGAATCTGAATTTTGCTTTAAATTTAATTTTCTATTTAAATACCAACATCAAACCTTACTGTTATCTAAATCAAAACTAAATATTTTTGGTTCAAGTCAAGTAGCCTAGCAAGGTTAATTTACAGTTAATCTAAGATCTTGATTTTTTCCACTTTCCATAAAAAATAACATATTAAAATAAAAATTAAAACTCCCTTAACCCCAAGGTTTTAATAGTTTTTAAAAGTTTCCCTTTTGGTTTCAGATTTCAAAATCTCTCCTTAAATGGATTAGTGAAAGACTAGTGAGTTAAAAACAATCCTGTGTTATTACCAGCTATATCTCTTTCTATTAAAAATTTCTATTTTAAAATACGCATTTGTATGCTATTTTAGTCACATATTTATATGAAATTCTTAGATTACATTTTGACTTTTTCTACAAGTTTGAGTTTTAGTGTTTTGCCATACTGAAGCTGAGGATTTTCCTGAGAATTTGTCTTTACCAGTCCCAGATACAACCAGCAGTTCAGCAAGGAAGCCTCCAAGAGCCTCCAATGCTCCTGTACCTCATAAGCAACAAAATTAAAGTGTGCTGATCTCCATCAGTTCTGTCAGCATTCAAGAACTCTAAAACTCTGATTTCTAGATTTTCAAAGCTATTATTTAATGACAAAAAAAGGTCTAGAACTGCAGACATGAAATCCTTCCAACACAGAGAAGATCATAACAAGCATGTTAAAAAAGATCATTTTTATATAAATAAGTAAGTTTGGAAAAGAAATTCTTACAGTTAAAAAAATCATGGTTTTACAGGCTCATGGTTTCTTTTCTTCATGCCCTCAACTGAATATTTTACTTCAAAAAGTTCTTATTACTTCTGATTTGATTTAGAAATGTAAAAAAAAAATCTTTCTGCTGAAGTGTGTGGGACATATATAAATCTCATGCTGAACTTCACACAAATTGATCTGGAGGATATTCTTATTTTAGATACATGAGTGCAGCAGTGAGTCTCTGGGTGGTATATCTTGAGGTAACTAAGAGGCTTCCTGTGGCAGCCAGACCAGCATGGGGGAAGTGGGTTTGTGATTCAGCCCAACAGAGCATATAAAAACTGAGCAACTGATAAAACTTGTTTTAGTTTGTGACCATTTTCTCTTGCCCTGTCAATAGGCATTGCTGAGAAGACTGTCTCCCTCTTAACTCCCTCCTGGTCAGATATTTGCATGCACTGATGAGACTTCTCCAGGCCAAAGTGTCTCAGCTCTCTCAATCTCTCACTATGTGGGAGGTGTTTCAATTTCCTCATCGTCCTTGTCAGCCTGTGTTACAATTGCTCCAGGGAGTCCTTATCTCACTGGGGAGAATGGAACTGGACACAGCACTCCAGATGTGTCACCAGTACTGAGGAGCACCTGAAAAAGCTCTGTTGTATGCAGTCAAGATGGGGCTGCCTTAGACCTGAGCGTGCATTGGTGGCTTGTGAACAACTTGTACCCCACCAGGGATGTCATTGTCCCTTTCTGCAGGGCTGCTTTCCAGCCAGTGGGCTCCCAGCCTGTACTGGTGCATGGGAGGATTCCTCCCCAGGTTGCAGAACTTAGCATTTCCCCTTGTTGAAATTCATGAAGTTTCTCTCTGCCCAGTGCTCCTGCATGCTGAGGTCCCTCTGAAATGCAGCACATCCATCTGGTACATAACCCCCTCCTCAGAGTTTTGTTTCATCTGTAATACTGCTGAGTTTCTCACTGCCCCATCATCCAGATGTTTGATGGAGATGTCAAACAGGACTGGACCCAGTACTGATCCCTGGGGTCCACCACTACCAACATGACTCCAGCTGGACTTAATGCTACTGACCAAAACCCTCTGTGCTTCAGCCAGTTTTCAATCCACCTTGCTGTCCACTTATTTTGTCCAGAGCTTGTCAGCTTGTCCACAGGGATGTTATGGGAGACAGTATCAAAAGACTTCCTAAAGTTAAGGTAAACAACATTCAATGTTCTCCGCACATCCACCAAGCTAGTCAGTTCATTGTAAAAGGCTATCAGGTTGGTTAAGTGTGATTTCCCCTTTGTAAGTCCATGTTGACTGCCCTTGATCATCTTCTTGTCCAGAAATAGTTTGAAAATGGTTTCCAGAAGGATTTTCTTCAACACTTTTCAGGGATTCAGGAAATGCTGACCAGCCTGTATTGCCTTGGATCTTTCTTCTTACCCTTCTTGAAGAAAGGAATGGCATTTGTTTTACAGTCTTCAGGAACCATAATTATTCAGAGTGTCCCTTCAGTGACATCAGCCACCTCTTTCTGGCCTCATGGGCCTGGGATTCCTGAAGGCTGGTACTACCAGCTGAGGCAAAGAAGACACTGAGTACTTCAGCCTGTTCTGTGTCATTTGTCACCAGGGCCCCTGCTACTTCCAGTAATGGGACCACATTTTCTATAGCCTTGTGTTGCTCTTCACGTGTCTGTAGAGACCTTTCTTCTTGCTCTTCATATTCCTCAAGTGGGCTCTGGCTTTCCTAACTCCATCCCTACATAAACTGTCAGCATCTCTGTGCTCCTTCTGGACCCTCTGCTCCCATTACTTGACTTTTCACTTGCCAAGATGGGCCGTTCTTGAGTGTGGAGGTGTCTTGAACATGAACCAGCTCTCTGAGATCCCCTTTTCTCTAGGGCCACATCCCAACAGATTTTTCTAATTTGATCTCTGAAGAGGCCTTTCTCCTGAAATCCGTATCTGTTGGTCCCACTTTTTGCCCTGCGACCACCTCTTAGGATCCTGAACTCCACCATGCGATGTTCACTGCAGCGAAAGCTTGCCTCACCTTGCAAATAAGGGAGAACCAGTAGGGAAAAGGGAAGTACCAGGTCCATAGAGCACCCTTCCTTGTCAGCCTCTTGATCACCTATGTCAGGATGTTGTCAATGCATGCCAGAAATCTGGATTTGCTTGTGTCCTGTTGCATTGTTCTTCTAACTTAATATAAGTGATGAAAACAAACGTGTAGTATCTTTCTGATAATTTGCAATATTTTCATTTTCAGATCCAAAACTAATCCTTGTAATCATAATAAATGCTGATACCCTTTGAACATACAAATGGATTAATATTTTGCTGTTTATCTCCTGTAAATACACCTTAGCAATAAATGTTATACACAAGGATATAGTATATGACAGTGCATCTCTCCTGTAGTATTTGTTAGTCCACCTCATGTTGCCTAGTCCAAAAATGTAACTCTGAAATCTTTTTTTGAGACAGTAATAACTTGCACTGAAAGTTAAATTACAAAGAAAATAACATTATACACACAAAGGAATCATGTCAACCCGATGTCTTGGCTTCAGGTAGGGTAGAGGTAATTTCTTCTCAGTGGCTGTTGCAGTGCTGTGTTTGGATTCAGAATGAGAACACACTGATGTTTTGGGTTTTTCCTAAGTCTTGTTTATCCTAAATTAAGGACTCATTTTTTCTTGTTTCATGCGCTGCCAGTGAGGAGACACACCAAAGCAACTGGGAGAGACCATAACTGGGACAGGCAACCTGAACTGACCAAAGGGATAGTCCACACGACAGAATGTCATGCCCAGTATATAAACTGGTAGGAGTTACCTGGAAGTGGGGACCAACAGGTGTTTGGGAAGGGGGGTCTGGCATTGGACAGTGAGTGGTGAGCAACTGTGTTGTGCATCACTTGTTTTTTCTCTTTTTATTATCATTGTTGTGTTTTATGTGACAGCAGTAATCATTAAAATAAACCATGAGAGAGAAAAATAAAGCAAATATAATGATCCTAGCATTTAATCATGATTAAGTATCTTGTGTTCAGACAAATATTATTTGAAAGTGAAGGTGAGTAGAGGTATCCTGAATTACTGCAAAAAATTAACAATTTTGATTGAAAGTCAAAAAATTTAGTGCAGGCTTGTTCTTAGCTTAATAAAGCTTAGAGCTAGAGCATTTTTGTATCATCTCAAAACTAATTTTTAATGAAATGCAGTGATTTTGCATATAAATTTACTTGAGTGCGTTACCTGAGGACTTGGAGAGAAACTGGTAAAGCAACCACTGACATTTCTGACATTTTTGTACAGCTGACACTTGATCTTTTATTTGGAACTGGCTTGATTCTTGAACCCTGGAAGCATTGAAGCAGAGTGTTAGAAATTTTCAAGAAATACCACATTTCAATGTGTTCATAAAACACTCCGAATGGCAGACTGGTTTCCCTTAGCTTTCTCCTTCAGACTACGAGACTACATTTCTAGGTGGAAAATATTTTTACATAGATACCACTATGGTATTATTTGTTGAGTGAGGAATGGTCCCAGTACAGTAATAAATACACTATTTGCACAGGCAATTGATTTATGACATCTAGCAACCCACAAGTGAGTAAAAGCCTTTGTAAGATACAACAACCTTTCTTGATTCTCTAATGATGATTTAGGGGCTCTGGTCTGCAGGTAGAAGACTGAACATTTGTCCGTTTGCTTTACTGCAGCCACCATGATTTGCACTGCAGTGGTTTTACTCTGAAGAGACACTAACTGATAAAATTTGTAGGAGTCAGAAAACATTAGACATGCCAACAAGAGAAAAATAATTGTTATACTTACCTGAACACTGATAGAGTTTCTAAATCGGAGCTGCAGAGCACAAATTGAAATCTAGTTCAGAACCTGCACTAGCCTTTTTGACTTTCAAATATTCAGAATACCAGCAGTACCAGCCAAGGACAGTAACATGAGGCTGCTGGGCAATTTGCAAAAGCCCAAAGTAGTTGAGTGTCTACAAATACCTGAAGTAACCCAACAATAATTAAATGCTACCAGGTGTAAAAAGGTCCAACACTAGGAACCTTGGGTTGTTACTATTCCCATTCTTGCTTTCACTTTATAAATGAGCAGTCAAGTTAATCAGTGCTACACCCTGACTACAGAAGCACCAACCAATTGCTTGAGAGGAATAAAGAAAAAAACTTTTCTCCAAGAGTTGTATTAATCAAAATTCTACCTTACCTACAATATTATAATCCCTGTGCACCAAAATGGGGCAGGAGATGATTTTTTCTGAAGCCTTTCATAGCATTTCTGGCAGCAAAGTAGCATGTAAGAACAGAATGCTAGAGATAACCTCCTGTATTACCTCAGTTGCTAAGCTATTGCTTGAGTCAGTTAACAATTCAAAGGCCAGTATAAATATTTATATTTTATTAACATTGACCAAGCCCTAAGACAAAGGAAGCACCTTAAAACAGAGGACCTAAAGGTGCAAATAATTTGAAACGGAAGTTACATGTTGTTGCGAAAGCCTGCACACACAACTTAAACTCTTAATTCATTAATTGTTGAGACCCAGTGGATTTTAAGAAGCAGTGAAATGTTAATCCTCCAAAAATTATTCAGTAATTTCGTTCATCAGGAATGGCCTTATGAGTTTTCCGTGTGTCTCATGTCAGAAGCAGTTTAACCTGTAATCTATGAGTTCAAAAGGTTTCACAGTGTAGTTTAATGACCAGAAGATAAGAGAACAAAACCCTCAGAACTCTGGCTCTGAGGTAGCAGAAAATAGTCAACCAAATGGAAAAGAACAACCCCAAACCTTAAAAAATATTACAAGATGCAGACTGACTGTTCTCAAAGCAAAAGAACCTTTGTTAGTACTTCATTTAGTGTATAATGGTATGAAAAAGTATTAATTGGAAGATCTGCCACTACTTTCAAAAGGTAGAAGCTGTTTGTGCTGATAAGCAGAATGCAGTGTTTGTTGTCCAGAGTCTACACAATGCTACATGTACCCAGTAAGAGTGAGGATTTTAAACTTCAGAGCCATTTACACAGATTAACTCAACAGACAAACAAGACACCTAGAAATGGAACCAGCTTTCTCTACACTCTGTGGTGCCCAGTCAGATGGCTAGAAACACAATATGCAGCAAAACACACACTACCCAAAAGGCAGAGGTTCAAACATGTCCAAGGATATATATAAATCCACAAAATCTCAAACAAATTTGAGGAATTACCATTTTACTTCCAAGTGTCAAAACATAAATTCCAATAAAATAGTTTTGGCTCTGCCTTTGCATAACATGGGAGAAGAGGGTGATTGTCCACTGCTATTTTACCAAAATACTTACTGTTTTCTCCTCTCTGTCCCTCCTACTGATATTTTATATCAGTATCAATCGCTTCCCACAGTCTTACTGATCCACACAACTCGTTTCATTTTTCAAATATCAATCCTTTAAATAATGATCAACCTACAGATTTTTATTACTGCTGCTGTCCTTAGACAGAGGTTGAGCGGTGAAAAAGAAACATGATCTGGTTGTTCACACAAAAAATGAGCCAGACTAAATGTGAAGACCAAAGCATAACCTGACCCATTGTCCCTATCAGAGGCTCCTAATGCAACATCTTTTCCTCCTCCCCCTCTTAGATGTTTTCAAATTCTTTTGACCAGTTTCTTCTTACAGTTCATAGAACTGAAAAAAGCATTCTAGATATCTGCTGCAAATACTGCCTCCCCTTAAATCATCTTCACTGTGATCAGGATTTTGTCCACCATGTTAGCAGAAAAAAAGATCAAGCAAGGTACAGAATACATCAGATACCAATTTCAACAGTTTTGCAGTTCTTACAAATCTTGCCAGTGTACATTTTACAGAATATTGTATTTTTTCTTTATTAGATCTGCAATCTTCAGTTGAACAAAAAAAGATAAATGTGGATCTTTAAAAAAAATCTGCATAATAGATACAATAGATATTTCATTTGGCTTAATATTTTAAAGAATGAGCCTTGTATGCACAAATTTTTAGATTCAATATCATGCATACAAACAGCAGAGAATACAATTTTTTTTCAATTTTTCATATATAACCCAAATATATACATGAAATTAACAGCAGTTGGTGTTAGCTTTGTTGTATTACATCCACTCAACACTCAGCTTACCTAAATTTAAAAGCTTGAATGTAATATTTCTTCTGCAATCATGCCAAAGATAAGATCAAAAGACCTTTAAAAAATAATACTTGCAGATTTGCACAGCTCCAGGAGTGCTATTATTATTAAAAAGTATTTTCATATATATTCCCATATTTGTATAGTGCAAGAAAAAGTTTTAATGAGTGAAGGAGGTACATCATAACACATGCCCATTCAGTATCTTTCATATCATGACAAGAAGTGAGATATTATCCAGAAAAAACATTGGAAAGAGAGAGAGCATTTCTCATTGATTGTAAAACACAACAGTAATTTCTGGCTTTCACAGAGTCACTTACTATGATCATCAAAGTCTGAAATACCTTTACTTCAAGCACTTGGATTGCAAGTGCCTGGCTCTTGGCTGCCTGAAAGGGAAGGAGAGAAAAACAACTCACCTTCAAAATACTATACTTTAATATAATATACAAACATCTAATACCCTAACCTCCTACAATGACCTGAAAGGAGGTTGTAGTAAAGTGGGGAGCAGCCTCTTTTCCCAGACAACTAGCAACACATTGAGAGGAAACAGCCTCAAGCTGCCCCAGGGGAGGTTCAGGTTGGACATCACGAGGAATTTCCTCATGGAAAGGGTTGTTAAACTGCCCAGGGAAGCGATGGAGTCATCATCCCTGCAGGTGTTCAAGAAACAACTGGACATGACACCTAGTGCCATGGTGTAGTTGACAAGGTGATGGTCAAAGGTTGGACTCGATCTCAGGGGTCTTTTCCAATCTAATTGATTCTATGATCTCAAAGAATGAAAGACTGTGCACTGTATTATCAATCAGTCTTAGAGTCATGGCCTCCCTGCTGCAGTTCCTCATCTACATTTCAATAAATACACCTTGGTCTGTTCTCCTCACTGCCCTGGCAGCACCAGGGAAGGCAAGCAGTAGGCAGGATCTTGCTAAGAGCTTTTAACACTGTCTAAATCTGGGAAGGAAGTTATAAAAGATACAGTACAATAGCTGTAAGCAAGTGAAAAATATTCACCAGTTCTCCACATAAGACACAGTATGACAGACTTTTAAATAAAAATTTGTAGAGATCTGTAAGACAGATAGATAGAAACAGTTCTTTAATCAATTTTGTTCCTTGAAGTAACAAAATTATTTTTAGAAATGCAATGCCAAACATTTAAGTTCAGAATACCTTCTCTCTGCTCTAATAAAAGATATGGAATTTTAAATGTATAATGACACTACATGCATGAAAGATCATCAAGTCTTCTTAATATGGCCAGGCTATCGAAGGGGAAAAAAAAAAAAAAAAGAAAAAATAATCAGGATAACACATCCCTTCCCACTAAAATCTGGAACTTGTTTCCTTAATCTAATAATTTATACATCAGCTTTGCAGAGATAAAAATGTTGATTCTGGATGACATGGTTATTTCTGTCAGACTGGAGCAGAATCATTCAAGTTTTTCTTAGCACACTTTTCACTGTTGGGTCAATTGTAGTAACAATAGGGTAAGAAAGCAAGGTGGCAAAGTGATGACTGAAAGAGCAGTGATGTATTAAAAACAAGCTAAGAAGGCATCAAATGTTTTAATGACAAATTGTGGTGCAAAGGAAAACAAACTGTGTTCAGGTATGCGCCCCTATAACAGTTTTGGATCATATGACTTAAAATGTTTGTTTTATTCATAAGAGCTTCAGTACAACAAGGGAAAGGAGAAAGATTATCTGGCAGAGCTTATCTTCCTCTTGTGCAGGTTAGACCTGTGTTTATTTTGCACCCTTCCCTCTCAGCTGGCAGGAATGTATTTTCAATACTAAGAAGAAGAGACAATTTTTTCGGACTTTTTTATACATATATACTGATTGAAAGCTAAATATCACTCTCTGCCCTTCCTCAAATTTTAGGTAGCCCGTGACATGCCACAGAACTTTGTGGATTGAAAATGCAAGGATTAGCATTAGGCACTAATTAGTCCCCCATTATAATCTTTTTTCTTTCCTCTCTTTGAAGACTCCTCCCTGGAATCAACCCCAAATGTGTCAAGGTCAGCATGCCTTCCTCAGAACAGAAAATACATCTAAGAGTCTAAAAAGTATCTCAAGCTCCATTTTCTTCCCCAGCTCACTACAATTACATACTAAGACAATTAGTCACTATAAAATGTTCTGTAATATTCAGAAGTAGATGGACTGCCTTCTTCAGGAGTGGGTATTTTGTGGTGCACTTTGCAATTCTTTCAAGTCATTGTTAGCTGGTACAGAAAAGGCAGAGAAAAAGAAAAGATGCATTACCATTAAATTGTTATTTCAAAGGCCAAAGAAAAGTGTCAGACATGAAAGGTATGCACTCTTACGTCATAATTCACCTGATCCTTCACAAAGGTGTTACTTCCCTGCCAACTTATCTATCTTCCTTCCCACAATCAATGTTTTCTTGGCCATCTGCGGAACCTTTTTTTCCCCCAAGTTGCAATGTGACCACAACTTTCTCTGAAGCTCCTGTAGTAGTTTGCTGCTTAGTTCATCTTGTGCTAAAGAATACAAAGGCTGATTATTGCCAGAGCCCCCAGTATTTCCGTGCCAACTCCATCCCACTTAGTTGCAGAGGTGTTCAGGAGTAGGACAAATAGCTACTAGGAACAAGTTGATCCCTCTACACTGATTGGCCTGTCATTCCCCCTCCACCTCTAAACCTGCTGCTTATCTGCCTAAAAGAAGCCAAATAAAACAAAAGAAAACAAAACACCACAACCCCCTCGTGCACACCTGGACCATTCATTGTTCAATAAAAATGATCCATGCTAGGCTAAACTGGAGGTTGAATCCTAGTTGAATACTGAAGTGGTTTACAGCCAGAAGAGGCATCACATGTGCAACACTGAAAATAGTTGCCACACCATGTTTTTGTTTTGTTACCATGACAGCAATTAGCAATATTTTGAAGAGAATGACTGCTCACTGACACAACACAAGGACAATGGGAAGGTGTGTTTTCTTCACCAGTCCAGGAAGTCTCATTGTGTGCCCAAATGCAATTATTTCCTATGATGTTTAGGCAAAGTTATTCTTCATCAGAAGCAGAACAGCAGCTAAGCTGGTGAAAAGATATCTCATTCAAAAAGGAACAGCGCAGAGATACGTAAGTTTTGGGATTTTTCCACTTCAAATATTTGTTAAAAGAGGCAGAAATTCAAGGGGGAAAAAGTATCCTTATTTCTTGTATTTAAATCCTCTATCAGCTAGAATATAGAAACACTTTGGCAAATTGGCAAGAAATACCTGTTTTGGCTGGCTTTTCTTTTATACTTTTTAGTGTTAAAATCAAAGCCTCTTACTACATTCTACAGCTTTGGTATGTACCAATTGTATCTTGAAAATGGCATCAAAATCAGAATTCACAACAGTTAGTATGATTGTTCAAATCTTCCTAGCTTAGACCTAGCTCCTCCTCCAGAGAGATAGATGAATGGGAAGTTCTCTGAATGGACAACCTCATCTATCATCTCTTTCAAGAATTCCTGAGTAAAAAATGCTATTGGGTTTACAGGTCTCTGTCTTCCTTTCCTAGACCTCTCCTGCATTGCAAGCAAATGGTTATGGAACACAACGCAATCAAAGAACAAGTCCTCAGCTGATAATAGAGGATGCACATGATTGAAAAAACACAACTGCAGGCACACCAGAGCTTCAGCAAGGCTGTTAAGTTACTCATCTATAAGACATGATATTCATCAGCTCTGTGGTTTTTCCCCTGTATGTTAAAGTTGTCTTTCTTGTTCAAAAGAAGTAGAAGGAGGGACACAGAGTGTTTTCTTAAACACATTGCAAAAAAACTTATGCATTAGACCTGCAGCTTTGCTGGCTATTCAACCTCTGTTTCAACAAGGATTACAGTGCTATCACAAGAGTGCTCCACTGACACCCTACCATTTCCTAGCAACAATCTATGCTTTGTACATAAAAAAACTGAAGGAAATACTGCCTATCAGTGTTTTACTTCTCATTATGCTGCTAACCTTTCTCCCTCTCCCATGTGAAATGAAGAGAGTCTTGTTTGGACATAACTTCAGACTGTGCTCTGTAATATACTGAATTGCCAAAGAACAAGCAAACCTAACACAAAACAAGGTGTTTCATGTTATCCAAGTTGACCCTTCTAAAAACACAGTTAGTGTTAGTTCATAATTCCACAACAGACTCATCAGTTTTTAATCCTACAATAATGAACTGAGAGCGCCATAAGCGAATAGAGGAATTGGTCTTTCTGCTTTTCACAGGGCTGCTTCTGAGGGGTCTTTCCTTGCAAAAGTAGCATCCTTTGTAATCCTTCATGAGGCAAAGAACTAAGTGCGAGGTTTCATCCAGTCTTCTATTCCCACTAAATCCCTAGTGACAATGGCAGCATACTTGGACTGTCACATTAGTCCTGCAAAGCAGCACTGAGTGTACATAATGGCAGTCCAGAACAATCAGTTTAAGGTAGCTTTGTAGGACACCCCATCATCTGTGAGTGGAGAGACCTGGACCATCATGAGCAGTCACAGAGATTGCTTGGAGTTTGGTTTTGTGGATTTGTTTCCTTTATCCAATATATGGAAGAGCAACTTCACTCTGCCCCAACTCCTTGCAGATTCTTGGTAAGGAAGACAATTCCTCACCTGCAGTCATCTGATATGGCAACAGTTGCTTAGAATTCATTTCTTCCCTCACTGTAACCTGGGCTATAGAGTAGGTAGTGAAGGTGTGCACAGTGAAGAACATTTCTAAATTCATGTAAAGATGTGCTTTCTTCCTAAAGCATATTATTTTTTCAGTACCAAAAAAAAAAAAAAAAAGTCTGTTTTACTAGTTCAAAGATTAACATTTCTGCGGAGGAGGATACTTTCTGTGATTTAAAGCAATTTTTGATCAGTGTAGGAAAAATCATTCAACTGCGATGCATTACCTCCCAGCTTCCAAACAACTGTGGCTCTTCTCCATCTCCTGGCGTCTGTCCCTCTTCTTCCTGTCACCACCTAGTTAAAGGATCTTCCAAAACATAATTAACCATAATATCTACAAACACTGAGTTAGATACACACATACCCTCCTGCAAGATGGGAACCAATATAAACCCAACTAATCCACTTCAGCTGAGTTCTGCAACATTCAAAAGGGGGTTTAAACTCACTGGGAATAAATGTCATCTCTTTGGAAATGACCCAGCCCTCACTGGATACAAAATTAGTGAGGTGGGGGGTGTTTTTCCCCTCCCCTTATTTGCACAGGGATTAGCATTTATATTAAAACATATTGCAAGAAGAATGGTAAAAGTTTAGAAAAGAAATACAAACCATTAAAAACAGCATGTTTCCATTCATGTCGTAGTAATGGTGTGCATGCTCCAAATCCTACCGTAGCCGCGTAGACGAAAAGCAGTAAAGCAACAATTACAAAAAGGAGTGGCGTGATAAGGACCAACCATTTGCTCTGGAATGCAGGGTGGAGACAGACATTGGTTATTCCTGCTGGTCAGCTGTTCACGTCTCATCAGCATTAACCTCTTATCACAGCAATTCACCTGCCAGAAAGCGAAAGAACTACAGAAATTTAAAAATGTCCATGTGCTTTTTCTTTTCAATAAAGAGCAAGTGAGACACATTAGAAAATTTATTATTATTTTTTCCTCATATTTTAATGTCAATTCCATCCCTGTACTTGTATATTTTAAAAGAGTGGAGGAAAGCTGCTTTATGCTGAATCCTTGTTTACAAAGATATTTGAAATATGTGCAATACAGTCTCAACATTCCCTTTGCTGCCACTGAAGACAGCTGTGCTAAAACATGAGATAGATGATAGGTATCAAAAAAAAATGAGTTATTTAGACCATTCTTTGTTTTTATTCATGTATTTCTATCCTGTGGAAGAACAGAACTAAAGAGATTTCTCTTACCATTGCTTAACTCTTAGTGCAACACAGGTTTTGATACACCTGTTATTAGAGGAAAAATATAAAATTGCCAATCAGTCTTCAATGTTTCCTTGATTTTTTTTTCTGTGCTTTTAGAACAAATACAATTTGTTTTCTCAGTTTTTTATAGAAACTCTGGGTTGGTTTTACAAAGCACCCTGGAAAATTCAACTCTATTTCAATGGTAGCATCAGAAATATTCAAACTGAAGGGAACTCACATCAAGTGTGTTGACAGATGGTGCCACCTAGCTAGATGATGTTACATGTCAAATATTACACATTTCAGTGTATTGCTACAGACACACAGTCCTCTTCCAAATTACCTAAAAAACATGAAATGTCTACCAGATAAACACCATCCCTTTCTAGTGTATCTGGGATTAAATAAACAATAACATATGGTAAATAAACCCACAGAACTAAGTAAAGCTTTACAAATTCTTAATGTTTACATAGGACCATAAGGATACAGGCCTTTACTGGCTATTTCCAATGTATTTTCAATGGGATTCAACTGGCTTTTCAATGTATTTTAGTGTGAATTACAACCTGCACAGACAACAGAAAATGAGAAACGGCTTAGGAATTTTTCCCCCTTCAAAAAAATAGGTAAAAGGACTGGCAGAATTATGAGCTCAAGATTTCTTTTAAATAAAACAGATTAACTTGAAAAATGCAACAGCATACCCCTGGCAAAAGGATGGGCCCATACACAAACAAAAAAAAGCAGAGATTCTCTTTCAGCTTGAAAATCAGTAAAAATGCACTATTACAAACAAGTGACTGAAAGAAGTTACTTAAACCATTCACTTTAAAACTTTGGCATTTTTTTTTACCAGAGGCTGCAAACTCAAGAGTCCAGCCTTTCCACAAAATACATGAGAATGAGACTTCTGGAAGAAACATGAAAGCTTTTCTTGAGGCACTTAGTAAGCCCAGTCATGTGTATCAGTATATTCAGCAAACAGGTTACAAGATAACATCTGCCACTTACGAGAAGACGCCATAGCAAAAACATTTTATTTGCCTCTGGGAAGAAGTTTTGCCCTAAAAGCATTTTTTCCCTGGGGAATGCAGGCAGTAGACCTATTGAGAGGATTGGCCAGCACCTGTAGAACTGGAGTTGAAGATTGTTGTGCACAACTGACATTGCTTAAGGGTCAGATAGACCAAATAAATAAGCGAACTTTCCCCAGGCACAAAGTGCTTTCTGGTATGGGAATGATACAAAGAACAGCTTTTTATACAACTAACTCAAGGAGCCCCATAAAGGCTCTTTTACAGAATTTCAGAAAGCCTGAATGCATTCTGTCTGAAATCCAAGATGAAGATACCAAATTAGATCCTGCATGTTATTTCAGTTTCATTAGTAAACACCGAAGTTTAAACAAAAACCAGAACAAACCATCACGTTCCTTTAGAGGTGCATTTTGAACATTCTCCTGTGGAATTTTATTTAGGAGCTCAGGCAATTCAACGTTGATAAAGATTTCCTCATCAAATGTAACTATTACTTAGAGTGTATTACAGAAATCAGACCTAGAGATGAAAACCTCATTAGTTTTAAAGACACTTTTCAATTAAAATTTTTTTAGGGAGCTACAGACTGAAACAACTCTATGTCCAAGCAAACACCTTCCAACAGGCAATACTGCCACAGTGCAGAAGACCATACATGTCACTTCTAAGAATCCCTGGCCATGATGACCCAGAATGCAAGAGCAGCAAAGCAGCCCAAACACATTGGCACACACATTCCAAACAATTCCCAACAGAAAAACCTAGCTGGATCCACCCTTCAAGCATGTGCATGGACAAATCTCCCTATTTAGACCTTATCAAGACTTTGCCATCAGTTATCTAACAGACTTCCTTGATGGTTCCTAAAAATACACAGGGTTTTTTTTGTTTATAGCTACATGTGGCATGATGAAACTTATCTTTTGAAGCAGCATAAATTCAGACCCAAAACTTCTACTATTGCAGACTTAGTAAAGGAAGATAATTTTCTCCTGGCAAGAACAAGAAATTTGCAAACATCAAAACTGCTTTTCTGTTTTTATTAATATTTACAAAATACTGTAATTTTATAACATTTATCTGCTTGCACATAGCAATAGTAAAAAATCCCTCAGTTTCACTACTGTTGTGTTATACTGATGTATTATAAAAGTTTTATTTTGAAATTACTGAAAAGCACACCTTATTCAGTATTTTTTCCACCCAATTAGATATAGACATCAAATTAAAAAATACAAATATTTTATTTCCTTTATTCTTCAAGATAACAAGGGATCATAAGAACTTCTGCAGATCCAGGGTAGAAATCTTGTAACGAGCATTTTACTGCAACTACCAAGTACCATTCCTCTCAAATTAAGTATTCTCTAGAGTGATTAAAAAGGAATTTTAAAACTATGGGGAAATGTTTAAAAAAATTACTGGCACTAAGAGATGAGAAACAGTAATGATCCCAGTTCATACAGTTCTTTGTTCCTCTTTGGAGATGTTCAGATTAAGATCTGAACAGAACCAGTAGATAATTACAGTAAAAATTTTTAATGACCGCTGCCATGATTCTGGGCTAATTACCACTTTTTAGTTTCTGTCAAATACAGATTATTTTTAACACAGTATTTGTTTGGTTTTCGGTCAAGATTCACACACCAGTAGACAACAACATCCCTCAACAAACAAACCGAAAGCAGTTCTTTGTACATTGCTTACATTATGTACTAAGTAGTTTTGTTTCTTTCTTTTTTATTTTTGTTTTGTTTTCTTGCTTAATCCTGCATATACAATAATATTATACAGGAATCCTCATAGAAAAGAGGACAAAATTGAGGTTTCTGTCATGGACAAAAACTTTATAAAAACATAATACAATTAAAATACAAAATATATATAGTACATGTCAAATTAGTTACTAGTGGCATTTGAGGTTTCTGGAGACTGAAGAAATTCATAGGGATCATGAACCATGTCTTGCTGCTCTCCAACACTCAGATGAGAGGGGCTTCCTGTTGAACATGGGAAAAAAAATCAAAACCTTTTAAAGTACAGAAAAATAATGAAGATATATTTACATATATAAACAGCATGGCTATTTCACATGTTCATTTTATACTTTTAAAGGATATTTAAACAGGAGATTACAAAAAAGAAACCACAAGATTCTTAGTAATTTAGCTAATTTTTGGAAACATAGTTCTATGCGATTACTCTGAGTTGAAAAATTATAAAAAGGGCAAATGAGCATCATCCAACCAACATCTCCTACCTTTTCAGAAATGGCACTGAATTGCTGAGCAGTATGTTACACTATTGCCCTGTCTTATCACTGAATTTTACAGTTGACAATGAAATGCTGTTGCAGAATCCCACTTGTTTCTTGCTGCATACAACTATGCTAAGGTAAAATAAACATTATATACTCCTTAGTATTTCTAAGGGCATTATAAATGCAAGTGCTTATAGGGCTTTGCCAGTCAGAATCATTTTACTTCACAATTACTTCAAACACACCTAAACAAAAAAATAAGTAATTACAATTAGTGTCCTTAATTCCAGAGGTCAAAAGTAAAAAAACTTTACCAAGATGATGTTGGTCTCTTTCCGAGGTATTGGAGAGGGAACTCAGATTGGATGATGGCCGGGATCCCACTCTGTCAGCCTGAGCTTCGTGAAGGTCCTGCAGCAGCTTCGTTGTTTCATCCAGATGTAAATGGTTATCGTCATGGTCAAGCTCCTTCTTCACTTTTCCTAAGGGCCATCAGTTACCAACCAGAACACATAATTAGCACATGTACATAGACTCATGAATTACCAAGTCACTATGAGGAAATTGGAAAATAAATTAACACAAGTGCTGTCTATTACACAAATTACCTCAATCTTGCATTTTCCTTCGCACTTCTAAAAAACAACAGCTGCAGCTCTCTGTGATACTGGAAGATGAGTGAAAGCGCCACGGGAAAGGGCTGAAACTAAACTGACTGCCAGTACTTAACCAGCTGTAAGAGCTTAATTTGTTTCTCTTATCTGTTAAACTCCAGACATGAAATCACAGAACGGTTTGAGTTGGAAGGAACTGACTTTAAAGATTATCCAGTTCCAACCCCCCTGCCATGGGCAGGGACACCTTCCACTAAGCCAGGCTGCTCCAAGCTCCATCCAGCCTGGCCTTGAATACTTCCAGGGATGGGGCATCCACAGCTTCTCTGGGCAACCAGTGCCTCACACCCTCACAGTAAATAAGGCATTTAGTTTGCAGCAAAGAAGAGAAGTCAGTAGAAAGACCACTTAAATATCTAACTCAAAATGTAAGTAACTTAGAACACGTAATTTATGGAGGCAAAGAAATCCCCATCACAGAAGGTTTTAAGAACAGTTATCTTCTCCAGTTACACTGACTTTATAGTAAGCCAAATAAAACTGAAATTGGAAAGAACTGGAAGTATGTGCCAATATATGCTATTCTTTCATCTGAAGACCTAAAAAAAAAAAATTCACTCAAATTTAAAGAGGAAAAAACCCACAATTTCTGAGCTAAAGCTCTACACTGACTCTTAAAGTTTATGTTGCTATGGACACATAAAATACAAGCAAAGCTATCAAAATTGTGAGGTACAAATACTTTGGTTCTTCCAGTTGTACAGGTGAAGTTAGCTTGGATAGCACAATGTTGTCTCAAAGGAAAAAGAGAGCAAGGTTCATTTCTCTTGTACCAGGCCTAGACTTTAACTTATGTCCAATGTAGACTTGATACTACTTTTTGAACACTTTTTTAATCTTAGTAAATCCAGCTGTCATTTTGTCTGTGGTACAACTAAACCATAATTGATGTCCTGTATATTTAATTACTTACCTAATGAACTTAACATAGAAATATCAAGGGATACATCTGAGTACGGTTTCATAGAGAGAAAGTCCAAATCAGAAGAGTTACTGTCTCCAGTAGATTCTCCAACCTATTAAAACACAAGAAACAAAGAATGGCCATAGTGACAAGCTGTCATAGTAACTTTCTAATGCTAAAAGTAAATGCATGAATTCATTCTCTCAAAGGTGTGCCATCATAACACTTGAGACTGGAGCATCCATAACCATCTCAGATAACCTGAAACTCACAGACACTTCAAACATGGTTCCAAGACAGACCAGTCATATGAATGGCAAGAGATGTGCACAGTAGCCCAAGTATCTTTTATCTTATAATCCAGGACTGTTGAAACTCAACTACACACTCAACTCATGTCTCACAGAAGAACCCTGACAGGTGTCCCTATGATGAACCACTCCCAGAACCCCTTTTCCCTCATCTTCTCAGTGCATGAACACTGGATTTATTGATATTTTTAGTATGGTGGACTCTCCTACACAGTATCAGCTGGAACCGGCCACTCCAGTATTTTTTCTATACATTTGCATAATGAAATACAGCCTGCACTAAAATTTCATTTCTTTCCACACCTGTTGCAATACTGCAAATGTAATGGCACAAAGTTAGAAATCAAGTCCCTAAGCTTCAAAACATATTCTAATAGAAATCTCTGAGGATGCCTATTCCAGCAGGCGAAATAAGACACTCAGGTAAACACACAACCAGGTATTATCTCTTAGAAATATGAAAATAAAACCTAGCCCTTTCATGAATTAACTTAATCAGTTACCTTCTAGAGAAATACACACCTTTCTACAAAACTTTAAGTAATATTTATAAAAGTATAAAATGTTATTAGTTTCTATAATGTGATCCTCATAATTTTTATTGTCATGGAATGCAGTGGATAAACTTCTGTTGTCACACATAATTTGCAAGATAAAACCTGTACCACTTAAAGAAAGATCTGATTAGTAGCTGTGAGAGCGTAAGATATGCATTTTTTATCCATACTAAGACATTTTCACTGGATATGGTAAAACTGATCAACATCAATGTGTTTTTCCGATTTTGCAGCAGGTTGAACCTCAAATATTCATCAGCGCACCACGTATTTTTTCAGATTCCTAAGTGATCTTTTTGCCTCTGAGATTTAGTTACACATGCTGAAATAAACTGGAGAATACAGAACAATAAAGCCACTAACTAAAATAAATTGAATGTGAATTAATTTGCAGTACTGAAACTTTATCCTAGATAAGGTAATTTTAATATTCTACTTCAGACCATCCACCATTCTTACACCGAAACAAAATTAATGCCTCATTACTACTTTTTTGTTTATGGTTTTGGGTTTTGTTTCTGTTGTGCCCCTCCCCTACCCTCCAACCATTTTACCATAATCTGTTTGGAAGAATCCAGACAGGTATTACGCAGCTTGTGTTCTTCTTTTATATGAACTGGCAGAACCTAAAGAACAACATAGTATTTCAAATCTCAGCATTTCATAGCTTATACTTCTTAATAATGCTTTCTAAGAATGTTTGTGTAATGTACTGGTTTATCACAATGATGACATCCTGGGCCACCACAGAGCACTAACACATTTTGAGATGTTTGACTAGAACTTTTATAAAAAAATAAAGACTATCTCTTCTCTAAGGGCAACCACACACATTCACATAAAAAATTTAGAAGTAACCAGGACAGCCTCTTTGGGACTGACCTAACAGCCTCTTCTTTCTCCTATACTCCACTTATTGTCCTTTTCTGCATTACTATACAGAACAGATGCTAAACCATAACAACATTAAATAAGAACTTAAATGCTGCAAGCCCAGAGAGCACTGCTTTCTCCACTTCAAATGCCAAAACACATTTTTGAATTAAAAACCCCCAAACAAACCCTAAATGTCAGTATAACTTACTTTAACTTCATCCAGTGGTTTTACTGGGATGTTTCGCCTCTGGAAATAAAGAATATTAACAATTGCTTATATTTGACATATGACAGAAGACCTCATTCTTGTACAATTTCTAGCATTTTCAAACTTCACACACAAAAGACAGCTAGAGACAGCTTTTTTACATACCTGCATTGCCATTACAATACAACAGTTAATGTTCTGAAATGCTTTAGTATTAGGCCTTTTAACTAATCTTCGAGCCCTCTTACATTATTTCCACTGTCCACAAATTTTATATTCAAATGAAGTATCTTAGTCATTACTTCAGTCTGATCACAAACAATTTAAGACTGTACTTTCAGAGATACTAATTCCTACTCAAACATAGCAGCACAAAACGTGAAAGCCTAAAACACCACGGCATATTATCACTGAAACACATTTAATTGTGTAAAATCAGTGTGTATTCAACTGAACAGCACTTTGAAGTGCAAGTAGCCACTGACCATTTGAGAGGTCTTCAAAAATTCTCATTTGGAACAACTTTCATGGAACAAGGTGGCAAAAAAGGAAAGGTACATTTTAGGTTGAAACTAAATTTCACTGTGTTCTATACACACA
Source organism: Hafferia zeledoni (assembly GCA_035583235.1). Classification (NCBI taxonomy): domain Eukaryota; kingdom Metazoa; phylum Chordata; class Aves; order Passeriformes; family Thamnophilidae; genus Hafferia; species Hafferia zeledoni. The sequence goes on from JAWWEV010000083.1 coordinate 55,970,879, forward strand.
TTTCTATATGTAGAAGAATATTCAAAATACTGGGTTGTAACTTTTTTAACTAAACCTTTGTACTTCTTCCCATTTCATATACAATCTTTTTCTTGTAGGGACTGGTAAAAAACATCCACAAAATTCTGAAGGATTTTCTTGTGGTTTTCATTCTATTGTTTCCTTTTCCACAAACACCACCCACCTTTATTGTAAATGTGCAGATATTTGGCATAATCTCATTTCCACCATGTCAGGAAGTCTAAGTACCTTCCATCTTCCCACTCTGCCTCCCTTTTTTCATTCTTCAATCACTCATGATGTCAGCATTTTAAATAGCAGATGATAATTTCAAACTAAGAGTGGTTTTCAGAGTGAAAATAACATGAAACAAGATTTTGCAATTTCTAATAGTCTGTTTTGTCTTGGGAATGCAAACATTCCCCCTAGAATGATACATATTTCTGAGAAAAACCTCTTCTCCAATCTTAGTATGAATCTCATCAGAAAGTATTTTAGTAAACAAGTTAAAAGTTTTTCCTTCAGACATACCACACGAATTTAAAATTTAGCACTGTTGAGTAACAGTGATAATAATCATTTCTTCAGCATTACTATCCTGTTCCAAATACTTAATCCTTCCACAAGAAATATATTTTGCATTTCAATTAAGAAAAACCCAAAACCTCAACAAAAGCATTACAATTTAACTCAGAAGTAGATATTTAAGTCATGACAAGGCTGCCCAAACACTATTCAGTTGGTTGGTCCCTGTTGTGCTGCACCCCCTGCCTCTTCCTTTCTGCAGTCACACAGTGCACCACACTGGAGAACAAGGCAAAGAAAAAAAGTACCTCCTCTTGATTAACTCAGTCTATAATTTGGTTCACAGCACAGCTGCTTGACCAGCTAAGCTTGCGCTGCTTAAACTGGCAGCGGAAAGCAAAGCATCTCATACAGTATTAAACAACAACAGGTTCATTCTTGTTCTGATGAACTCGTGATGCTTCTGTGCATCAGGGACACACCTGCTTTAGCTGGTAAATAGTTTTGGAATGATCTCCACTAGTGATCTGGTCCAGAAGATCATCTACTAGTTTCTTGCTGTAACTTCCAGCATCCTTCACAAATTCCTGTAAGCTGGAAGGAATGGGGATAAGCATTAATGTTTATTTTCATAAAAAATATTTCAAATTAAAATACGGTTTTCCCCAACAGCACTGTATTAAACTTACATTTTTCTTGTTCTTTAACCCTTTTATGCATCTCCAGAAAAGCAATTAAGGCCTTCAAGATACAGAGGTTTTGGGGTTGTTTTTGTTTTTAATAATTAAGTAAATTTTTGTGCAAACTTGTTTTTCACAACTACCAGGAAATTTTGACTTGAACTATCATTGATAATGGGTTAAAAAACAAAAACACAAAAAAGAGAAAAAAGCTTGCAACTAATTCCTTCCCTTCAAGATTGACAATTTAATGAAAAGTGGCATTTTTCTTTTCAAGGAGCTTTAACTCCTAAAACTCCTTGAAAAAATATTATTGTTTCAAAGCTCCTGAAATCTATTACTTACCTATTTAAACTTATTTACTGTTGTGTGTAAAGCACAACACTAAAACTTTAGCAACCTGTAATACACTGTGGTTGAAGACCCCAATAACAAGATCTATAACAGCCAATAAAATCGGGTAAATTAAAAGGGGAAATAGGAAAAAAACCCACATTATTTCCCCCCCCCAACCAGAAGCAAATAAACAAAAAAACAACTAACCCCCCGCCCTCCCAGCAATGAGGATGAAGGCTAGCTACAAGTTTTATAGTGATTTATTTTAAGAACAAGTTTTAGAATAAAGTATCAGGATTTGGACACTCCTAGTTGACATTTAGTCTAAATTGCTTTGCATAAAATTGTTCTGAGAAGTTAAGGAAGTGCTTACCTTAAGGCACACTGTATCCCAGTTTCATCACCATATGCTGAGTACAGGAGTTCCATCTCATCTGGTTTCAAATCATGAAATATAGAGTTGTTTTGCAAGGAAGGTGCTGTACTAGCACTTGTAAGAAAGGTTACTAGACAGGTAGAAGAAAGAGATGATAAATGGTTAACACAAGTGTAAAAGATCACTTGGGACAAAAAAATGTTTTCTGAAGCAGATACATAAAATGCAGTGTATTTCTTTCTCCAACTGAAATCAGGAGCAGGATCTCAAGGACACTGCCAGAGTCTAGAATCAGTGTGACTATTTCAACCATATAAACAAACATAGTTATACTACTGGAAAATCAAGAACTTAGTTAACCACTCCACTCCCAGAAGAAAAAGAATCATGGCCATGCCCTCTTCTATATTTCTGCTTTTTGTGTGCCTCTACTTCAGTGTTCACTGCCAGTTTCTGGAGAGCAGATTAGAAAGTGTTAAAAATGTCAATAATACAGGAAAAAAAAATCCACAGTCTGTTGAAATCCTCATCATATGATGCAAAAATGCAAATGACGAAAAGCATTTTTTCCCCTCAACGCTACGCACAGTTAATCTAGAAAAATTATTTCCCACAAAGCAAATGCACTACCATTATTGTAGAGCTTCTACTATGGCTGTAACACTAAGGCAAAACATTAATCCACAAACTTCCTAGCTATGTTTAATAAGCAAAAAAAGTAATTTAAAGCTGCATTCTGCTGTAAGTGGAATAATTATATACTATAAGAATAACCAAGCCAACTTTGATATTGATATTATTTTATTATCAAGTAATTGCTCAAATATTTAATAAACAAAAAGCTAAAACATGCCCTTTGGCATTTACCTTTATTTCTTCGTTCATCTTTAAAGCCCAGTGTAGTGAAGCCAGGTAATAATTTACTTGACAGTGAACTCAGATCCACTGGGTGAGTCTCTTCCTCTAATAATTCAATTTAAAAGAAGACTTAGAAAAGCATTTCATGTGTACAATTTATGGTAAATACTTAGATTTTACTATTCTAAAATATTGCAATTAACATAAAGAATAAATGTCCTTTAATCTATACATTAAGGGTAGGTACTGTAATTCAAGTTCTCCATTTAAACATCAAATACATGCTGTAAATATGTTTCTGTGTCTAATTCACAAGAGCTATGGCTTACTTAAGTTATTTCACTTATAAAGTATACAGAAACATGTATGATTATTTTACTAGCTGATTCTCAAACATTCAATATCCAGATTTTACAAAGTGATAAAAGCAGCTCTTATGTTGACTAAGTGGTAGTTTGTTTATAGAAATCCAGACACCATCAGCATCGCTGTCTCAACCTCCAGTGGCATAATATCAAAGGTATTAAATCAAATGAATTTTATTAATCTTTTATTTTCAGAAGTAGGCAAGGGCATGATAGCAGCCAAAATGCTCAATTTTGTTCCAAAAATTTACTACCAAATGAAAAAGAATTGAGACAATAACAGAGTTCCAGGCTTGTGTGTCCCAATGTGATTAGTATAAAGAATTTGTGTATTCACCAAGAAAACAACAGATAAACTGTCAATGAATTCCAATCTCACAAGGTGCAGAGAAGAAAGAAGTGCTAAATCAACATGATATACGGCAGCACAAAGACTATGACATTTCGTTCATTACAAACTTTCAAAACTTCTGCATTTTGAGCTTGAAACTAAAACTAGTGAAAAGCAAAAGCCAATATACATAACATATAGTAGTAACAGAACAAAAACCCCCAAAATAAGTCCAGAAAAGATGAAGGAACTAAAGAAAAAAAAATTGACCAAAATCTCATTAACTTAAACCTAAAATTCAGTTAATTATTTAAATAGGGAATAAAAGGTAGAAGATTATTTTGAATTTGCATCTGTGCATCGCATGTTTACACAGGATTACAGCACTTTCATTCTCCTTTAGACTATTAGGTTTTAATACCACACTGTACTTTCAGCAAAAGCTTCTATTCCGAGTTCTATACAATGTATAAGTGTTTATGCTTTTTACTGTTAGGATCAGTGAAACAGCATCTGAAGAGTCAAAATTTGGAAGGCAAAGAGAAACAACTTTAGGGTGTTTGGGAAAACAGTTTTTGAAGTCATTAAAATAAAAAATATTTTTTAAAAAATAAAGAAATTTAAAACTCATCGATACTACACAGAATCTGAATGTACAGTTAAGACTTCAAAATCTGCTGGAACATTCAAGACTATAAATATCTGCTTTTACCTTCTGCTTCTGGATCAGATGAATTTACTACACTAAATAACAAAGTTCCATCTCCATTTTTTTTCAGATAACCAATCTGTGAATAGAATCACAAAGATATAGAAGCAATCATTCAGAACTGTTCAAATTCAAAAAAGGAGCTGCTTACTTACAGAGAAAATTAAAAATTATTTTTAGCTGTATTGAGATCCTGCACTCTGATATTCCGTTTTTAATACCAAGAATCTTGGGTCACACTGATTTAACAGCACTTAGCAAATGCTTCAGAACAGAAGACTTAGGAGTAGAAGGTCATATATAGAACTCCTTGTTCATCTTTCTAAATCAAACCTAAAGTTTTCATCTGAACAAACCCAATTCCATTATCATTAGCATTAGACAGCCTTTCTGACTGCCAAGTCTAGAACATGAGCAGAACCAGAACTTCTATGCAACAATCTAAGTCACTGCTTGTTCTCAAATCTAGATTGAACTGCTTCTTTTCTTACCTCACCCACTATTTTTTTCTGATTAGAAGTATTCCTATGAACACATTATCAAATTCTTAAAGAGGAAGAAGTGCTGTGACAGACCTATTGAATCACACAACACAATGCTAAAAACACACATGTGAAAGACACTGGAGCAAACCAGGGTCTGTATAGAGTCAGATTTAATGTAACAAGCAAAGCTGATGTCAGAAACTGACTACACATGAATTGGGCAAAAAAATCCACCTTTAACTTTTCAGTTAATGGGGAAAATGAAAACTGCTCTGTCCCTACAGAAATATTAGTAACTTCTTCAAAGTAAATTGAAAAATAAAACTCTCCCCTATTTTGTTTTGTTCTACCCTCCCTCTGAGAAAGTTTAAAACTCTCTCCATGCAAGAGGCCAAAGCCAATGCTGGCATACAAGAAAACCAGAGGTGAGAAATGCTGGAAAGAGAACCAACAGGAACGGTACCTTCAAGCATTACCTGGACTTTGGGACATGCAGTGGGCTGTCTGGCTGATTTAACAGCCTAGACAATTAAGAGCTTCACAACTCGAGCACCTGTCTTGAAAATGGACTGCATCAGCATGAAAGGCCTTTTTAGCAAAGCCAGCAATTAGCAAAAGACTGGTGTTGCTTTGAAGAATTTTAAAAACGCCACTGTTACTTTGGAAGTTTCAAACAGCCTTCAATCCTAGCAAGTTTTCCAATTATCCAAAGAAACAGACTATACTGAAGCTAAACCTGCACCCACTATTCTTTGAAGCTTTACTTCCTAATCCAGTTGAGCCAAAGGTGACTGTATAACAAGTGCCACTGCTCAAGAAACAGACATTTAAGTTTGAAGACACAACACCACTAATGCTTCAAAGTAAAGTTTCTCCTGCAACAGCTGTTAAAAAAATAGGTGGACAAGGCAGGATGTAGCAACATCCTGATTCGTTTCTCAATTGCAGTGACCACTACAGTAAAGTGACAGACAAGAAATGAGAACAAAGGTGGTAACAAGACTCTGCACGATTCAAGTGTATCTCAGGATGGGTCTGTAATGAATGCCTGTAGCATCCACTCCAATCCTTGCATGAAGAAATGAAGGAATCCACCACCATTATCACACAGCTAGAAAAATCATAGTCTATAAACAAATCATTCTGAGAAAACTGCACCAATGGCATCGATGAGCTTGTCCTTCTAACCCTTGGAAGGACACAAAACCTAAACACATGCAACGATATCAGAATCACATTTAAGACTATCAAGCCTGCTCTCTTATCCTAGTCATTGAAGGATGCCCGTATTTTGTACTCATGCTACAGCTGACAGCTGCTGCTTGTACAAAACTACAAGAGGTTACAGACTCTTCTCATTGAAAACTTCTCATTGTAAGCAGTAATTTAACACTAAAAAATTCATGAATTCCTTAGGTGGGGGGCAGGGAAGGAGGAATCCTAATAACACTTCAACCTATCCCATAGTTTGCTTTTTCTGAGAAGCAAACAGTAAGAACAATGTGATGCTATTTTAATCACTTTCAATGCTAAGGCTGCAATTCAAGACTGAGCAACATTTCACTCCTTCCTGCAAGTGAATTTCCAAAGATATTCAATGCAAAATACAGCTTGTGACCCATACAGGACACCCTACAATGGGTTTCAGTGGGAACTACATGATAGGTAACAGCCATACTGGCAATCCACACAGAGCACACATCCTAGGTGTTACAGTCCCAGAAAACATAACACTAAACCTGTCTCCTAGCGTGAAAAAAGCACTCAACAGTGAAACACAAAATGGAATTGCAAACTGCACTGTGCAGTGGACCTTGCTGTTGGGTAGGTATCGGTTGATCCTATCCCGAGCTTCATCTGCTGCGTGTTCCACCAGTGCCAGGACGTGCTCCTCGGCAGTGCTGTCCGTCAGGCTGCACGCGTTCCCCTCCGGTTCAAAAATGCAGCTAAAAGAGACAAGAGGAGCAGCTGTAGAAATCAAAAGCCAAAACAAAACAAAGGGTTGAATTTTGGGTGTGCTTAATAGGACAATCAGCCCCACTCCTCTCCCAGTGTCAGTCTACTTCAGCATTTAAGTGGAATTACAATCATATTATGAACTGAAGCTTTGCAGCAGAAGCTGAGAACTACCAAACTACTGAACTTCAAAAATTCAATTGCTTCTGTACCTTGATGAAAATAAAAGTAGTATTACAGAATAGAGACTGGAAGTAAAACTGCAGTAACAGAGTGTGAATGCTGTATGTACCCTTAGTCTCCCACATGCATGAATATGCTATTTTCACAAATTCAAAACTGAAAAATGTAGAAAAGAAAATACTTGATGAGGGATGGAAACCGTGTAACTAATCAGAGAAAAAAAATCCAACAGGCTGCACATACGATGATTATATCATATAGTTACTTGCAGAAGTAGGACACAGCTTCCAGTCTAACAGGGAGCCCTTTAATTCCTATGTTTGTTAGTACTGGCAATTAGCATTCCTAATCAGTATTAATCACATCATTCCTTGTAAATGAAATTACAGAATTTAATTTCTATCTTTCAGTAGATCCCTTTTCATTAAAGCACCAGGAAAATGAAAATGTAACAGATAAGCATACCCAAGATGGAACAGGACATAGGTACCACATAAAATCAGAAAAAGGTAATAAAAGGAGAAGTGTGAAGGTATCACAGAATATGGCAGTCTTCATTATATTTTATATATAAAATAAACTTGGTACATCAAAATATTTCAGGGCATTAGATGGACATTAGACACTAGGGCCAAACACCTTAGGTACTGGGTAGAGCATCTCCTCACACCAAATCCATTTCTCTCTCCTGGGTTATCTTCTTCCATTTGCTTAGCTAAGAATTTCTCTCTGTATAGAGATTCAGATCCGATACACAAGTAAGTTTTGCTATTAAAGACAACAAAAAGATCACAGGATCATACCAAGACAAATGTGTTACACGATTTTTGTGTCATTGAAATTTAAGGAGGGGTGTACACAGCAGGAAACTCCTCAGCAATTGGCACTTTCTATCACACTCTACAGAATACTTGAAGGATAAGAATTGTGAGAGAATGTTCAGAAGGTTGCAACATCCTGAACAAAATTTTCAAGAACTACTTAGACATTAAGATGTCCAAGTGATCAAGTCACTTTTTAAACTATAGTAGAGGCCTGAGCTGCTTTGACACTTTCCAAATACTGACTTTAACGCTTCCTCTGTTTTTAACTGTGAAATGTGAAGGCTTTTAGGTTCAAGTCTTCCCCCAAAGCTCTTACTGTTCATCAAAAAGAATAGTATCAATCCTACAGATAGAAAAATACAAGTGTTTAAAAGGTCAAGTTAATTAGAAAAATCAACTTAATTCCAACTACTAAAGTTACATAAACATTGAAAAGAATAAGAAAGTAAATTCATACTATAACTGATTGCACAGAAACTGGTACCTGGATAACATTAAAGGTCAGCTATTTTTAACTGTCTGAATTGTATATTAAGGTGGATATTAAAGACAGAGCAGTACTGCATGGCTTGGCAGTGCCAATTTCTTGCTCTTTGGCAAACTACAAAAATATACCTGTAGTGGAGCTTATGTAAGAATTAATCCTAGGCACCATGCAAACCAAATCATGTATCTCCTAAAAAAAGAAAGAACCAAAGCCCAAACTACCTCCCCCTCAAAAAGGTACTTTCAGTTGACTTCTATACACAACCCATGAACAAAGGAAAAAATTACATATTGCTAATTCTCTATGATAGAGCAACATACATATTTCTGCATGCTGTCATTAGAATAGTTTCTGCCAAAAAAATTACTCTGTTTAAAATTATTTTTGAAGATACATGTTGCGGTCTTCTATTTCCACAAAACAACTACATTAAAATATCACTTTCACCAGACATTAAGGAGGATTGAATGCTTGAAGTGTAGAAGAGAATAAAAATCTGGCTGATTAGAACTCCAAAGTTCTCTTTTTTAAAAAAATGAGACAAGGTATATTTCACTTTTTTTACTTTGAAGGTTAGAGAAAGAAGCCTGCAGAACAAAGCTACATGATTAGATTATTTAGGACATGACTAGTGATGTTCTGTTATAGGTTTTCTTTCTTAAAGTTGCAGCTGATATAATGTGCTACAATTTAAATTCAACATCTATCGCTGGATGTTTATGCAAGAACACTGAACAACCTAAGTTGTTTGTAAATCACAATTTCTGCCAGGAAATGCATAAACTAAGTTGACTAGATTTTCTTGAAAAATTTTGCTAAAATTAGACTTTAGCTACAAAAACATGATTTTGTGACATGGGAGTCCCTATTAACTGGAAGATTACTATTGCTCTAGCAATGTTTTTTACAAAGAAGCTTAAAAGAATTCCACTGGGGAGATGATATCTGCTCCAGAAATAATCTCCTGCACCTACATATTCTGCCAGATAAGGTTAAAGTTCAATAAATTCATTCACTGATCTGGGGCCACTTTGTCCTCCCGAAAAGATCCTGTTATGTTTTGATGCAGTCAACCATCTTAGGGAAGGAAAAAAAAAGGACAAAATGCAAAACGTATCTGTGGCCTGTGGCTATATTCAAAATAAAGCACCATTTCCAATCATCATGAGAAGAAATTTCTCATTATTTCATATAAAGAAGGATAAAAATATCTATACAGACATTAACTGTGTTTAAAAGAATATGCAGTCACATTTTGAATTGTTTGTTTCAAGTTGGGAATCACTATAAATATATAAATCAACAAATAAAATGCAATAAAATTGCCCATTTATCCTATGGGCCTCAAGGCTGAAGAGACCTTTTTTTCCTCAGTTCTTTGCTGCTTTCTAATAATACAATAATATAATATATAATGCTTTCTAATAATACAAGAGCTGCAATAAGGCAGTAAGCATGCCCATTAAAACCTTTACCTAATAACTTCCTTATTTTGCTTTTTGGATTTCTTGGTAGTCTCTGCTTGTACAGGAACAACTTCAGGGACAGGTTCTTCAACTGCTGTATCTTCATCACCCAAAAGAGCTGCCTGCTGAGAAAAATCCATGTCCTGCATAAACGACATGCTGCGCTTCAAAGCTAACAGCCGTTCCTAGAATCAGAAAGGACAGAGCGGCAGGGACTTAACCTTTCCCTCATAGCCAAGATGCCATGATAATGGGATGGGATGGGAATGGCCATGGCCTTATTTTGTTCTTAATGTCTCGTTCCCAATGGCGATGCAACATGATTTGGTCATGGTAGCATGGCATCAGAATTTCTGCAGCCCAACTATCAAGAGAGAAACAAACAAACAAACAAACTGCATATGCAAAAACAACTACTTTACACAAAACTTACCATCACTGCAACACATGCACACACACACACGCTCACAGAGCAGCTCACCAAAACTTCATTTTATAAGCCAACAACTCTATGCGAGTAAAAAGCACACTTGTAACACACCTGAAAACTCCCCCACACCCAACAACTTGAGAAAAGTAGATATTTTGTGTTTATTCAGAAATAAAACTTAAATAAGATCTTGCTTAGCCTGGAGAGGAGGAGGCTCAGAGGTGACCTCAGCACTGTCTAGAACTACCTGAAGGGAAGTTCTAGCCAGGTGGGAGTTGGTCTCT
>JAWWEV010000083.1:55981273-56069460 GCA_035583235.1 Hafferia zeledoni
ACTGGAGTTGGCCCAAGGGTTGGACTTGATGATCTCGGAGGTCTTTTCCAACCCAATCAATTCTATGATTCTATGATTCCAAAGTTTCAGCCAGAGGCCATATTTCACAGTAGGGTTTTATACATGTGAATCTTAATTACTTCCACTGAGGCCAGGAGAAGAAGCTCCTACAGATTTCAGTGGTGCAGACATGGTTGAGAAACAAATAAAAATCACTGAGTTATAACAAGAATGCTATCAAGCCCTTAAATAGAGCTGCACTAACAGGCACTGCTATAGTTAATTGCAGAAAGATGAAATAACATTTGTTACTACTTAGTTCCCTTTAAGTATGAAAACAACAACAAAAAACCCCAATGAAGTTTCTGCTTATGTTTTTAATAGGTCTCTTACTTTGCTCATCATCTTAAAGCCTGTGTGCAGTATCTTCTTGGCTAGCTTGTAGTAAACAGTATCTGGTCTGTTGTAAGTCATTGCATTATCACACATCAGTTTAAAATCTGCCTGTAAAATACAACACAAAAGAACTGTTAGAATTTTTAAGTCCTCTGTTAAACGACTGGAAGATTCCCTTCCATCATGGTAGCTCCAAGCTAAAGGAGCAAATGCAATCCAAAAGGTAACGTAGAGTTGCAAAGCTTTGAGCCTTTTTTGCTTCTTTCAAGATGAGAAATTAACAGAAGGACAGAGCCACTAAGGTAACTTTTTATAGCATTTAAGCCAACTGCCTTTAATTAGCGAGATGATCACAGAAACACAAATTGAGAAGGTGACATGGAGGAGCAAACCATGAGCCAAGAAGCAGATAAAGAAGCATATGCAAGCTATACATCTAGTGATGACCTTGGGAAGTGCTGCAGTAAAGGCCAGTCTTTGGTTTGGCCAACATTTTTCAGCAATAAAACTGTTTTCTGCAACAACTGCCCTTCTTCTAAATGCAGAAAAGTGTTTCTGAGGATTCTTCTCTTAGATTACTTATTGTGATTAGTATATCAGAAATGAAAAGTAACCCTTTCAGCAGGTCTTGCTTTAGAGATTAAAACCCTATAAATTTTATTTCTGTATTAAACTTATGCCTATGTAATTCTCTGTTATTACATACTGTCATGTATCTACAATGAGTGTCCAACCCCTTTTTCACTCTAAAAGGACAGACTTTAAGCAACCAGTAGTCCTTAGACTACCAGCAGAAATTAAGACCTTCAGCAAAAAAAAAAAAAAAATTTGTCAGTCTAAATAATACTGCAATATTATTTTTTTTAGGTTGCTATCCCACCAGTTTAAATACTGCAACCTTTCCTGCACCTAAACAGAGTCACAAGAGTTTCCTTTCAAACCTCCCTTTTTAAGTAGTTGAATAAGAAAGTCCAGCAAGCCAGAATTGAGAGACCTCAAGGCACTGCTGATGGCAATGTTATCATGTATCTCTTTTTACTATTTCTTATAAATCTCTATAGTATACCTAACAACACAGAACAATCTTTGCCAAAGCACGTGTAAGAAATATAAGGCATTCTCTGCTCACCTTGCTAGACCTTTCAAAAGAAGAGATTAACCCTGAGAAGCAAGACAATGCTCTCTGTCAAGTCTATGCTTATGTGGTGCTAACATAAGCATAGACTCTGGAGGCCGCTAATACAACTTCATGCATCAGTTAGGGAAAACTCCTTTCCTTTCAGGAGCTGGCAATATCATGAAAAGATTTCTTACTTCACTGTCTGTAAGACCATAAAGAATCTAATAAAGTATTACAACAATAACAATACATATATTAGCTAAGGCAAGTTGCCAATAAACATGCCAAGTAACTTTTTGCCATTTCAAATGAAGAGATACGTAAAAGACAATTAAAGACAAAAAAATATGTTGTTATTGACTCTCATACAAGATCTTTTCTTGCAGACAAGTAAAAATTACATTTTAATCAATCTAACCAGGTCTAGATTAAAAAAGGAAATAAAAAAAAGCTTCAGGTTCTTCAATCACTTAAGTCTTTGTGATAGTCTTACTCCTGTTTAGCTGCATGAATTCCACAGAACTTTAGAACATGCTCTTGGTTTCCACAGTAATCTGTAGTAGACTGTAGTAGAATCTGAGAGGAGAGAGTATTTGTAACACACTGAATATGCAAAAGTGCTCAGTACTGAAAAAAAATGCACATTAACTCATGTAAGAAAGGCTTCTACAGTCAAAAAGAATCTTCAGTTTCTTACTAGCACTGAAATATCTACATCTCTATTAATTCACCTTGAATTCAGTGACTGATTTGTATTCATTTGCAGCAATTTTTTCCTTCATCGTACCAAAATCCATAGGGTGTTTTATTATCATAGAATATCCAGGAGCAATGGCATCCGTGACTGGAAAAGCAAAAAACCCATGAGGATCTTTCCTAAAAATAAAAACAAGACATTTAGATTTACAGCTGCAAAGAAAGCAGTCCTTGTTTCTATACCATAATATGACATAATAGTACTACTTAAAAAAGAAAAAAAAACACTAAAAGCATTCTCATAAAACAGAAGCATGTTTGACAATTTCCTGACAGAGGAAAGCATTTGATTACACATATGCAGACTTTTTGAAAGACATTAAAATAAGTCTTTCAATTCAATAATCAAATGATCAATTCAAGCTAGTTCTTGTAATTCTTAATTAATTCTTGTATGCTTTCTATATGTCTACACACAAAATTGCTCTTTTGGCTTCTCTGAGTTGAAAAACAAAAAACCAATTCTTCTTGTTCATAAGGTCCACTAAAAATAAATACAATGCTTAATATTTTTGAATGAGTTCCAAATTCAGCTTTATTACTAGGTAATAAAAAGGGGGTTTTGTTAACATGAGATACAGGTTTAAGCTCTTACTGAAAACAATAAACAGCCTCTCCAAATTAAGAGGATTATCAAGTAAGCAGGTATAAATTTGTTTTGTATCAGACAGGGAACACAGAATAAAACAAAATTAAATGAAAACAGTTCCAAGTTTTAAAGTATTATAGAATCATAACTGGGTTTTAATCCTTAAGTTATTCATATTTAATAAATTTATAATGGCAATGTATCCTCTGCCCAAAACACTTATTTCCCTACCAAATGCTAGAATTGCAAAGTTGGTAATAATTTTCCTAAACCAACCTTTAAAAACCACCAGGTCTGGCATGGATGCAAGGCACTATTTTCAAACAGAAAACCAGGATAAGAAGTTGTAAAGTAACACATATAAATATGCATTAGACACTGTGGACACAGCTGAAGACACAACACGCTTCATACCTTTGAAGCTGCCGAAGGAAGTGTTCCAGTAACTGCTGGATCGGTGTGCTCTCATTTTCAGCTGCAGGTTGAAATGAAAGCACAGATAAGTTCAAGGAAACAGAATACAGGTTTATTTATTTACTTAGAAACATAAATACCACGGCAAAAATCTTAATTACAAGTAAATCTTGTAAGGATCTGAAGCTCAATGTGACCTGGATTTTAAAGCAGAAGTACATTACATTATATTTCTAAGCATGTACTGCCTATTTCTTGACCTTCACTATCTTCTGAACTTTCATCACATTAAAAATTAATAGACATGCAGATGTAATGCTGTCTAGAAGCTCTAAGAATGTATACTAATAAAGAATATGTAATAATAAGATTGAAATAACGTATTATATATTTTTACAGGAAAAGTGAAACTTTGTTGCTCAAATAATGTAGTTGGGAAATCCATATTCTTATAACATGTTATCAGTGCAATTTTAATGGTTTCTTTACCATTAACCCCATGCAATTTCCTTCTCTGAACCTTTCAATCACTGAGTGACAAACAGATGCAGATGTGCTGGCAAGAGAGGTACTGATTACAACTTCACTTCCTGTACAGATTACACAATTAATACTACTCGTTAACTACCTGTTCCATACACATATTTCAGAGATACTGGCTTTAATTTGAAGTCTGAAACACTAAAAATGCATCATGATGGAATTTAGAATTAAAACTCCAGCTCCTCACCATGGCAGTGGAGAGTATTCCCCTTCTTAACCAGAATAGGTAAGGTAACTAATTTCATGTGCAGTCATAATTAGGAAATTCCTCAAGGAATTACTTGTCAGTCAAAGAGCAGTATTCCAAAGATAAGACTCACAATATTCCTAAGACCCAGCTTTTTGCTATTAGGTTCCATTTTTGAGCAAATGTGTAACTGAGATCATGATGTATTTGAAAATTCTTTTAAGTAAAAGTTTCCACTGGATAAGGCTGAGTTTTAACTATTAAGCAATGGCTACAGGTAGAAGAACCATGGCAAAATCTAAAAAAATACACACACGAAGTTGCCACAAAGAGCTGATAAGTATTCTGGCTGATGATGAGAATTAAAGAGGATTGGGAAATGAAAAGCAGGGTGGTGGGAAGTGGTGTCTATGGTCTTTAGAGACACCCTATCACAACTTCATTTTGATGAAAATAGAGATACCAAAACTCCACATAGCTTACAAAAAAAAAAAAAAAAGACAATAACAACAGCTAAGCAGTCTCCAAAAGATTTTTTTTGCCTTGAACTAAGCAAAACTTAGTTTCAGACTTTCCGATCACTGTTCTGTAAACGCTACTGAGAAGGCATTAGGGGAACACTCTGCACAATAGTAATTTTATGCTACCTTTATTCTGCCAAGTAACAGAAGTCAGAGACAGATGTCCTTGGCAACTTCAGTCACTTGAAAAGAAACCTACTAAAATGTGTAAGCATCATGAGGAATATTGACTTTTTAGACAGCAGAAAGTTCTGAATGCTGGAAAAAGTAAAGTTCCTAGATTCATGAAAATTTTGGGTTTTGGTACCTCTGATAAAGCTTTGTTGTGCACGCATTTTAAAACAACAAAAATTATTTAATTTTTCACACTACTCACCTGGCTGAGTTCTGCATGCTCTGACAGGACGATCTGGAGGAGGTTCAACCTCTACCTTTTTCCCAGGATCAAAGTCATCAGTTTCTCCTTCAGTGTCACACTGTTCTTTCTCCCTTTTCCTCTTTTTCTCTTCCTAGCACAGCAAGAAGATGTATTTTAGAAGAACATACTTGGAACGTGCAATCCCACACACATCAAAAGACAGAGAGTGATTTCTTTCATTTGGAATAACCATTCTATATCTGAGTCATAATACAGCTTAAACAATACTGTATTCATTTTCACTAACATTTTTTCAATTTTCTTCTCCATTTAAAGTGAACTGTTCAGCTTTTGTGACTTTGTATTTAATATAGTATTGTACTATCATTACTGTACTTCTATTGAAAAGAATGTTGAACTCTGAAGCTGCTTATATGCAAAATTGCATGATAATAAGCTACATCAGAGAGCAAAGGAAGTTAATTTGCTATTCAGTAAAGCCAGTCTGTAAGCTCTGCTTTGATCAGTGTGTTTCTGTTTGGCACATTGAACAGGAATGAGTAAAGTATGTCATAATTCAGAAAGACTACAAAAGAATCATAAGAAATGCTCTGTAAGAGTCGTTGCAGTTCATGTTCTCTTCCTGAGCCTCACGTGCCTAAGCCATTCTGATAATCTTGCAGTCACTATCCATGTTTGCAAACAAAGTTTACTTTCATTAACCTTCTTCAGACTACAGTTTTGTTTCTTAGCTATCTTTTAGTTTATTTTTAATGCACTAATAATGAACTTCGGGGGAAAAAATCCAAATAACCCCCACACTGCAACACAGCAAAGGCAACTGATGCTGCAAGATCTTGTATGAAGGACAGTTGTTGTTTTGCTACATTTCAAGTCCCAGCCATACTCTTAACTGAAACATTTGTGCTAAGAAAATTCTACTGTATTCAAGAGCTTCTGAATAATCCTTTGAGATAAATCACTTTCAAGTAACTGAGTCTAACAAATCAATTGGAAGTGGCAGATGTTAGCCACAAACCCATTCAAAGTAGCACTGAAAAAATCACGATAGGAGCAAAACTACATGACAAAAACGAACCAAAAAAGCAGAGAGGTAAAGAATCATTAACACACAAAAGAAATACTATTAAATTAAACTGTACAAGTAACTGTACTGTCAATGCCTTCTTGCTGATTTTAATCTAACTCCTCAAGGTTCAACACAAACAACTAAGGTGACCACAAATTTGCTACTAACAAAGCCACAAAGCCTTGCAAGCAGGTCATTCTAAGTGCCAACATAACTACTGTAGCACAGTACTCAACAAAACAGATTTCAGAAAGCTCTTTTGAGTAAACATATCAATTTCCAGTAACTTGGCATATATCAGGAAGAGAAATGCAACTTAGATTTATCTGAAAAGCTGAAAATACCATCACTCAAAGGGCAACAAAACATATTTGTGACCTGACTGAAATACAAAACATCAAACTCAAAAACTGAAGTATTCATTCAAACCAAATAAAGAAGAAAATTAAGCAGTTATAAGAAGGAAGCTTTTAATTTGTTCATAGAATCATCACAAAAATATCTCTTTTAAACGGCAGAAACACACCAACACACACACAAGGGTTTTCTATACTTGCCAAGCACTGTCTCTAGACAATAAGCTTCTTAGAATAGTGATTTCAACAAACAAAATCAGAAAAGCTCTGGTACTCCGCATGAGTTTTCGATCTGATACACAAGTATGAAGATTGGTATGTCTGAATGCTAAAAATCCCAGCTTACCTTTCTCTTTCTTCTTTCTTCATCATCTAGATGTTTTTCTTTTTCCTTCTCTGACTTTTTTTTCTTTTTTTTCTTCTTTTCTTTATGTCGTTCTCGCTCATGATCTGATCTGTCATCATAGTAACTTGAATCATGCCCTGACCCAGAGAGTTCGGTCACTTCGCTTCCTCCAACTTTAAGCACCAGTTTTAAGGGTTTTTCCAAAGGTTTATCCACATAATCTAAATTAAAAAAAAAAAGAAAAAAAATCATAAATGCACAGGGAGATGATAGCACAGAGCAATTAGAGAGTCACAGAATCAATTAATTGACCTCTGAGGTCACTGAATCCAACCTAAGGTCGAACATCACATTGTCAACAAGACCATGGCACTGAGTGCCACATTCAGTCTTTCCTTAAACACCTCAAGGCACAGGGACTCCACGACCATCCTGCGCAGCCCATTCCAAGATATAACCATCTTTTCTGTGAAGAAATTCCTCCTAATGTCCAAACTGAATCTCCCCTGGTGCAGCTTGAGGCCACATGTCCTCTCCTCGTGTCACTTATCACCAGAAGAGCCCAACCCGACCCGGCTGCACCTCCTGTCAGGTTGTAGAAAGCGATAAAGTCACCCCTGAGCATCCTTTTCTCACACTGATCACCCCCAGCTGTGAGGTTTCTTACAGAAATACTGTTTATAAGAATTTGCTGCAGGTCAAACATATATACAATAAATATGGGGGAAAAAGCAATAGCTAAGACTAATAAACCCAAACCAATAGACAGTCGTTCAGGACACGCTACGTTGTGATTTCCCCACGGACCTTGAACACGTAAGAAACCGACCCCTCCTCCCTCGGCTTTCCCGGGAAACGTTGCAAGGTCCTTGTCAGCGTCAGGTAAAATTAAGGATCAGTCAAGCACCGCAGTGACCGGATCCCAGAGAAAAACCACAGGGACCGCGGGGACAGACCGACAGCCGCGGGGACGGACAGATAGACGCGGGGTCGGACGGGCCGACAGCCGCGGGGACAGCGAGACAGCCGCGCTCACAGCCGCGGGGACGGACGGACAGCCGCGGGGACGGACGGACAGCCGCGGGGACAGCGGCGCCCACGGCGCCCGTCCCGCCCCGCCCCGGGCCCCCCGGGCCACCCTCGGCACTCGGACCGGGCCCCTCCCTCGCCCGCCCAGACCCGCAGCGATGCCGCTCCCGCCGTGGCGGGGAAGGGACGGGCACGCCCGGGGCACACGGAGGACCCCGCCGGCCCTCACCGCTGTAGGCGGTGGCAGAGGTGGAGCGCCACTCTGCCTTCTCCGCTTTGTGCTTCTTGTGCTTCTTCCCCATGGCGGAGCCGCCGCCGGAGCCAATCCCGCCGGAAGCGGCGGGGCGGGCGGACCTTCCCCCGGCCCCGGGGAGGAAGATCCGGGTGAGGGGCCGATCCCGCCCCACCCCGCTCGGCGCGCTCTTTACGAACCGGCCGTGCCCACACCCGCGGCCCCGGCCCGGTCCGCGCCCCTTCCTGCCGCCCCAGCGCGCCGTGCCCGATCCCGTGTCTGCCCTGAGGTGATTCCCGGTCTCCAGCGCCGAGGGAAGGAGCGGCCTGCCCAGCCGGGCGCCACCGTCTCCTGAAGGAGGGAAGTGTCGATCCCCATCCCGGTGGGCGCGGTGGGCACCGGGAGAGCGCTGGCTTTGCCTGGGCGCGTAGCAGTCCCTGGAAATCACCTCTCCTCGGTGTCGCTTTGCCCCTAGGAGCGGAAAGGATGGATGACGCCGCAGGGGATTTGAAGCAGGCGCTCCCAAACGTGTGTGACAACGTTCAGATCCATGTGGAAGTCCATCAGAAGTCGAGCAGGTCTCTGGTCTCAGAACGTAACTTGCTGCAACTTGTGTCTGTTTCCTTTTGGCTCCTGCTGTGCACCCACAGGAGCCCCCAGGACTCTGCTCTGCCTTCTCTGTGCTTTTCCATGAGTTTCCACATGCAACTCTCTTCCTTGGACTCAACAAATCTTCTCTCTGTTTCACTTTGTGCATCACATTGGTGGCCACATTCTGGACTTGCTCGAAACTGCACACAGTGCTCCAGATGTGGTGCCACAAAGGCAGTAGATGGAAAGAGTCACTTTCCTAAACATTGGAACTCTTGGTAGCACAGCCTAAAATAAGGTTATCCTTATTTGCAGCAGGAGCACGCTGCTGACTCATTGCCAATCTGTCCACCAGTGACCCAGGCCCTTTTCTGCAAAACTGCTTTTGTTCAGCTTGGCCTCTGATCTGTTCTGTTACCTGAGCAGTGGATGGATAGATAGGATTTCACGTTTACTTTTGTTGAACCTCAACAGGTTTTTGTCAAACCATATCTCCAACCTGCAGAGGTCCCTCTGAACAGCATCCCTGCTCTCTAGATTACTGACAATCTGCTTGCTTTGGTGTTACTCATAAACTTGCTGCCATTGTTTTCCATCTCATTGTCAAGGGTGTAAATGAGGGTGTAAAAACAGTGTTGGTCCCAGTGCTAACAGCATCACCCAACCTTTCCCCTCCTGAGTTATTGAAAGCTCTGCTTGGTCTCTGTATTAATAATCACAACCCTCTGAGCTGGACAGTCCATCCGCCTTGCTGTCCATTTATCCTGTCCTTACCTCACCAGCTTGGCTATCTGGATGCTATGGGAGAGCGTGTCCAAGCTGTAAAATACCCACTGCCTTCTTTGTGTCAGGCTTGAAAAACAAGGAAGTGGGAATTTGCACTGGTCATACATCACTGAAATTGCAAAACTAAGTTAGAGCCTTTCTGAAATCTTCAAATGGTATTCCTTTTTTTTGTCTCTTCCACTGGAATTCTCCTTATAGTATGTCCCCATCCTAAGGCATCAGCTGTCCTCAGACTTGAAAGTATAATGGAGCTTCCAAGTTAAGCTTGCCAAATTCAGTCTAGTAGCTTGGCTATGAGTTTTTCTGGTTTTCCTGCTGAAACACAGTCAGATTGAATAACTGATTTCCCTTCTTGAAACCTAGTTGTGTTCTTCTGTGTCCCCTGATATGATCTCAAGCAGAGCAGGTAGTATTCTTTGGATTTTATCTTTTCATACACAAATTAGAAACGGGTATCAAACTTGTTGCTTTTGTAAACAGACTGTATTTGACAGGGGTTTTTTTCCTGCAGAATATTGTGGGGTGGTTGAGTGGGGGGTTTTGGGTTGTTTTGTTGTTTTTCTCTGTGCATGTGTGAGATGAAAGCTGTTTTCCATGAAGACCTAATGTATGAAATAAAGCACTTTGACACTAGTTCATACTTCCTCATACATTTCAATGCCATAAAGTAATAGTGTTTCTTTCTTTTTAGTGTCGCTAAGAAAGAAGATATCAAGATGAGCGTCCTAAAGCTGTTGAACAGACATACCATTGTGTTTGGTGATTACAAGTGGACAGAGTTTGATGACAGTTTCCTTAAGAACAATGTGCACTCTGTGTCAATTGTGGATACGGAGCTGAAACTGAAAGACAGACAGGTATTTGCAGCTCTGCTCATATGCCTGTGAACTAGTTGCAGACAGGCTGGTGGTGGTTTAGGGACATAAACAAGACAAGGTCTATAGGATGGTGTACTGTCTCTTACTAGGCTGACTAGTATAACCAGGGAAAACACAGCTAAGTTTTTGGGCCTACACTGCTTAATAAGGTCTGAAACAGAAGTAGTAGACTGAGAACTATAGCTTTCTATTCTTATAGTTAGCTCTGAATGAGAAATACGATGCATTAGAAATCTTTTTATGTTCCTTCTAGCCTATTAACTTGAGCAAAAGCAGTCTTTGCCTTCATATTTTTCATCTGAATGAAGAAGGACCAACCTCTGAGAACCTGGAAGAAGAGAATGAGGATATCACTGCAGCCCATCACTGGGTGCTACCAGCAGGTACCTGTGGAATATTTCTGGAAGGTCTAGAACAATTGCAATGATAGAAAATCTTGCAAAGGCTAAAAGTGTTTATAGAGTTACCTGTTAAAAGGTATTATTTGTATATGTTGTTGAACTTTGTCCTTTGTCTATGGAGCCAATGTATTTGGACCTTTTTCTTTATGGTTCTGACCAAACTGCTACAAGAGTTCCAAAAACATCATTTATTTCTCTAGTACTCATGGATGTGTGCAAGTAACTGGTCTTGTGGTCTAAAATGTTTAGTCATAATCAGTGGCGTTCAAGATTTTAATCCTACAAGCTACATTCAAAATTTTAACTTGGAGATCCACAAGAAACTCATCACTTTAAATATTCATTTTCCAGCGCTCACTGCCAACTTCCAGCCCCCAAGACAGTGTCGCTCTTGTGTTTGAAACAGACAAACAAAGAGATTTAGAGTCCTCAGAATGCTTTCTGAGGAGAAAAATATGCTTTGCTTTGCAATAGGGCACGACCTGCTTTTTGCTGTCTTGTGCTTGGGGAATTTGGATTCTGTGCCTGGAAGAAGCACGTGTGTGAGCTTAAGCCCAAAGAGACAGTTATCCTGAAGCATTTCCTACTCTTTATGTGTTTTGAAATGTCTAGCTATCCATTACATTTATTTTCAAAAAAAAAATCAAACTGATACATTGACATTATTCCCACATTATTAGGGTTTATAGTTGTTTG
The DNA here is from genome assembly GCA_035583235.1 of Hafferia zeledoni. NCBI lineage: Eukaryota > Metazoa > Chordata > Aves > Passeriformes > Thamnophilidae > Hafferia > Hafferia zeledoni. The sequence goes on from JAWWEV010000083.1 coordinate 55,992,563, forward strand.
GTCCTTTTTTCTTTTCTTTGCTGAAAGTTAGAAACTAACTGCTAGGAATGATTGATACTCAATGACAACTTTAGTTTTTTATGCATTATTCAGCCACATGCTTTTTTTGCTCTTGGTGTTAAAAGAAACCAAACCAAAAACAAAACCCAAAGCTAAATAATAAAATTTGCTGTAGAAACCCTCCTCCCACCCCAACTTTTCATAGCTCCCTATCTTGAAGAAATGTAGGTCCATCCCTTATTGAGGGTGGAAAGAATGCTATTTGTCCCTTCGTGTTAAGAAATTAACATTAATTTCTTGCCACAATTATTTGACACTTTTGAGCAGTTTGGGAAATTGCTGGATTTGTCTATTAAGAAGACGTGTTTGATTTTTGAAAAATAACTCCCATGGAGTGTTTTCCAGGTGTTCTAATTGCTCTTGTATATCTGTTCTTAATGCTTAGTTGAGAATAATTTGAAAACTATTGTGCTGCAGTGATAGATTACAAGTTCCTAAATTGATTTATTCTAAACAGGTATATAATACATTGCTTTTGCAGCTGAATTCCATGGCCTTTGGGAAAGTCTCATATATGACACTGAAGTAAAAGCAAACGTAAGTTGAAAATTAATAGCAATAAAGATTACTTGAGGAGAAGTAAGAGCTGAAGTGAGGCCTGTTTGAAGTTTGCTGCATCCATAGAGATGTGGGTGCAGGCTTGGCAGAAGGGAATGAGAGTTTAACTGGTGTTTCTGGGAGCAGCTAGGCAATTAATTGGCTTGGCAGTAATGTCAGCCAGCAGTGTCACTGTTTGTAAAATGCACATTGAATGATTGGACTAGAGTGAGTGCACTCCCACTTGAATGCTGGTAAGACATTTGGAAGAAACAAAACAGTTCCATGGGGTCATTTTCTAGCTTGAAGATTCTGTGCATTCTTCAAAGGTTGTGATGATAAATACCAGAGCTTGTAGAATGGAAATATCACAATCTGCAATTCAGTCATTGTGATGTGAATATAAACCACAGGTGAATTAATTCAGTTGTTCTTATGACAGCACTCATCGAAATCTTTATTGTGCTTCTTAAAAAAAAGGACCTTCTAACTGACATTTTTTGACACAAATAATTAAATAATTAGCTTATTTGTAATACCATAGGTACGGTATTCTCACTCAAGTCTTTATAAACAAATACAGTAAAGCAAAACATTCCAGTGATTGTACTTCTTTATTGATAAGGTAAATAAATATCAATTAACACATCCACATTTGTCTAATTTGTGGAACTGCTTTGTAAGTCATTTCTAAAATGTCAAGACTATCTAGTTAGACCTGCTGATGTACTGAATAACAGCAAGCTGATCACTGTTGACTGTAAGTGTATATTGATAGAAGGAAATGGTTGCTTTTAATGACTGAAACTAGGACTGCTTCTGTAAAAACAATTGTGATGAATCTTCATTCTTTAAAGCATGGACCTGCCTGGGCATGCTGGGGTTCTACAGGCTCTGAAATGTTCAGTGTGAATTTTCAAAATAGTACAGTCAGTGTTGATAGAATATTGAAAAACACCTGGATTAAGTACAGTTGGTTTTGCTGTTGTGTAACTACCCCACGTTGAGCATGAGATATTGCAGAAGAGCTATTGTATTGTCCTATTAACACATAGGGATCAAAAGCACATTACAGGAAAGAGCAACAGAAGGTAACGGGGTATCAGGTGTTATTATAGGTAAAAGCCAGTACAGATCCATACCTGAAATTCAAACTCATTTTTTTGAAAGAGTTCTCTACTTTCTAACTCTAAGTAGTTCTAAAAGGAAGTAGCAGTATTTTTAGAAGCAAGGATTCAGGGAAGTACATGCAATTTCCTTTATTTGCAAGGATAAACAATCTACAAATTCGCTGCAGTAGCTGATACAAATGCTTCAGTAGAAAGGAAGTAAAATGTGACTGGAAATGCTTTGATTGGCTGATTACAACAAACTGAACAAATTTATAGCTGTACATTTAACAGGACCTGGAGTTTGAGTCTTTGACTCTTTGTGTTTGGGCAGCTTGTGTTTTATAGACACACTGTGAGTGGGGCAATGGAAAATGAAAATAATTTCCCTTCCTTAAAGCATTTAATTTATTAATTTAAAAGCTCTGGATCTCCATTTGTGCCCAGTACGTACTATTCTTGTTCTTGAGGGTGGGACAGAAACTAATTCCCATCCTTTGCAGAACTAATTTTGCCTATGACTAAAAGACATGAGCTCTTGTTGTTGTTGTTGTTGTTGTTACAAGCGCACAATAGACACGACTAGGAGATTGCTTCTGTCTGTAATTGTATTTGCTGTTATGTCACTAATTTGTGTCTCTTTTTCTCCTCTTCAATTAGTTACTTGATTATGTGACAACAACACTATTATTTTCCGACAAAAATGTTGACAGCAACCTGATATCGTGGAACAGAGTTGTTTTGCTGCATGGTAAAAATTATCTCCCTTAAATGAAGTAGATTCACTGGCCACCTGTTTACACTTTCCTTCTGGAAAAACTTTTATTGTAGTGCTGTTGTAGTGAAATTGGATGACAAAACAGCAGAGAAGTATCCTCTCTATAATATAAGTTTAGATGTAATGTCAAAGTGAAATCAATGCTCATGTGTACCATATTTTGCAGGAATTTAAATTCTAAAATTTACAGTGCAGTGACAACTGGGGGGGGGTTAATTTTAATTTTTAAGTGATATTGCAGCTCTTTTATGTGAAAAGCAAAAATAATGCGGATACTGAAGACATTAGGAGGCATATATTAGTTGTCACAGTATTAAATATTTTGTTAGTTATGGCTTTATAAAAACTCTGAGGAAACTGGGAAATCAGTCTGTGTGTTGTGCTGTTTACAGTGGGTGTTCTATTGCCAAGTGTGAGGACAGTGCTCTCACTAATTGAGTAACTATTGTTTCAGTGAAGCCACAGTCTTTGGTTAGTCCTGGTTTACTGTGGAGGTTATATCAGAAACAAGATTAGCATCAACCAATTCCATTTTCTTGCAAAATGCAGCTTGCTGTTGATTAATTGCAATTTTGTCAAGAATGGTGTTAAAATATAAAAGGTTATAGGGGAAATATTTGTTATTGAACTTAAGTTATAACTGTCAATTCAGAAGCTGCAGGATGTTTTTGTTTATTTCAGACTGTTAATGTATTTATGATAAATGTATTTAATTTTAATAATGAGCATATAATTGTGATCACAAAGAAATTAATTCTAGGAAATCTACAACTGTTGTAGTTCAAAATACATTTAGGCTGTAATGGCTGTCCTGTCTTTGAGTGGAAGTACTGTCATTTGGTTCACATTAACAGTTTGTTTAGCAAACAAACTATAGATTCATACTCTGTTTAACTATGCTTGTACTTGCCTGTTTGGAGAAAGTCTGCGTGGCTCTTCCCCAGGGTGTCAAGCTAGATCCAAAAGGTTTGTCCCAGAGCACACTTCCCAAGATGCCGTGGGTTGCCCTAGGGAAGAAATTTCTGGAAAAGTGACTGATCAAAGTGTTGTGATGTGTTTTCATTTTTAATGTTAGGAGAGAATGTTTCAGGTGTACACAAGTTTTAGTGTAGCACTGGTTATTGAGAGTGCTGATAAACATAAGCTCTGCTAGGATGGTACATTTTGCTTCTGTGGCTGTTGTGTGTTTTAACTTAACAGTGTCTGTATACAAACTGTTATACTAACTACATTAATAACTGAAAATTACATAAATTGGAAGGTCAGCTCTGGGGCTGCTGTGGAGTAAGCAACTTTCTTGAAATACTCTGATGTACACATTCATTGTCTGCTGTCTTTTTATTCTACAATTAGTGATATGATGAAATAGAGTAGTTAAAAAGCTGTTACATGTCATTAACAATGATGCAGATTCTGTGTAATGTATGGATCTAATTTCAAACCAGGCCCTCCTGGAACAGGGAAAACTTCTCTCTGTAAAGCATTGGCTCAGAAGCTGACAATTCGACTGTCATACAGGTGATAATTTTTTTGAAATTTTTCACTTTACTCTTGATAGTTGTTCTTTTTCACTAGTCCAAATATATTTAATATTTGATTTCAAGTAACCTATGCCAAGTGCTAATGTGTCTGGGTTTTTTATAGTGCCCCTGGCTAGCAATAAAATTAATCTGATAGACTGGTTAGGATATTGTAATGCATTTTAAAATGTGTAATTATTTGTGCCCAGATGTGTGAAACAAATTCCAGTGATGATACAGTAATTTGTGCTCTCATCAATAAATACTGAAGGGCAAAGGATCGCAGAGTATTTTGTTCTTAATTGGTAGTAATTTTGTAACCAATTTTCTTTGTACTTGTCTGAATACCACAATTTGCAGAGGTCAGTTTGTATATCAGCCAAGTAATAAGAATTAGCCTTAAAGTTTATAGCAACTTAGCAAATTCATTTTAAAAAATGAATTTTATATGAAATATGAGATGTAACATAAATAATGGAATGATCTGCCTCTAGCCCAAGCTGAATGTATGAAAAACATGGGCTGTATGTTGTGTGGTTGAGATATTTTGTCATAAGAATATCCCTGCAGAGCTAAGTAGATAAGTTTAATACTTTTATATGGGTTCTTGCTGTGCTGAAGAAAATCTTCCATGGACAGAAGAATGAGGCAATTAGCATGATCACTGTTACTGAAGCTGTTTTTAAATAGCACCTGTTCTAATAAAGAAATTCTAATAGCAATTTAATATGAAGAATTCTGGTAAGACACATTGCTGGAAATGCCAATTGAAATGAATATTATGTTTTGAAAAATAAGTGCTAAGTACTAAGGCACAGAATACCAGGGTCAAAAAGGAGGGCATGAGACTTATAGGAGTTAATGATATCACTGACTTTTATTTACAATAGAGCTGATAATTCTTTTTTCTTTTATACTTCAGGTATAGATATGGACAGTTAATTGAGATAAACAGCCATAGCCTTTTCTCTAAATGGTTTTCTGAGGTATGTATTGGTGTAGCTAATTGAGTAAACACTGTGTTTTAGAAATTACACTGTGTGCGTTGAGCTTGTTTTGTAAGTGCGTGCACCAAAGATCACTTACAATAATTAATATGTTTGCGAACGCTTAAATAGAAGTTATATTAGAAAGTTACTTTTAAAAAAATGGGTGTTTCCATCTTCAAATATGGCAAGCCTTGGAAAGTTGTGTGATAAGGAAATAAACATACACATATGGTGTCTTTCTAGAGTGGCAAGCTTGTAACCAAGATGTTCCAGAAGATTCAAGAGTTAGTTGATGACCCAGACGCTCTTGTATTTGTACTGATTGATGAGGTATGACTCCAATAGCATTGTTGGGCATAAAATTTAGCAGAAAGTAAATCGTTGGGGAGAAACTGTAATAGTGCTCATCTGTAAAGAACAGTAAAAGCACATCTGTGCTATTTCACAAGCTACATAACTTTGTGCAGAAGAGTGGATTTTAGCCTTCACTGCTGCAGATTTGAGAGATTTGGAAGGAACACAGTAAGATTTAGCAGGCAAATTCCAGCTGAAAATGAATTGAAGCCTTTCTTGGTGGAACTTCTCTTGCTGCTGTGTGTTTACAAGTGAAGTATTGTTTTAAACTTCAAAATAGCCTAGATTTGTATTATTTTTGCTCTTCCATTTGTTGTAAAGTTCTAAAAACATTAATATCATTCAGTTTGTTGTCTAGTTTCTCTTCAGAATTGCATACCTAAGGAACTTAAAAACTGTGTACTTTGTTAACTTGTTATATTGCTATGGGGAAGCTCATTCTAAATTCAATGTATTCATTATTCTGATGGTGTGTCCCATTCCCTTGACCCCCAAAATTTAATTAAAATGAAAAGCAGCCTCTGTTCTGCTGTTTAAACGTGAATTTCACTCACTGCACTTTGCTTCCTTAGCAGGCCTTTCCTTCTGCCTGTAAACTCCTACTTAATTAAAGAGTTTGAAGATGGAGTTTTAGCTACCAGGCACAAGGATCTGAAGGTGTATTGGCTGGGTTATTTGTTTGCTGCCAGAACTCCAAATGCGCAATCTTTTGGGAGTTTTTTTGTGTTTGGTGAGTTTTTGTTGTTGTTTTTGTTGATTGTTTGGGGTTTTTTGTAGGTGGAAAGCCTCACAGCAGCCCGCAGTGCCTTCAAGGCAGGCACGGAGCCTTCTGATGCTATTCGTGTGGTGAATGCTGTACTGACACAAATAGACCAGATTAAAAGGTAAACTGTCATTATTGCAACAGCAAAAGGTAGTTGACAATTTCAGGATTCCTGCTAAATTTCAATTCCCCTACTTGGAACACTAAACCAAATTGGTTAGTGAATTACTTTTTGTTAATGATGCTGGTTTTGAAAACAAGTAGGAGTAATCCACTAGAACATTTTGCACATACCTGAATGGTCAGTCAAATCTACAGACTGTATACTTCCCTTAAAGATAGAGAGAGAAAAAGGGCAGATCATCATCATGTCTGCTTGGAGAGACAAGTGTAAGCTGAATGGAGAATTTGTTCACTGTATCCAGCTTCTGGATGTCAATCTAAAGCAAACTTGAACAAAACATGATTTAGAAGCTGTTGTTAATGTTCCTTGCTTTACTTTGTGTGCTGGATTTTGTGCTGTATATCGGCTTTTTTTTATTCCGGCCACTTCCCTTTTCTTACTGCCCATCCTTGGCACTCTTTGCATAAGAATGCCCTGGTATTTGGCTCTGTCTTGCAGCTAATTAAACATTAGTGGTTTATTCACACACAAAAGTTGACGGATTTAATCTAAAACCAGCTGTGGTTAAGAACACTTTTTCAGTATTTCTTAGAGAAAGGAGATGTTCTCTTTTAAGCTCACTCTGAAGTCATTTGCAGTTAGAGTATGTCACATTGCCAGTTAAACTGTACTTTCTACTGAATTGAAATGCAAAACATGTAGATTAAACTTTCAAATTTACAAGTCTTCTTTTCATAGTATTTTTTTTTTTTGTAGCAGAAACTATGTCAGTAGGTTCTAGATAGTTAATGTACATAAATTCTAAAATAGGGTTAGGGAAACTATGGACATCGGAGAAACAACTGAAAGAGAGACTATGCATTGAAATAGGCTGGGGGTAACTGGCCAACAGCTTCAGGTCATTTAATGTGATTGCTGGTTGACAAGAGTGATGTGACTGCCTATTGCTGAAAATGATGTGAGTCATAAGAAGGGAGGTCTCAATTTACCAGTCCAAAAAGGAGATAAAACATGTGACCTAAAAATCTGCTTTTGTCTTGAAGGTACCCCAATGTAGTGGTCCTGACTACTTCGAACATTACGGAGAAAATTGACATGGCCTTTGTAGACAGGGCTGACATAAAGCAATACATTGGACCTCCATCTACTGCAGCAATATTTAGAATATATCTTTCTTGCTTGGAAGAACTGATGAAGGTAATACGTGAAAGCAAGACTGTAAAATGTCCTATTTTAATAAATTTTACATTTTAACTATACTTCCTAAGTAACAAAAATATACAAATTTCCTTCTTTCTCTGTATTTCCACTCTTACTGTCGAAATTAATTTTGAATGTGTTTATTTTTCATATGACATGTGTATAACTCTTCTTTCCAGTGTCAAATAATATATCCTCGACAGCAGCTTCTGACACTCAGGGAGCTAGAGATGATAGGCTTTGTAGAAAATAATGTATCAAGGCTAAGCCTTGTACTAAAAGAAATCTCAAGGTAAGATTCTGAAATTCTGCTTTTCTCATATGTATACTGAGTTGTGGAACAGTTTATAAAAGTAACTGAATTTTAGCTGGAGTCCTGAAACATCCCAATTTTTTTCTGTTGGGGGTAGGGCAAAACATTTTAGGTGACAAAAAGTAGAAGCAGTCATGATTTGCTCACATTTTTTAGTCTTGGATCTGGCTTGGCTTAGTGCTGTTTCTGGTTTCTGCCCTGCCATTTGAAGTCTTGACAAATTGCTGGCTGGATTAGTGAGGTACCTTAGGCTTCCATGAATATTGGGAACTGTAATGTAGTTTAGCAGAAATAGCATGGGTCTTAAGTCCTGCTAAGAGAGTGTCTTGAAATTCCTTGCAATCTACTGAATCAGTGTTTAGCATGGAGATGTAAGTGGACAGAAATAAGAGGTAAAGGAGTGAGGTGTAAATGAACACTGTTCTGGTTTTCTGAGTATGCTAGTGGAGCAAGTTGTCTTTCACTGCAGCATAAAGGATCTTGAAACAGTAAAAAGCATATTCGCAATATCAAGCAATGTTTTTTTCCCAAGTGCTGGTCCATAAAAATAAAATAACATTCATAAAGTCAGGGAAGTGTGTTTTCTTTCTGTTCCTGAAGTATGCAATCTTAACCAATGAGGACTGGAGTAAAAGCAAATAATTTTTTCCAGGCATAGATGTAGCATTTTGCTTACACAGAGTGGTGCTTGGAGAAGACAAGAAAAATTTACCAAGCAGGTGAGGTAAAGAAAACTGTGTGTAAATGGTGGGAAGAAGGAGACAAGGAGTAGCCATGAGGTCCAACCTTCAAAACAATTTATTTTCAAGTCCTTCCAAGAGTGGTTATGTCTGTACCATACCCTTTTGATGTAGACATTTCCCCAGATTCATGAGATATGGCACAATGATGTGAAGGGCATGTAAGCATTGGCAGGTAACTGTGACACTGCTATATCTGTACCCTTGCTTCCTTTTCTGTACTATATTCTACAGCCTCCCATAAGCAGAATTTGGCTGTTCCCTTCCTGCTCCTGCTAAAAGAGCTGCAAGTGACCTGCTGAATTGTGATCTAAGTTTTTTTAGAGGAACTTAGTGGAGAAACACATAGAAAAGAAAGGTCTTCTCTTAAGAGTGGACACTTAGAATTTAAGCAGCACTTGTCTCTATTTTACTGTAGAAGAAGTGAAGGTCTTGGTGGCCGGGTCCTGAGAAAGCTTCCTTTCCTAGCACATGCACTTTATATTCAAGTAAGTTTATTATATTCAAATAAGTTTATTATATTCATTGTATTTTGGGTTGGGTTTGAGGCAGGCAGGAAGACATTTGAACCCTGCCTGAAGTAAAAGATTGGCCTAAACCCCACTTTGAATCTAAATTTCACTTGTTTCTGCAGCTTTGTAGACAGAAACAATGATGTGCTGCCCATAATTTAGAATAGGATTGAAGGAGACATATGGGATGGACCTGTTAAGCAGCTTTCTACTTTTAATAAATTAATGCTCATTGATATTGGTTCTCTGATAATTCAATAATAGTGATTGACTTAAGACTTTGCATAGCTTGATTTTGATTCTGCTTTCCTAGTTGGTTTAAAATAAACTTTGAGTTTATGTTTTGTGGCATTTTGAAAATTTTTTAATGTGGAAGTCAGGTCTTTCTCATATGAATACTGTGATTTTTATGTAAAATACTATGTCTGCCTATTGCTGTAGTTTGTCTAACAAAATGTTCTCTTATTTTCAGTCCCCCAGTGTTACAATGACAACATTTCTTCAGGCTCTTTCACTTGCAGTAGATAAACAATTTGAAGAAAGAAAGAATCTTGAAGACTGTGTGTGATACTGTACTGTTTTGTAGTTGACTGTATTGTTACATTTTCCATACAAATGGTGCAACTTTTATGCATTTGTAAAATTAATTGTCAGCACCTTAAAAAACCTGGAATGCCTGATCTAGTTTTTCAAAATACTCATTAATAAACAATTAAGAAAGTTTACACATATTTTTCGAAAGCTTTATTTCAAATAGTTGTAAGAAGATTGTAAAAAGTTTTTGCTTCAAGGCAGTTTCCACCTTTTGCAGTTACTAAAAGTGGGCAGACTTCTGTTCCTTACTTCTTAATCACTAACTTTCTATCCATGCATGTTTTTATATTTCTGGTTTCTTTTATATTCTTAAGAGCAATAGAAATTCAGTCTTTGGATCTGATACTTCTGCCATAAATGCAGTACTTGTTATTGCTTCTGAAATAACAAGGGTGAAACTGGGAGGATTCAAAGTGCTCAAGTGACAGGCCAGACCTTTTATACTGACACTTCTTTATCTTGAAATTTAATACCAATTATTGCCTTTTTTAATTACATTAGATTCAAAAAGTTAAAATCAAGAGATTAATTGTATTTTGTAATACTAGGGGAGTTTTTTGTGTTGTTTCAAGGATGTGAACCAGAGTGGACCATGTTTTCTCCATGAAGTATAACTACAATGTGTAAGAAAGGTTCTTTAAAAGTGCATGAAGTTTGGTTTGGTTTTATAAAAAAGAGGGAGGGGGAGTTCTTACAAGGGTATGTAGTGATAAAACAAGGGGGAATGATTTTAAACTGAAAGAGAGTAGGTTTAGCTTAGGTATTAGGAAGAAATGCTTTACAGTGAAGGTGGTGAGACACTGAAACAGGTTGTCCAGAGAAGCTGTGGATGCCCCATCTTGGAAGTGTTCAGGGTTGGTTTGGATGGGGCCCTGAGGAACCTGGTCTAGTGGGTGGAATCTATGCCTATGGTAGTGGTGAAAGCTGGAACTAGATGATGATTAAGGTCCCATCCAACACAAACCATGATGTGATTTCCAGAATACTTTTTCTTAAATGAAGGTAAAATGGTGAGATTTAAGTTGATTATACCCAGTTAATGCATGCCTTCCTCACTGTTGGAGTTGGAAATACTTTAATGATAGTGCACTTAGTTGCTTCTTTCTATCTTTTAAATCAATGTTATATTATACATTCATAAAATAAAAGTTATATTTATTGCTGAACACTATACACTGCTTAAAAAAATTACACAGAACTCTTCAAGTGCTTGTAAATTTTTATTATGGCATCTATACTTAAGTAAAGAGAACCTCTCTGTTAAGCCTAAGTCTGTTCTTTATATTACTTTTGAAAATAACTTGTTAAATATTACTCCCTATTCACCCCCCCCAAAAAAGAAGGGAGGAAGACAGGAGAAGAGTGTACCAAATTCAGTCATTTGCAACTGTGTACTCTGTTTTTCCTACAATCATTGTTTTGGAAATAATGGTACATGCTAGAAAATTCCATTAAAGTCAGGTATAGGAAGACTGCTGAAAGGCAAAATCTTATACAGACTCTAGATCATAGTGGATTTCTGGCTTTTAACATAAAGAGTTTGAGACTTAAAGTGAGTATTCCTTCAATCGCGATGTATATAATGGTTTGTGTCTTCATGTCATAGATGTTGGTAATGCAAAAGCATGCAATTGTCTTCTAGTTTGGATTTGAGATTCTTGAAGAACTGTAGAGGCTGCACATAATGCAACTTCTTGTGTGTGTTTGATTGAGGGTAAATGTATTTCCTCTGTTTAGAAAGCAGACCTCTGAAAGCAGCACTGCTAGTTAGATCTATCTGTAGCCTCACTGATGATGTCGAGGCTAAAAAAACTATAAAAGCTCTGAAGACCAGCTGTTCCTGCAGCTCCTTCTCCCTTCTTCTTTCCTGGATCTGAGATGACATCATTTTCCCTAGACACAGAGTTTTCCATTTGCTTAGCTTTTCATAGATACCATAAGTATTTTTACTCAAACAAGAACACATTAGTATTCTGTGAGTCGAGAAGAGTTTGGAGTCCATCTTTGGTATGTGCAGCTTTGTTTATACATGGATTTGTGCTATGGCTGGCAATAGTTTAATCTTTAAAATCCTAGCTTACTAATTGCGATGAATGATTTATTTTAGGTGGTAATTCCAGAAAGGAAACTTTCTCAGTGAGGGAGGCCTATTTCTCCCAGTTTTCCCATTGTGTGAAAAGAACTGCTGTACATTCTCTGCATAGACTAGACATGCTGAAATTTTTTCTCTTTGGAATTTCAGTTAAACACAATTTGAAATTCCAAAGACTTTGTATCATTGAAGAATCACCTTGAAACAGGTTGTATTTGTTTTGTAGGGAAGTGTTTTCTGCTCCTTTTGTTGGAGATTCATTCCTTTATATCCAAGATTACAAAATAAATTAAACTACACAAAGAACGCAAAATGCAAGCCTAACTGCAGCCTAGGGATTAGGCCCTTCAGCTGGGAGAGGGTGCTTGGAAGGTTCTAAGACTGAACTGTTTCTGTCTTGTATTTGATGACTGAGCTCTGAAGGATGCACATTTTCTGCAGAACGGAAACAGATGATTTTATCAACCCCACATGGGATCTTACTTAACCTTTTTTTTTTGGTGACAAGGCAGATGAAGAATGTGCTTTGCTTGGATTGTCTTATGGATTTCCAGTGCTGCTATAACGGACTCAATGAATATGAGGAGTCCTCTATGTAACTCTCTCCTAAGTGCAGTAACCACACTTCGGTGCAGTAACCACAGCTGTTCTTTTCACAGGAGTCTCAGTGGCCCACAATAATCCTGTTTTCTTTCTGTTCTCCGTGGTTACATGAAGGGAAGGGTCCTCTTTTCCAGGTACAATTCCAGAGCTATTTTTTTATATTCAAATAAAACTATACATTAACCCCACCATCTTTTTATCACAAACAGGAATTTTCTAATCTGTTTAAAATTCTGCCCAAAGCCGCTAGATGGCAAGAATGAATCCTTGAGATTTAGCAGCTCATGTGAGAATGGGAATGCTGACTGAAAGTTTCAAGATCCCTAATGAACAAGACTTACTTTGCTGCAGTGAAAATCCCTCTGCAAAATGTAATATTAGCTGTCATATAATGTAACACCATAGAAATTCTCTACTGAGCCTTACAGGAAAATTCTAGGATTTAAAATGTTTTACTAAATACAAGGAAGCTGTTGAAGCATTTGATCCAAAGATGAAAAGCATTGAGTTCTCTGTGCTACAGCAGATATTTTGTAGTCTGCTTTAACCATCTCATCTACTGGTGGATATTTAGAAAAATATCTGGGATCTAGGTCACTATAAGCATAGATGATCAAATATGGAACCTGTTGAATGCAAGACTTCCAGCATAAGCACATTGAAGTGGGGAATTTTAGAACTGCCAAGTGATCCTGAAATAGAAAAGCAAAAACTTTTTTTTTTCTTGCAAAAAGCAAACATAGACCCTTTGCCAAGCTGAGCACAACTTATTTTATGAGATATTTCTGTGACTAATGTTTTTCAAAGCAGCAAAGATTGTTCATTTCTGATCCACATCCTATGACATGATTCTAAAAATTTGGGTAGAAGAGATTGAAGAGGCTTTTATTACCTGACTTATTTACTGGAAATGATGCAAAGACAGTAATTTTTCTAAAATGTGCCTTAAAACTCAAGTAACTGTCTGAAACTTTGGACCTGCAGAAATAGTCAATTCATTTCAAAATGATCCTACTTTCATGGCTCACTGTCAGTGCAGTGTTACACATCATAATTTTCAGTTCAGAAAGGGATGAGAACCCAGGGTAGGAGAGTCAAGGCTAGACACAGAACAGTATGATGATTTTAAAGGAAGTTTCTGTAAATTAGCAGAGGGTTAGTATTGTGTTTGACAATATGCAGCAAACTAGACTGGGGAGATGCTGTTTTCCAAGCAACTTCTCTTTCCCCCACATTTCTTTTGTTATGCACAGAAATAAGCTGTAATCATTAGAACTGTAGAAATATTTGTACAGTAGTTTGCTCTGGAATTCCAATCCCAACTCTGTGGAATAAGTGAGCTATCAAGGAAATATCTTTAAGGATTTTTGCTACTAGAGAGAATGATCGCCACATGATTCCTTAATCATAAGGCAGTTGCCATATTCCAGCTGATAATCTTCTAGAAATAACACTAGGCTGGTACTCAGCCTCCCAAGCACTCAAAAATCACTCTGCCCCCAAGGAAGACACTCATCCTAGAACTCTTAATTCTTAAACATTTTAATTAAATTCATTCTAAAGTTGAATATTTTCAACACATTTGCTGCATAAATACAATTGCTGGGACCTACTATAATTCCACATAACAGGGAGCAATGTCCCAACTGATCTTTCCCATTAGAAAAAAGCTCTCAGGGGGACCAAGTTTGTCTAAGAAAGCAGGCCCAGATCTGAAGGCTTTAAGATTATCCTGTCAGCTTTTATAGATGACTGAAATGTAGAACACTGAAATCAAATATTCAGCTGCTTAATAAGGTGTGCTGCTATTGCTTAACATTTTGTGACTGCTTGCAATTCTAGCAATTATTTTCATAAATTTATTGGTGTAAAGCTAGAGTTTGAGTTTTTTTGTAGTTTTTTTTTTTTTTTGAGGGGGGAAAGGCAGATTGTGGCTTTTTTTTAAATAATCTTGTTTTTAAACTCTGTCTAGTCTGTAACTCACCTGCAGTAATAAAGATATTAGTATATACTGGTTTGTTCTTCAGCTGACATATTCTATTCAATTGGAGCCTGTAGAGTCATTTTCCTCAGATTGCAAAGAGCTGTCAATAGGATATTTATAGGGTGCTGTTAGAGGCTGCCAGATCTTGTGAAATACTCTCTGAATGGGTTATAGAGATTTAATAAGTAGCTTTAAAGTAATAAAGGGTTGATGACTTGGGAATACTGCAAAAACTTTGACAGGTTCAAATTCAGAAAAGCATCTATCCGGAGTAATTGAGTATAGTCCTTTGCTCAGGAGTGCAGGAGACTACTTCTCTACTTAAAGTTTGTTGCCAAAACTGGGTTTTTAAAGGGTATTGGTTCAACGACTGTGACTGTCTAAAAGAGTTTTCTTATAGTAGATTTTCTTTAAACAGCTGTTTCGTCTTCTTAACATGTCTTCCGTAAAGCATCTCATCCAAAGTGCTCTGTATTTTTCACTTCCACTTAGCCCAGGAAAGGCTGGACTTTCTAATGGAATCTACCTAAATGACAACAGAAGAATTGTCATGTGTGAACAGAGAAGCAAAGGTGTCTTTCCAACTATTGACTCACTCGTGTTGCTTTTGTTGCTTTCTGCTCCTGTAATTACCTCACTGTATATCCCTTCTGACAACTCCAGATAAGTTGCATGGCCTTATTTCAGTGTTTAAGTATATGTGGTACTACCACTCGGGTGCCAAATTAAAAATTAATTTCTGAGAACGTCAAGGTCTGCAGTATTGAAAACATATTTACAAATAAAATATGACAAAAGGAACTTTGATACCATTTCCTCTTCTTAAAGGTGTAAACATGGCTGAATTGAAATATTAAAAAAACCCAACCAAAACAAAAAATTAATTTCTTGAGCATTCTAGGAAGGTTCTTGCTCAGCCCAAGGACTTATGCAAAGCGTAATCAGCACGATTGATAAGAGAAAGGATATAGCAATACGTCAGAAGTTGGACAATACTGGAAGGTGCAGAACAAAAAATCTGCACAAGTGAGTATTTCTTTGAAGAAATAAAAACTGAGATGATTTGTATGAATAATTACTGGGATCACTGATACAAACGTGGAATTTTCCCATGAAGGTGATGATCAGGCAAAAAATGCATTTACAAAAGCATATTTATGTATGAGCCTCTCTCATTGTAATCATACCATGCAAATTAGATGAATGGCTCTACAAGGTTTTCCAATGAGAGTTTGCAGCAAACCTATTTTAGTAAAAACTCACCAACTTTGGATAATTATAATTATGCTTTCTCAATAAAAGAATTTGGAAACTTGACAGGAAAAGCAGTCTGACAACAAGGCTGGAGTCTTAGGGAGAATAATAATATTACTTTGAGAATTTTGTGTGGGAGTTTTAGCATTTGTTCTGCTTTCCTCTTTTCTCTCAGGAGTATAAAACAAATATTGGGAGTGGTGCCATGGGAACTAGAACAGCATTTGCTTTTCTGGAAGCCCTCTTTTCTGCATTAACCTGCTGCCAATTATTATTCTAACACTCAATTCTTATTTGTAGGTTGAATACTAAATACAATGTGGAGTAACACTTCTAAAATGGAACAGTAAATTATGTCAGGTTTTCATATAACTAAATCACTGAACCTTTGGGGACCCTAATGTAGCTCTAAATGGAATGAAAGATTCATGCCAACTGATGGCTCCTTTGACAAGGAAACTAAAAGGCAGGTGCAGTTGTTCTGAAGTTTTTGTTGCTGAAATCTGAATTTCATTATCCACAGCAGGGGTTATACCTTTCTCAAGACACTAACTACGAGTAGGTTTCCAAGAAAAAACCAAACAAACAAGCAAAAAAAAAGGAGTAATCACAAGTAGAATTGTTACACTTGTCCTAGAAGCATTAACTCTTTGCCAATGCTTTGATCAGAGCATTACCTTTCTTCATGAGAAGACAGGAGCAAGAATCTTTGACTTAGGAGGAAAAAAACAAAACACAGAAAATAAACAAAACAAACAAAAAAACCCACAGAGAAACCAATTTTTCTTTCTTTTTCTGTGGAGTAAGCTTGAGGGTAGCCAACTTTTGGCTTTCTTTTTGGGGAAATTCCTGTTATCCCAACCTGTTAAATGCAACAAACCTCTTGCAACTTCAGGTCCCCAAGTCCAGCCAGTAGCAGGACTGAGCCCAAATCCTTAGCTGTGGGTGGAGGTCCCATGTCTGGTGACTCAGTGCCATTAAGGTGACTCTGGTGCACTCAAAGCTCCAAGTCCTGCCTGGTGGCATCTGCCTCTTACAGCTGAGTGGGGTAGCCCCACCTCAGATGGTCTTTGTGTTGTTTCTCCATTTTGAAGCAAAGTAGAATTCCAATGAGCAAAGATCGCCTGCAAACAATCTTTGCAGCTGTTGCAATAGTTTTAATACTTGGGCTGTTGTCTAATGTAGAATCTTCTCCACATCCTTGACTGGATTTGGAACTTTCTGAAGGCAATTAGTCAGATTCATAAATGGGAGGTGATCCAGGTTTCACTTCTCTGAAGCTGTCTGTGGGATTCACTTTGTCAAATAAAGACTAGTTTTTTTCTTCTCTCTGTTAGCTTTGTTCTTCTTTGACAATTTCACTAATTTTTCTTTAGTTTGCATTCAACATTTGCAATGGCATAGTATGTAGTGTGTATAGTTGCTGTGTTACTGTTCCTCTTTTTAGTCATCCACTTCTGTTAACTGGAAAGCCATAGTGCTCAAGAAGCATTTACTGAGCTGGTAAACTAAGTTGCATTTTACAATATTTGATTTTTTTTTTTTTTTATTACTGAAATAAAACTACGTTTAGTGTGGATATTTGCACAGGACTTATTATATTATTGTTTTTTCCAGCTTTGTTCAACATAATATTTTCATAAAAAGAAAACCAGAAAATGTGACTGATGTGCTTGAGCCAGATCATTCCTGGTTTTATAATAGTCTATGCCTGGCCTTGCTATTGACTCTTAAATAGCTCTGAACAATTTAAGCTTTATTTAAAGTGTATTGAGGCAGCATTCCTGTGAGTGCCCCTGAGACTACCCTTCATATTTCTGTAATGCCCATGCTTTCAAACAAGAACAGCTCTGGGAGACAGGGCTGCAGCAGTGGAGAGGAAATCTTGTCCTGGCTACTATAGAACCTCCATTAGGCTTGTCAGAAGACTCAAACTGCCCAGCAACCAGTGAGATCATTATCAGGATGACACTAATTAATCACAGCACGATTTCCTGACCAGTGTCCTGTTCATTGGGGGTTTTCATTCATGCATACAGGCAAAGCCTGTTTGGATGTGGCCCCCTCATGCCAGCCAGCACGAGACAGCCTCCAGCTCTTAAGGTCTTTCAGCACATGTACCAGAATTATGAATGCATAGGCACACAAGTTTAAAATAAACCAACAGCATTGTGTTTAGGTTGAGTTGCCTTTACATATATGCCTAGGCTTTTAAGATAGTAATTCCACACCCCAGGACTAACTTTGCTAGATGAACACTTTGCAAAGGGGCAAAGTCTGATAAAAGCCTTGGAGACCTGTCTCATACTTGAGCTCTACATTATCAAGTCTGATCTACATGGTGATGTCAGGACCAGTCTTGACCACTGTGCTTCATGGGCGTGTGCCTGGTTTGCCCATGACAATCCCTCCTGCTCACACATCACATGCCATCCACCCAGCTTCTTCTTCCATCTGCTGACGACTGTCACAGTCCAGCCTATCACAATCCCAGTCTGGTTATTGTGTTTGTCTCATCTTGAACATGCAAGGTATACTTCCCAGAAAATATCAGTCTCTCTATGGTCATGTGATGGCTTTACAAGGACCGTTTCTTGATCCAAATGGCATCTTTTGAAGGAGATGTTAAAGGCAGGCCTGGTATTGGTCTGCTGCTGAGAAGTTCTCTGTGCTCTTGCCTCAGGACTGCACATTGGCAGTGTAAATGGGCCTTCACAGTCCTCCTCCCCTCCAAAAGCCCCTGTGGAATCACAGGCTCTTCCAAGAACTCACACTGTAATGGGTTTCTGGATGACAAGTGGTCCAAACCCTTGCTCAAGGTAGGACCAGCTTAGGTTGTATTGCTTATGGAGTATTTCCAAAGAAAGAATTAAGCAGTTAGCCCCACTGCCTGCTGCATTTGCTCACTCTCACTCATACAGATGAGCAATCCTGGGACAGGCTTTTGCAGTTAATACTGAAATACACTGGTCCTGAAAAAGCTCAGACTGGTGAGATTTCACACAGTGGACACACAGACATGGGCTCAAGGCTTTACCACATTCTGAATTTGTGTCCCTGAAGGAAATAAGGAGGTGCATTCTGTACTCACCTCCCTGAAGGAAAACCAAGGAGATTTATTTCACTTTTCTATGGAACCCACATGGAGAAAAGGCTTCCTCCTTACCATGTTGCCTCTGTAGTACCTGAGCTGCAGACTGACTACTGTGTCCTCTTCTGACTGCATTTCTTAATGAAAAGTGTTTGTGTCAAAGAAATCATATATATTTTGATTTTGCAGTCTTGTGCTTTTAAGGAACTTCTTTTTCTCAGTCATGCAGACTACAGTCTTTCTCCAGGGTAAACCTGGACAGAGGAAGAAGGAAAATATAATGTCTTCAAATGCTCTTTAAAATGCCCTCCCTGTCTATATGCAAAGAAAATCCATAGCTGTCTATTATTAATTTCAAGATGAAACCTAACTCTAACATTTAGCTATTTTTCTTCTTATAATAAATCCTTGTATGACTGTAGTAGGACAGCCATAAGGTACAGGCATGTTGTTATGAGTTTAATTGATATATTTATTTATAATAATGAGTATATTCAATAGTATCACACTGTTTGGAAGTGATTTTTTCACTTCTTGCAAAAAAGTACAGATAGTTTTGTGATCCTATTCCTTTAGAATATAAAGACTGCTCATAAATTAAGAAACAATATTTTTTTCCTATTGAGGTTTGTCCTAGAAATTCAGAAAATCCAGATCCTGATAATATATCAAGCCACTGAAAACTGGCAGAATAACTGGATGGTCTATAATAATTAAGTTACAGAAGAGCTAATCTATAAGAATCAATTAGTTTGATCTCAGGCACCTTGATCTTATCACTGCATTTATTGATTGAATTACTCCGAGACATAGACCTGATTTTTTTTCTGGTCACAAACACCTGTAAGAACAAATATTTAATTAATGTGCTGTACACACAGGTGTGAATGCATATGTATATTTTTCTAATATGGTTGGCCTATCTCAATTACATAACAGAATATATTATTATTGTAATAAATTATGTATTATGTTATATATAGGTGTAGTGACAGTATGTAATTTGTTTGAGGCTGACACATTGTACTGAGCAAGGAAATAAAACCTCTCTACTTTTTGCACATTTAGTGCTTTGCTTTGTGACATACTTACTACAGCTGCACATGTGGTGTTTATTCAAAGCAGCCAGTAAATTCCTATAATCTTAATATTCATATCAAGAAAATGTGAGGCATTAGCTGCACTGAAAGAAACCTTCTGTTTATCTGCAGGAAAGCAACTCTCACACACTGTTCTGTTCCTGTGCCTCAGAGTGAGCCTGGGGAGAACAGCTCTTAATGGAGTGCGACCATCTGCTGTAACCTGTTTGATTTCTCGGAGATCTTTCCTTTTGCTGTCATAGACTGCACACTGTGACAGAGACTTGGGAAAGTGGGAGCAGTCAAATCTTTCAAAATATTGGGTTTTTAAAATTCACAGATTTACTGGACATGAATAAATGATTGTCAGTTCTTCACTCATTTTACTGTCCTTATTCAATTTGTAAATATGCAGTGCAAGGTGAAATACTGTCTTGGAAGATTCTGGTTAAATTTGAATACATTTTGTCTTGGTTTTTTTCCATTTTTTCTCATGTCAGGGAAGAGTTTTGTGGCATTATGGGCTTCTTGTGGTGTTCAAAATTGATCAAAATAAAGAAAGCAAATAGTCTTTCCTTCCTTCTCTTGCTGCTCCTGGCTGTACATCCATGCAAATTCCTCTTCCTGACCCTGGCTCTCAACTCTCATGCTGTAAGCCAAATGTTCTTGCTTGCACAGCAGAAATGAACAGAATAGCCCTTTGCCAGTTTAAGTGAGCTCACAGAAGGGTGATGTGTGAGAGAACTGATGAAAAACCATGGACAGATGTGCTCTGATGGAAAATCTCATTTCTAGGCTTTGGCTTCACAGCAATTGAAACCAAACTGTGCTGACTATCTGCTGCCCTTAGCTGTGAATTCATGTCCTTACATTCTACCTGAGTCTGATCTTGCTCTGGGTCTTCAGTTGCTTGAGTCTTTGGGAAACCACACATTTTTTGTTGGAACAATTTTCCTGCTGGTGTAGCACAACCCGTGTTCCCAAATCTCAGTGGGGCTGCAAGTGCATATGGTGGTACTGGACAGGCAATTTTGGGGGGCAATAGGCAGAGACAGTGCACTGGCTTGGTTTTTCCCAAGACACTGGCTCTGCTTACAGGATGTGTGCTCATTAGACTCTACAAATATTTTTGCTATTATTTTCCTTAATCAAAAATAAAAGGCATACTGAAAGTAAACAGCCATTTTCTATTCAGTGGAAAGTACATGAATCCCCTTCAAGTGATTCCTCTGCCAGCACAGAATTTACTTAGAAGAAAGTTTTGTAGAATTAATTTAGCTTCTCCTCTTATTTTAATGAAACTAGAACTTTTCCAGGATTCTGAACACCTACTTCTGAGAGTTGAACCAGATGTTTTATACATGTCTGTGTGCTATTTCTGTTTAACAGGTAAAAAACATGAGGAGCCACTGGAGCCAAGCTCTCTCCCAGAGCCACCTTGTGCACAAGATAGAAGTCACTAGAGCTACCGGTAACTCTCACTGATGAGGGTCACCAATGTCCCTAGTATCCTTTCCCTATATTGTAAATGTGTGGGGAATTCTCTTCCACTGACAGGAAATCAGAGTGAAGAGTTCATCAACTTTGGTTGATAGCTTAAGCATCACATGCAAGTGTAAAAAAAAAAAAAAATCCAAATTTATTACTCTGGAAATCCCCCAAGTAAGAATGAATATAGATTTTTATTCCAACAATTAATTACTGGTACATTTTCTATGTTATGACTATAGTGACTAATTTGTTTGTAGGTTCAGTTTTTGGAATGTGCCATCGGATTTTGTTTAACGCAGATTTTCTAAGTTTTTGTGTCACCTTTTGCTTTTCAGTTCAGAAATGGTGAATTTTCAAGATCTAAAATTTCACCTAAAGGGATGGCTTTCCACTTTCTAGTTTCATAACATCTAAGGAATTGTTCAGATATCAAAATTCTTCTTAACTGCAGAAGAAAAAAAAAAAAAAAAAGAAAGAGGAAAGTAATATTGACAGTAATTTCTATATTGTGGAGAGCATCTACAACCCTCTCAGGAGGTCCTGTTATTGTTGAGGGCCAAAGAATGTAGGAACATATAAATATTGGAATGATAAACAAGTCTTACTCTAGACAAACACTCATGGTAATTCTACACAAGATGTGGGTTAAAATCATTTTTACTATAATGTTAAACACCACTATGTAGACATTCCTAAACCTGTTTAAGTCTGGTTTATATTCAGTGGTGTAATGAAGTTGCAACTGAGACAACCACAACCACGCTCTTCAAATATTTTCATTTTCGTGACTGCAGGCCCTGCTTACGCTCCATTCAAACTATGTGTTGGTTGCAAGAACCCTGGAAAAGATGTGGCCTACAAAGGAAGCTGTATTTCTCATTTAGGATCTTCAGAGAACTAGGAGCAATTCTTCAGAGTGCCTGCTGTAGTCTAGAGATACTTGCCTATAGCAAACTCAGGTCATTTCTAATCTCTTCTGTCAACTGTTCCTTACAAAATGTGCTTATAGCTGACTGCAAGGTCTAGAGAAGGGGAGGTCACTGCCTACAGCCATGTGGGGCTCGTTATTGGCAGAAATATCTTGGAAATGATTAAGGGAAGAACTAAAGGTGGAGATAGATGGGGCAATCACAACAGTTTGGGGCAGAACAATCATGGGAAAATGGATAAGGTGTTAAAAGGGACTGGTCATATGTAAATTGATGTCTGGTCAGTCTGTTTTTCTGGCCATGCCTTTCTCATGGTCAGTGGAGGTCTGTAGTGTCTTCTAAATAAACTCATTTTCTGACCATTTGCTGCATCAAGGGGTTCTCTAGTCTGTGTGGATTTGTGTGTATGGACGTTTAAGTGGCAGGAACTGAACTGAGCTCCATTAAGTCTGAGATGGATACTGAGAGACCAGAGGGTGTGTGAGTTGGCCACTGCAGTGAGCAGAAGGTTCAGGCCAGTTACTGGAGAGGCCAAAGGGGCTGGGGGTGGGTTTCTGGCAGGGCCAGAGGACTGGACCAGCTGTCAGAGAGAACTGCTCACATGTTTATGTCCCTGTGCGTGAGACAACTGAAAGACCAGAGGGTCAATGGTACAGCAGCTGGACGAGCTGCATTTTGGGATGGGCTTCCACCCTCATCAGTCATGGGTACAAACAGGATGGTGCCCTCTGTGTTTGTGAGCGCTGGGTTTGCTATCTATGTGGCCTCGTGGCCCCTGGGGAATACTCAGCCTCACTACAGGCAGGACCTGAGGAAATGGCTCTTCTGCAGCCTCGCCTCTTTCAGGCTACTGGGTTTGGCAACCCCTGCCAGATATTCATTATATTAAACCTCGAGAATAGTCATGATGTGAAGTAAATTTTTTTCAGTCATTTTAAGGGATTAGATAGGATTCTGGGCCTGAGGACTCAAGTTAGTATTTTCAAGAAAAAATGGTACAATAAAGATTGCTTAATGTAAAATGTTTTCCTTTTAGAGTTTCCTAAAATCAAATATTGATTTAACTATTTTTGGAGTAAGAAGAAATAATGATTCCTATGTTTTTCTCTGAAAGAATTTCGCCAAAAATACACATTTTCTTAAAATATACTAATATATGCAATTTTTTGAATGCTATGACACGTTTTCAGCTAGCACTAATGAAGATAGAATTGTGAGGGAATAGCACAGACTTCTTGGAGTGTGTCACAGGGCACTGCTCTGTAAGAGAAGGTGAGCCAGGAGCTGAAGTGATGGCAGCTCAGGTAGAGACCTTGCTGCCCAGAGCACTGTCCCACAGCTCATGAGCTGGACCAGAAGGGTGCCAGTGACGAGGTCTGTGACAGCTGCAGCCAAGGCAAAGCAATCCCTCACATCGAGGCTCCACTGAGGGAATCTGCTCAGAAACAGAGTCAGGGCTGGAGGTGAGGCTTCAGTGCAGGTCCTGAGTCCATCCAGGAGGCAAAATAACTGCAACACAGGTCCAAAGCACTTCCAGGAGGTAGTAACAGAGAGAGGAACACAAATTGTTACTATACATTTGACACACCCCAGAGACTGAAATCCCTGCCCTGATCTTTGATAGAGTTCCTGGCACAGGGAGAGTGAAGGTGCCTGATGTTTAGACAAATTAATGCCTGTTGGTTTACTCAGGCCTTGACAGCCTGTTACATTTTTGCATCAAAGCAAAGGGAAGATTTTTAATTAAAGGAACAACTTGAATGTTGAAGAACTTGGTAGTACTGCCCTTTCCCCCATATTCATATTATGAGGAGCTGCTTCTTAGCAATAGGCCAGGCTTCAAAGTTATGCAGCAAAGTTGAAGGTCAGTAGACCTTAATCATCCCTCTTTGTTTAGGCACACTCATGTGAGTAAAAGGCATTTATCTGAGAACCTAATGCTTTAGATTATTAAAAAAAAAAACTGATAAACCACATTTATATACATTTGTTACTAGATGTAAACCTTGTCCGTGTCATTAGGTTTAGTACTACCACTCCATCTCTCTTATTTTCTTATATAATTATTTGGTTTGGTTCAGCTTAATAAATAAGACTAATTACCACTATCAAAAATGATAAGACAAAAGCAGAAACCATTTTTTGTACTTTAATCACCTAAATACTGCATTTACTTTTACATAGTGATACTATTGTCTTGTAGTTTTTCATGTATTTATGTTGATTTCTCACCATTTTGTTTTCACTGTCACATGAAAGGAATGAGCAATTTAAGGGCAGACTAACAAAGGGGACAATAAATCCCTGAGAAAATGTTACTGAGGAGAGGATGTTCGTCTAACACAGCTGCCAAGAATGAGGCAAATGAACATCTGCACTGGATTACAAGTCTTCAGGAAAGTTAAATGAGTCTGTGCTAAAAGAACCTTCTGTTAATCTTACTTGTTTTTTCCATTTCTCCTTTGTTTACACTTTCTTGGAGCCAAGGAAACACCAGTTTCTTCATTAGTGCAAGCAAGTTCTTGTAAAATCACTTTTTATATATGCTAACATCAGGGCTAGTAGCAACAAAAACACAATGCAAAAATTCAAGTGTTTTTTGACAAGTCACCTCTGTGAAAACAAACTGCTTGAAACAATCCCTGTACTCTGCAGCTGCTGCTCTAGCCAGGAACTGGCTTATTCAGTGCCCTCTCTGTTGATATTTGTAGCACTTCTACAGGAAAAAAAGAGAAAATTCCTCAGTAACAGAGCAGCAGCTCTGTAATCAGCACATAGCCTTGATCTGTGGAAAGACTTAATAAACCTACATAGATTCTCTGTAATTGCATATTGGTCACACCTTATTAAATGCACTCAGTTTTAAATTAAAAATGTGACTTTTTCCTACTTTTGCAAGTTCACCCATGTGTCAAAAATTCAACCAAGATTTTTTCTTTCCTGATGTATTACCAGCTATGAAAATTGTCTCAAAGTAAACCCTTAACTATTCTTGTAAGTCCTCACTTCTGGTCTGGGCATTTTCCTTGCTGCTGTCATTGCCACTGCAGGTGTAACTGGTTGATACATACTGCTACATTTTTTGGGCAATAGTCAGGAAAATTTAGAAGCTGGGCATACTGGACAGAGAAGAATGTAAGTCTGGAAAACTAGCATTTTGTTGCCCTAGTAAGCAAATGTGATTGTTAAGTATGTCATCTGTTTTTTGTTGTTTGTCTTGTCTTGTTCTCATGCAAGAAGCAGAACTTCAAATAGCTACCATGCTTCATTTTTGGAAAATTCAAAGTCTAAGAGCTGCTTCTCCTCATTTCTCTTACAACTAACATTCAGAAATTTAGCTTTTTTCTATCTTTTGAAACTGCATCCTACTAGTTTTGTTTGATTGATTGTTACATATATCACTTTAAAAGGATATTTAATTTTTAAAAAGTTTGAGATTACCTTCAGTCTTGGAAGAGATAAATACCTCTTCTCTCTGTATTGCTGTAGAGTGCAACGATTCATGCATTATCCTGACTGATGTAAAAGTAATGTGCACAAATATATTTTTCCTTCTTTGACTTTCTCTTTGCAAAGCATCCAATCTGCAGGTTTTTCTTTTTCTTTTGTTGGTGTTTTTGTGTAACCACTACATCAAAGAAAATGTTTTTACATAGTCATTGAAGAAGATCAGTGTTTTGTGGCTGCTCCAGCTGAGCAAGGCAGTTAGAAGAAAACCCTAAAGCCCAGGTAGAAGTCTATACATACCCTTCAAGGATGGTGAAAACAGAAGTGCTGTCAGCTGGTTTGGCTAGGCAATATGAAAGTATTAGCTTATCCTTATAGGTTTGATGTCTTGGGGAGTGACTGACACTGTTAGCGTATTAGCATTCAATTTATACCACAGTAGCAGGATCACAGTATCACGGAGAGCACCACACTAAGCAGGTGAAATTCTGTATCTTAGCCTTGTTTCAGTTCTGTTAATCTAGTCCTATCACATAAACACAAGTGGAAACTTGAAGCATGTTAATTTAAAACTGATAAAAAGAAAATGCTGAAAGGGACTGACAATGGATTTTTTTTTTCCATTTGAGAGCTGACTAGATTTATGGAAGACTTGAGGATGTGCTGTGTGTGTGCTGAGAAGAAATTCTTGTTGAACCACCCAGTGTTCACAGTGTTGGCTCTTGCCCTTAAATGATTTATATTTGCTCAGCTTTGTTTGATTAACTACTACAATTTCCTACTCAGGTTGTTCTCCTTAGGTTCAATATAATAATAATTCAATAATTTCTGATTAAAAATGGTTGAAAGGACTAAAATGGGATACAAAATTGGCTTTACAGCTTATAAGAACACGGAGAGACAGCCAGGCACTGGGAACTGCAAGAAGAACATAATCAGGTGAGTGTTGGAGTGTGTAAGGGAAGTGAAACTCAGGACTGCAGGAGATTAGTATATTTTCTTCACCATTCAGCTGGTTACTGAAACAATGAAACATGGTGACAGGGTGTTCAGAATAGAGTAAGTGTTAAGGTAATTAGTGTTCAGGTATTACAAGACTGTATGTCAGGTAGGGATAACGCAGATGGTGAGTGAATTAGAATTTCCTAATTTGTGTATTAAGCAAGGAAGAAAATAATGATAAAGTATTTCGTAGATAAATGGACCCAAAAAGCCAGATGGAAAATATTGACATGGCATTAATTAAGTTACTATTTCTAAGTAATCTTTGAAGTTTATTTTTTTTAGGAAGCAAACAATGCATCCAGCAGAAAGAATTTGTATCATCAGAATATAAACAAAGCTTTTACAGTTGTTTGGTTTTAACACGTGAACAAAGTGAAGCTCATTGCATTTCAGCAGCAAAATGAAAAAAAAAGAGAATTAACAATTAAGCTTATTTGCTAACAACAGCCACAGCAATTACAGGTAGTGGGAGTCTTGATGGACAGGCAAAACTATTTAGACACTCTTGGATAGTGTCAACAAAAATGAACAGAGTAGAGCTGGTAAAGATAGACATTTGCTAACCCCACAGTTGTTTTTGGCTTCTGTGGGAATGAGATTCTCCCTCACACTAGGCTAGTGTTCCTGCAGGTAAGAAGGCAGCAGAACTGAACTCTGTGTCTGTTTTGAATGGAGGTGTGACCATCAGCATTGCTCAGAGTAGCTGCTGCAGCACAGCAGAACAGACAGCAGGTGTGGGAAGCAGCATCTGCAGGATATAAGTTGTTCGGTAAGAGGATATGTGATGCAAACCTCTAGGAAATCAGGAAATATACTGTGCATCTCTCTGAATATGCACTCTTATTTATCCAAATATATATTGGGGACTACATGATTTATCTGGCCAAAGCATAGAACTATTTTGGTGACTGGTATTTCCTTCTTTTATCTGCAATTAAACCTTTGGACAATGAAATTTTGTTGTTTCAAGAGATATTAGGTGAAGACAACCTTTTAATTTTAAGTTTGCTGGTGACAGTTGCAGCCTGTTTTGTCAAAGACCTTTAGGAATTATGAACACACCATTAGATGAAACACTGCACATGGATATAGCCAGACTTCTCTGCTTCCTGGCCTCTTCAGCTCCTCCCAATCCTGTGGTTATCAATACATTGCTGATAGCTGTTAAATTAGAGCTACCTGTAGTTATAAGCCTTGTCATGATCTGTGTGGAGTCTTGTAGCAGTGTTGAACAATCCTTACTGCTGAGTCAGAAACCACATGTTTGTCTAAGTTGTGGAAAAAGGTCTCTTTTTCCTCTTGAGTAGTTTTGTGCAAAGCATTATTAGGTGTGTTTGTGTGCCAAACACCTCTTCCTAAAATAAAAACAATGGAAAAAAAAAAAAAAAGTCAGACTTGCAACATGTGAATCATGTTGTTGTTCAAAGCTTATTTCACCCACATCATATTTTTACGATCTATAACTAACTGTATTTTCAATTTGGTAAAAGAGTCAAGCACATGGGTGATGTGTTTATTCCTGTCTCAGAACTGTGGGTGGTAGCTATCCTGTAACAGTCACACTCAGGATAAACACACTTTCTGTCCTGCTGGCATTGTGTGTTTCCTTTTTGTGGTTCTTAAATGCCAGCTTTTCTTTCCCCTGCTCCTTTAATTAGAAGTCTCACTACCTGTGAGCAGGTTTCAGTTTTAATCTCTGCTGCCTTCTCCTGAACAGGCATTTCAGAGGTCTCCCCTAGAAAGTGATCAGAAGAAGAAGAAAAATCACAATTGATAATGGGAGAAGAGGCAATATAGAAGGCATAATTTACTGTATTTTGAGAAGAGAAGGAGAACAGTTCACAAACGTGCATGAAAATAGTCTGCCACTTGGAAACTGTTTTCCAAAAATACACAGATGAAGTAGAAATGGACATACTTGGCTAAGAGCAAAGAATGCTAAAATCTGATGCCAGACTAAAGTGGCCATATACTGTCCTTAGTTTTAAAATTCTTTGACAGATGAATATCTCATAGAAAATTATTCTTGAAGAAAAATAATTCCATTCTGTAAACTGAAAAGTGAAATATAAGACATAAAAACTGGCAATTTTATTTGAAGTTTTTATTTGAAAGTTGTTTTTTTTAATGTCCCTTCAGTCTTCAGAACAGATGGTATGGTTTTTTAATTATTATTTTTTAAAAATAATTTACCAACAGAATGTTTTAAAGATAATTTGAAAATGCTTTGGGCTTTATTCTGTTTTTGAGTATAATTAGGTCTCCTAATTATTACAAATTTCTTCTATTTTTAAGATAGTTGGTACCTTCATTTTCTCTAAGTAACATTATGGCAGCTGAGCTATCAGATAAAGGAGATTTGAAGATGGAAAAGAAATATCTTTCAAAGATCTTTGTGACATTGCTGTTCTGTGTTGGCAAATAAAGCTTCCTCCTTGTAACACAGAGGGTTGTCACTTTGGAAATTAAGTTCGGTGTTCATTAGAAATGTATTTTCTACACACAAAGATGAATAGATCATCCTGCCAGCAAATGTAGCCATCATATTGAGGTCATATGCAGTGGCCTTGACTGACTTTTTTCCACTCACAGCTGGTGAGAACTGCACCTGTTAAACTTCATGAGATCAGGAACTTCTGTTCTGATACCTCTATTATTTGGCCATTTCATCTTAATATATGATTTTTGGTTTCCCATGACCACATCTTAGTTTTAATTCATATCTTACTTACACTTCATATCTTATTTTCATTTTTTATGTCCTGGATTTTGTTTAAAACTTTTAAAATGTCCTAAATTCAAAGCAAATGTATATTAGGTTAGAGGAAGAATAAACAATCAGCTTAAATACAGTGTTCCTTCCAGTAAAGTACTCCAGAGGTTGAGAACTTGCTGTAAGACCTCATCCCCATGGCCAATACCAGAGTGAAACCACTCAGAGGAAGAGTAGAAAGGTGAGCATAACATCAGAAAAGGGTTAGAAGCTAAGAAATATCTGTATGTGTTAAATTTTAATGGTAGTATTGCTATTACTGGATCTTTTCCTGTATATTAGTACTTTAGCTACTTTATTTTTCATTCTTTTTCTGCATTAATTACGTGAAGAGTAATGGTGATCCTTGATTTAGACTGTTAAAGACTCCATTATATTAACAATCTCAGAGGCACAGATGGTTGAGGTGGGAAGGGACCTGGGAAAGGATCTGGGAAGGGGTCTGGTCTGACCCTGTTGTTCATGCAGGAGCAGGCTGGAGTAGGCTGCTCTGCTCTGTCTGGATGTTTTCTGAATTTCTCCAAGGGCAGAGACTCAGCAACCTCCCTGCACAGCCTGTGACAGTGCTTAATCAGGTCACAAATGTTTCTTGATGTTCATGGGGAACCTCCTATATTCATGTTGTGCCCATTGTCTCTGGTCTTGTCTCTGGGCACCATTGAAAAGAGCCTGGTTCCCTCTATTTGCACCCTCCCTTCAGAGATTCACATACACATTGACAAGTTCCCCCTCTGAGCCTTCTCCTCTGCAGGTTGAACAGTCCCATGACTCCCAGCCTTTCCTCATAAGAGAGATGCTCCATTCTCTTGATTGTTCTTGTGGCTCTTCATGAGACTTTCTCCATTATGGTCATATCACTTTTGTGCTGAGGAGGCCACAGCTGGACACGGTGCTCCATGTGTGACCTTACCAGGGCTGAGCAGAGGGGACAATCACCTCTATCATCTTGCTGGCAAGAGGAATGGCCTGTATGCCATCCCACCATGTCTCCATGACTACAAGAAGATTACAACAAGCCCCACAGCTGCACATAGATCTCTAAACCATCATGCTTATTCTCTGTACTATGTACTGGACTTTCGAGAGTCAACTTAGCATCCTGAGAAACCCAAGGGCCTGGATTTTTCCAATGATGTTGCCTTGGTTGAATGCAAATTCCAGAGGTGCCCCTATTTAAGTCCTGTTTTGCAGATTTTGTTCTTTCTGACACATGACCCCATGCCCTTTGCTTATGATCCCTATCCATCCCACTCTTACAGGGCTGCTGGTAACTCTGTCACTCCATTGTCACTCTTAGTTTGAACCCCTTTTTCCCAAGTCAGCCATTTGGCAGCAAAGATACCTTTGCCCTGGTTATTGAGATGGATCCCATCTGTTCTAAAATTTTTGGGTTTATTTATTGCAGTTTAAGAGGTGTGCAGTCATTTTGCCTGTAAACAAGATTCTGAGTGTAGCATCTAGAACTGGGAAAAAAAGTTGCTGTATTCTTTGCTACCTTGCATGTGGTAAAAATACCACATCTCATCCTGTTCATTGTCTTGGTCTAAATGTATACTTAGAACAAGTATGTTGGGAAAAATCTTCACACTTTACAAATCTGAAAACCTTTTTCAATAAGGCCAGATTTTTAATGTTTAGCTAAACAAAGTACTTGTACTCCTTTTAATTATGAAAGTGAAGTCACAGAACCATAGGATGGTTTGGGTTGGAAGAGACCTCAAAGATCATGTAGTTCTAACCCCACAGCCATGGACTGGGATACCTTCCCCTGGACCAGGTTGCTCAGAGCCCTTTCTAATCTAGCTTTGAACATTTCCAGGGATGGGGCATCCACAACTTCCCTGGGCAACCTGTTCCACTGCCTCACTACTCTCACAGTCATTGATTTCTTCTCAATATCCAATCTAAACCTGCCTTCTTTAAGTTTGAAGCCATTTCCGCTTGTCCTGTAACTACATGCCCTTGTAAAAGTCCCTCTCCAGCTCTCTTGTAGTTCCCCTTCAGGTACAGGAAGGTGCTATAAGGTCTCCCCAAAGCTTTCTCCTCTCCATGCTGAACATCCCCAACTCTTTCAGCCTGTCTTCAAAGGAGAAGTGCTTCAGCCTACTGACCTGGACTTGCTCCAACAGATCCACATCCTGTCTGCATCCCAGGATACAGTCAGATTTCTGGGCTGCAGGCACACATTGTTGGACCATGTTGAGCTTCTTGTCAATCAACACCACCAACTCCTTCTCCTCAGGGCTGTTTTCAATCCATTATCCCCCCCGCCCCAGATGATACTTGTGCTCAACCAAGGTGCAGCACCTTTGACTTTGCCTTGTAAAACTCCATGAGGTTCACACAGGTTCAGCCCTCAAGCCTGGATGGCACCCCTTCCCTCCAGTATGTCAATCGCAGCACAAAGCTTAGTGTCATTGGCAAAGTGCTTGAGGGTGCCCTCAATCCCACTGTGTATGTCACTGGTAAAGATGTTAAACAGTGCTGGTCCCAGTACCAACCCCTGAGGAAAGCCCCTCATCACTGGTCTCCATCTGGGCATCAAGCCATTGACTGCAGCACTCTGACTGTGACCATCCAGCCAATTCCTCATCCACTAAGTGGTCCATCCATCAAATTCATGTCTCTCCAAATTAGAAACAAGGATGCTGTGCAGGACAGTGTCAAATGCTTTGCACAAGTGCAGGTAGATGGTGTCAGTTGCTCTTCCCTTATCCTGTCCATGTTAGTGCGATGATTTGCAAAGCAGAAATTTGTGAAAATAATCTAATGGTGATTAAAGATTTGTGGTTGGCTTAAAAGTGGGATTCTACTTTCCTGAAAACCCCTACTTTATATAAACCAGTGGGTAAAAAAGGCTTCTCTTAGTGTAAGAGAGCACGTTTTTTACAAATTTATCTCAAAGCAGTGTAAAAAGTAATCACTACGGTCACTCATTGAGTCAAGCTCTATAAATATTTTTACAAGGAAAATATTTGAGTCAAGTGATCTTGCACAGAATAGGAGAAGGATTCTGGTGAAGCTGTTTACTTTCTATGCCCTGTGATAGGCCGTGTGTGTATGTCTGTGTGTGTGTGTGCAGGAAAAAATGTTTCTTCAACTCAGCTGAACATGGAGACCGACAGTAAAAGTGCTGCATATAATTCTTTTTGGGCTTATTCATGTAAAAGGAACGTGTGACATTTAATCTGAATGGCGTCTTTCAGTGCAATGCATGTACTTAATATGGGTAAGACTAATTTTTTAAAATATGCTTTTAAACTATGTACCCTTCTGCTAATGATAAATTAATTTAATATACCAATGGGATCAGTGTTTCCATGCAAGTGAGTTTAAATTACAAGCAGAACATCTACTTATGCTTAATTTTACAGTTGTCCCACATGCTCCATTGAATAATTTCAATTGCTTGTACAGTTTCTGAACACTGACTTTGTGTCTCATGCCAATACCGTAAACTTCACCAGAAATGGTTCAGCCACTTCTGGAAACAATTCTTTTTTGAGCGTGTAAAATAAAACACAAACTCAAAAATTGATAGGTACATACTGACCCTTGCAAGTGCCATCAGAAGTACTGAATTATCCTCATTCACAGCATATACTGCTTGAAATATTAGAGTATTACACAAGGCAAGCTTTTCTACTAAGTTTCATGGATACCTGCTTATAACAGAAG
Organism: Hafferia zeledoni; assembly: GCA_035583235.1. Taxonomy (NCBI): domain Eukaryota; kingdom Metazoa; phylum Chordata; class Aves; order Passeriformes; family Thamnophilidae; genus Hafferia; species Hafferia zeledoni. Next base: position 56,025,582 of record JAWWEV010000083.1, read on the forward strand.
TATCACAGAGTTTTTCCTCTTGTCATGCTGCCTGGTGAAAGACAGAGTCAGAGTTGAGGGGAAATGTATACAGCTAAACATTTATTCTTGTTTACTTGCCACCTATTGTCAGGTAACATACCAAAACTTCCCTTTCCTTCTGTTTTTTAACTGGCTACCAGCTGTCTTAGCTTTATCCTCACATCTTCCCAACTTTTTATCTCAGGCTTTTCACTCAGTCTTATTCTTCTTTTTGCACACTTTTTTCTGTATTATTTATCATAGGATCATAGAATCAACTGGGCTGGAAAAGACCTCTGAGATCATCAAGTCCAACATTTTATCCAACACCACTCTGATTACCAGACCAGGGCACTGAGTGCCACATCCAGTCTCATCTTAAAAATCTCCAGGGCTGGAGAATCTACCACCTCTCTGGGCAGGCCGTTCCAATGCCTGACCACACTCTGTAAAGAATTTCTTCCTGATATCCAACCTAAACCTGCCCTGTCACAGCTTAAGCCCATGTCCTCTTGTCCTACTGCTGGTTGCCTGAGAGAAGAGATCAATCCCCACTTGACTACAGCCTCCTTTCAGGGAGTTGTAGAGAGTGATGAGGTCACCACTGAGCCTCCTCTTCTCCAGACTAAACAACCCCAGCTCCCTCAGCCTCTCCTCATAGGACTTGTGCTCCAGTCCCTTCTCCAGCCTTGTTGCTCTTCTCTGGACCTGCTCCAGCACCTCAATATCTTTCCTGAACTGAGGGGCCCAGAACTGGACACAGCACTCACACTGTGGCCTCCTCAGTGCTGAGTACAGGGCAAGGATCACTGCCCTGGTCCTGCTGGCCACACTATTCCTGATACAGGCCAGGATGCCATTGGCCTTCTTGGCCACCTGGGCACATGCTGGCTCATGTTCAGCCTCCTGTCAATCCAAACCCCCAGGTCCCTTTCTGCCTGGCTGCTTTCCAACCCCTCTGTGCCCAGCCTCCTTTCTCGCCATCTTACCCATCTGTGTGCCTGACAGATCTGGTCTCTTCCCTTTTAAAAATCACCTCTACACTTAAATATTCATTGGAGATTCCTTTCTTTCTAGGATTTCCATTGCAACCTTCATGTCCTTGATTTCTCTTTGCCTTCTTGCTAATCATCCCCAACTGCTTGAAAGTTTCATTATTTTTTCACAGTGCTTTTTGTAATACTGTGAGGGAGGGATAGAGTAGGCAGAAGATCAAATTACTTGAAATTAAGTACTAAAGAGCTAGAGAATGCCCAAATTCTTTGGCTGTATGACCTTAATTTGTGTGTTTCTGTAGGGTATAGTACAGCCCTGTCTTCAGGTACATAAATGTACACTGATTCCTTCATAAGTATATCTTAAAAGATGCATTTATAGACTTTTTTCCCCCTTAAGTGTTTTATTTAAAGCAGAAAAATGCATAAAAACAGATATTGAAGCATGCATTATGCTTGTAAAAGTGTATTATCAAACTGCTGTGAAATTAGCTGTTTGGCAGCTGATCATATTCAAAGCCAAAAAGTCATTCAGAGTTTCTGGATGAATTCACCATCCCTGGAGGTTTTTAAACTGAGATTGGATGTGGCACTGAGTGCCATGATCTGGTAAATGGACTGGAGTTGGACCAAGGGTTGGACTTGATGATCTCGGAGGTCTTTTCCAACACAATATGATTCTATGTTAATTGATACGCCCTGCAGGAATCCACCACTTAACTGTTGAGCTCAGAATGATTGTCAATACCTTTTCAGGAAGCCAAGAAACAAGAAATGAGTTTGTGTGTGAACAACTAGTTAAAAGAGGGGCAAAAATGACAGGAATATACAGACAGCCCTTGTAGCAGAGATTGGTCACCACTGTAATCCTACAGGAAGTACACTGCCTTGCCTTACTATAGAATCATACAGTGGTTTTGGTTTTGGTTGGAAGGGACCTTAAGGATCATCTTGTTCCAATCCCCTGCCATAGGCAGGGACAGATTTCCCTAGACCAGGTTGCTCAAAGCTTCATCCAGCCTGGCCCTGAGCACTTCCAGGGATGCATCCACAACTTCTCTGGACAACCTGTCCCAGTGCCTCACCACCCTCACAGCAAATAATTTTTTTCTAATATCTAATCTAAATGTACTCTCTTTCCAGTTGAAGCCATTTCCCCTTGTCCTGTCACTACAGACCCCTGTGGTCTCTGTCCATCTTCCTTGTAGGCTTCAGTGAGGGCGAGCAGTTGCATGACTGCTGTGCAGTGAGGTTTGCTGATGAGGGTTTTTTAGTAAGGATAGGGGAGATTGTAAAGAATTACAAATGGATCTTCTAAGAGGGAATAACTGGAGAATAAAATGGTAGATTACATTAATTTCTACTGTTTCTTATAAATCTATTCAGCGTGAGAGTAGAAATCCTAATTACACATGAAGTTACCTCCGAGGTGCATATTATTGAGCTTATGAGAGTTCCATTAAAACATCATCTTGGCTGCAGTCAAGAAAACATAATTTGTGTTCCTCATCAGAAAAAAACACAGACAACATTGTTATGTCACTTGAGAAATCTTGGTGTGGAATGGTTGCAGTACAAGAAATGACCAAGTAGGTTCAGACTTAGTACAGAAAGAAGTGGAAAGGATAAAAGAGGCTTCTGAAATCACAAAGGGAATGAAGAAAAGAGAATGGACACTGAATAGGTGAACCCTACTGAGTAAAAGAACTTGGAGATATCAAGTAACATCAGCAGGACCTAAGCTGAAAACAAAGTAGCAGAGATTTGTTTATGAAAGGTGTAGCTGAGCAGTGAAACTCTTTGCTGGAGGATATTGTTGAGGGCCAAATATTTGAACATGCTCAGGAGAGGTCTAAGCAAAGGAGAAATCTTTTGTTCTTTTCTAGTGTGGTTCTTAACTCAATCAGACCCTCATGCAGACTGCTTCTCTAACACTAATGTTGCACAAGAATATTCCTATGAGGAATTATAGAGGGTTATAGAGGATAGAAACTAATATACTTGTGTTGCAGCAGGAAAAAAACAAATCTCTGATGATCAGAAATGTAAGAACAGCCAGCCAGACTAACTCAGTGAATAGATAAGGACTGCAACAGCAGAATTGTGACCTGCTATTGCAAATCTAAAAGAATGTAACCAGTTGACAGAGCTGGGGAAAGTAAACAAAACTTCTGCCTGGAAAATGGAGACTTTTAACTGGCAGGAAAACTCCAGCTGGAGACAGTACTGAAGGAAAGCATATATGTCTTAATTCAAAGGAGTCCTGCTGTGTTTGAAAAGAAAGAGACAAACAGCAAGGTTTAAACGTAGTGGATGTGTACAAATGTCCCTTCCCTTGTGGGGAGCGAGATATACATGGATAGATAGATACGGCAGATATAGAGAGCCTGGTATATTCAGTAATTCTTGGGACTACATATTAACACCAGAAACCCAAGAAACCTCAGTGCCTTGCAGGAGTGGGAATAATAAACTCTTTGTGTTTAGAGATTCCTCCACCACTGTCCATTCAAAACTAACAAACTGCAGAGGTCAAGAACATGCTCTGTCTAGTACTACTAAAAATAATGAGCATTGACCAGACATCCATGTTAAAATGTCAGACTGAAACCAAGGGCATTCTCAGCAGCATTTCATGTAAATCATCTGCATGAACAGCACCTGTAGGTGAAGGAGAGGTGTTACTTCTTTTTTTTTCTGTGGGTTTTCTAAAGCCAGAGGAAAAAATAATCTAATAATTAAATGTTTGCCACTTATACTGTAAAAAAATAATTACAAATTTTATAAATCTGGAGGCTGATTATACAGTTGGCTCTTAATTATTGTCTACTATAAGACACAATGTGTTTTGGTTATATATACTGGACAAAAACTATACTGCAGCAGGAGGCATCATGCAGGTAAACCTCTGACATTTTGTGTATATAGAGATAAGAAGTTCCTACTTTCCTGTTGAAGGAGGGAACTGAGTTAAGAAATAGTTTGACTGGACTAATAATTGCTCTTGGTAGCCATTACCTGAATATTACCTGAAAAAAAAAATGGAAAAGTGAGCCAGTCTGAGTGTAAATACATTTTCCACGAATACTTAAAAACTCAGTATTTTCTACTATGATAACATATATCTAGTGTCTGAGATAAAGGCATAAGATAAATGCTTTCTGTTCTTATGAGAAGCATGGCTGGTAGTGGTAACAATGGAGAAACTTCAGGGAGAAAGAAAGGAAAGAGATGACAGTCTCCAGTAGAAAAGGTGAATGACAAAACTTTTTTTCAGCCCTGATGTAATACTGTGGGACTGACAAAATGGAGTTCTTGGTCCTCTGAAGGAAATAAAACAATATGTGTGTTTATAATAAGACACTTGATTAAAAGACAGTTTGATCTCCTTCTTTCTTATTACGCAAAAGGTGGGTCTGTGGCTTAGCTAAAAAAAAACTTGGAAAGAGCTGACCTGTTATGGTTTCTAACCTAAAAGGGGAGTCTGAGGCAGAATCAAGATTCTAGATTTTAAAGCCCTAACATCTGTATTTCCTAATTTAATAAAATATAAATAAATAAGCAAGCCATCAAACCCCCCCAACAACAGCAACAATTCAACATACTCAAATAACCCCATTCAAAAACCTCCCCTAAAATTGCCAGCTAAATAAAATCCCCCAAACTCAAACATTTTATTCACCATAAAATGATTTTTTTCCTAATTCTATTTATTGATCATGATTCTCCTTTCACTACTGCAAAAATTTACTTGTGTCTGTTTCCTGCTCCCCATCCTGGGTAAATCCATTTTTAGTTTTGAATCTCCTGGATTGATCTTCAGCACCTTCCAGCCTAGATCTTCTAAGAACCCACTGGTGTCTTTCCACATGCAATGCTTTCCAGGCTCCCTTGTGTCCCAGTCAAAAAGTGACAATTGCAGTCTTTGTTAAACAACTCATGACTTTAAAACTGTCTGATTAATCTCAAGCATATTCTAGCAGAATTTCTTCTTTGAGCAAGAATTAGCTTTGCAGAACTGCATGTGGAAAAAACGCTTTTCAAGAAGGTAGGAGGGAGGGGTGAAATAGCACTTCTAATGGAAACTGTTATAAATGCTCAGCTACAGGATCTCTACAGCAGACACATAGTGCTGAGATAGACACACTCTTGAACCACATGCAGGGTGTAAATATTTTTAAATATGAGTATTAAACTTAGAGAATTTGTCAGAGAAAAGGGTGTACTTTGAAATGACTCTGTAGATGACAGAAAATCTCTAAGGCAGTGCAGCTCCCTGGTGTATTGTCATTTAACTGGGGCTGCTTCCTCCTGCTAGTATCTTAAAACTTGCTTCTGATAAAGTTTGGCTAAAATGGCCAGAGAAATGTCCCATTCCATAGAAGTATTTATATCTCTGGCTATGTAATGCTGGATGGAAGGATGTTGGAGGTCATGTTTTATTGGCTAAGTAAGTAGAGGTTATGACTGGGCGGGGGCGGCAGAGGGGGAAGCAGGAGAAGCTGTGCTACTGTCTGTCAGGGTACACAGTAGTTAGACACAAGGCTGGATAATGACAGCGCTGGGATGCTGAGCAGCAGTAAGGGGTGTCCATCCATAAATAAAGTAGGAAGTTTTCAGCAGTGGTCTGACAGGAAAGTAAGTCTACACGGAGTCAGATTTCAGAGCTGGAGCAGTGAATTGCAGTGAGTCACACAGAGAGCCTGAGTGCTGCCTTTGTTCCACTTGTGTCTGAACGTTGGAGGAGAAACAGCAGGCTCCAGTTTTTATTAACTTCTTATTTTCATAAGCATAAAACTCATGTGCACTGAACTTTCTCCTCACTTCAGTTCTTTCAACTGACTTTCAAAAAATGCTCTCATGGTAAGAACTCTTGCTTCTAAATTTTACTTTTCCTTTTTTCCCCTTGTGTTTCTGTATTATACTCTTTGGTGTCATTCTTCCCCCACCCACCTTTTCTTTTCTTTCTTTTTTTTTTTGTTTTTTTTTTTTGTTTTTTTTTTTTGCCCACCTGCTCCATGCATGCCTGGTGGACCTGGGCATTGCTTATACTGCTCTTTGGTTTGTCAATCCATGCTGGTTCAGCAGCTCAGATCATAGAAGGTAAGACTTCTCCAAACCATGTTTATAAATTGAGAGTAACTGTGTATTTTAAGATATGCATTCCTAATATGGAAAGAGACTGTACATTTCTGATCTTCATTTTCTCTGCTGTGCACTGTTCATCATTTCCTATAGGAAAGCTGCTGCAAGTAAAGAGCTTAAATTCCCATTCATTCTGAATCAGGGGCAATAAATACATTGGTTCCTCAGCTCTAAGGCAGCTTATCATGCCTGCTCTCTCAACATTTCTTCGGAGAGTAATAACTGACAGAAAGTACTTCAAAGAAATTCAGAATACTGAATGCTTTTACAATTAGAATAGATGTATGTGTCACTGTGGACATCTCAGGAATGTGCCAGGCATGGTGTGAGTGCAAAGACATAGAGGTGATTCTTCTTCCACTGCATAGAGATTTCTCCTGGTAAGTGTCTGAACAAATTGTGATTTTCAAAACTCTTGATTTTAGTTTTATCAGCCCAGTTTTTATGGACTTCCAGTGAAAAGACTTGTTGTACTTTCAGTTCATATGTTCTTGTAACAGAGCCAAATTCCTCAGCATCTCCGGAAGACACAGCCCCACATTTAACTAGTGAGAGAGAACACTGACTTAAAAGTTTACATGTCATTTTGAGAAAAGTGAAAAAGCTTCATATATTGCTTTTCCTTTATGAGCAATGATACTTATGACAAAAAGCTTTTTTATTATCTTACAAAAATAGTTGGAATGTGTCATTTAATTGACCCCTACATTACTATGTGATAGGAGCATTAGAAACTATTGATGGGAAGTAGATATTACACAGAAAGACTTTAATGTTACTCAAACTGTTTTTTTTTCCTTTTTAACTGACACTGCCTAAGATAGTGCATCTAAAAGGCAAACCTCTAGATAGTTATTTCAGCAAGAGAAAAAGGCACAGATTAGTTATCACTGATAAATGCTATATATGCAGGTAAAAAATATGTAATGCTGTATTACTGGTAATGGATTAAGGAAACAAACTGGAACCAGCTATTAGAATTAAGAAATATATATTTGAATAGTGACAGAAATACAATATATTGCATATCCATTGGAGGCAGATCTGTTGCATCAGGCAAAAATGTTATTCTTAAGATGATGAATGACTGTCCATGAGAGAGATCTGGACAAGAGAGAACCAAATTTTGGCACATAAAATTTAATAAGCAGAACCTCATTAGAACTTCAAGTATTGTGACAAAAACTGCAGGTATTTATTTAACACAAAACTTTTTTGGTGGATCTATGCCTGCTTCTATAACCTGAAAATTTGGTTCTTTAAATATCCTACTCTGTGAAAGTCAGAAAGCAGGAAAGTAGGAAAGAGAGTCCCTACTGTTTCTGGACAGTTTCTTCCTGTGCAGAATCTTATTGCTTCTAGAAGAACTCCTAACCCTACCATGAATGAAGATCAAGTGGACTTATACAAGTCTCCTTAGGTCACTGGAGACTTGGAAACTGCTCTGGGAATATGTTCCTTCATGATTGTCCAAGCCTAATATTCCCTACTCATTTTTCTGTTAATACAAAAGCTCCTGTTCCCAAATGTTTACTAAATTTTTTTTACATCTGATTTTGAAGTGCCTGACTTAATGGAGATCTCATGCTTCCTATTCCACAAAATCAGACTATGTTATAAGCAATACTCTGCTGATGTTTTATTTAAGTGATTTCATCTCCTGAAATCAGGTATTGAGTGCTAGATATAGAATAATCTTCCTTTCTTTCTGGTGCTTCAAATACTGACTAATATAAATTCTCCCTGTAACTACTGAAAAGTGAGGAGTTTCATACTTCAAATCTTAGCCTAACTATTGCAGAAATAACATAATTTTCCTTTCCCACAGTTCCTTTTAGCAACAGAGTGCAGAGAAATAAATAGCATATTTAAAATGAAAATGTTTGTAGGCACAGGATGGTGATGAATGGACCTTGTGGCCTTTGGCACCTAGACGTGTGCTTTATCCAGTGTCTTTTTGTCTCTGTCTCCTTCTGTCACTGTCTCCTTTAAGATTACTGCTTTCCAGGATTCTCCAGCCCAATGACCACTGCTGCACTGATTTTCGGTCCACCCATAACACAGATTCAAATCTCTAAATTCCTTTTAATGAAAGAGAAACAGTAAATGAGTAAACATGGTTTTTGAGGAACAGTGCAGGTGCTTTCTGGTGTACCATGGTACTGGCTATATGCAAAAGATAAAAACCACCTTGAGATGTTCTTAAATTCATTAAATAATGTCAATAAAATTTCTCAGGAATTGAGTTATTCACTAAGTGCTGGGGAAGGGGTAACTTATTTTTTACAAACCTGAAAACAATGCAGCAACCCTCAGAGTTTACAGAAGAAAAGTTTGCCATTTTTGCCTTCACCATCTTTGTATTCTTGTTTTCCCCAGGGGAGCACTGAATTGCAGAGTGGGGTGGAGGGTGCAGATTAAATCAGAAGCCTCAGAAGCCCTCCAGCAGAGGGCTTGAGCTCTGCCATGTCTTCGTAAGAGATATTAAAAAGATAGTTAGGAAATGTTGATTACTTTCCCATCAGGAACAGTGTTTTGACCAAGTCTTGTACTAGAGGAAATTGTCTAGTTATGGGTATTTCCCACAGAGAAGGAGGGCCAAAAAAGACTGGTGGGAGATTGTAGGGGAGAAATTCAGATGGCAGTCTGAAATTGTTTGAGAACTTCGGGGGTTCTAATTTAACTTGTTATTGAACGTGTGAGATCTTGGGCCTTTCATTTCACTGAAGGGTTGCTTTCATTTCCAAGTCCTAGAATGTCTGATGACTGCTTTCATTGTAAAATGGAACAGATAATAAAACATTTAAAACCTTATATTTTAAGTAATGAACTACCAATTGTAAAATAATGTTTAAAACTTTGAAATATTCAATTCAGAACTTTAAAATTCAGTTTCACAATCTGCAAATTGATGGGATTTGGTCATTATTTCACCAAAACTTTTAAGATACACTGTGATTTTCTGTTAGAGTGAAACTGAACAGGACTTCTGAAATCTCAGCAGATTCCATGAGTTAGAATTCTAAATTTTTTAATTGTATCTGTTGAAAGATTTTAGTCCATTTCACTGCAGCTGGCTTTGCACATGTACCAAAGGGTAAGGAATAAAATGCCTTCTTCCTCTTCACCCAAACACAGTGTCATTTGAACTATGGAGGTCTTTCACAGTTTTTCTCTTGTTTTCACAAAAACTGTGCCTTATTCTACTTGCATTTGTGGGAAGGATTATAGACATGTTAATATCTTATTAAATTACTTCATCCCTTCTCTTTAGCTCAATTGACAATTAAGCATGTATCTCTGCTCATGCAAGTGTAGTCTGTCTTCTCCTATCTGGCACTGCCTTGGGGAGCATATACTTGGCCTTTAATTGTGCCAGAGACTGTATGTTGTCTTATCCTGATTACCCTGGCTTCTTTTTCCATGTTTTGCATCTTTAACAATCAATTAACTTAGTGAATAGAAGCTGCAGTTCTGAACATGTTGGCACCCAGACTTCAGAGAGAATTAAAGTTAGAAAATCTCAATGCTAATCCTGAAGTTTGAGTGATAAACTCCTCCCTATGACTTGCTCTAGCCTCTTGCAGAAATCACATTTATCCTTCTAGGCAGTTATCAGTGGTTTTCAGTTCCTGGCAGTCAAATCAGTGCATGCACTTGAAAAAAACATAGAAAAAAATTGTTTAATTGAGTGTGGTTCTGCAGTTTATACTATGTTTATGAGCTCTGAAAGAAGCTTTACAAATTTCTCATTGACATCTGGGTTTTATTACTAGCCAAACTGAACAGTGCTTTCTTGGCCTAAGTAACATGCTTAGCAATAGTTTACATAAAGTAAATATTTGTTTCTTTCGTTGGGTCTCTGTACACAGAAGGGCTGTCATTAGGCTGTTGATATAAACTTTGCCCTCATGACCTGCTGAGTTTAATGGAGGAATACTGAATTATTGACTTCCACTGGCTGATGATCAACTGGTGTGATTCTAAAGGCAGCTACCTGGAACTTCTCCTCACAATGAACAAACAGAATGAGTGTAAACAAACATGTATTTACATCTAAAATCTTGTTTCTACCAGGTAATTGCTGGATGTGCTTTAAGTGTTAAATGTGTGTATTCCCACATGGGATTGGGATGGCTCAGTCCACTCTTTCCAAAGACAGAACACAATTACAGTGGTGCTGGTCTGTATGAAGCACAGTACTTCCTACAGAGACCTTAGATGGCACTGTGTCCTCTTGTACCAGTGTGAGCATTTGAACATCATCAAACTGCACTTGAGCCTGAATTGAATGAGCCACTGTGATTTGTCAGGCACATCTTTAGGCTGTTACCAGCTGTTGCACATGTTTTTAATGAGTCTGGTTTCATACTTGATAGAAGGTCCTTCCATGAAAAACATAGTAAGTTACTATAGGAAATCTGTTGGGTTCAATTGGGGTCATCTCTTTCAGTAGCTGAGGAGATTGATAACACCAGTAGAACAAAGCTGATTTAGAAAATTTGTTCCAGTCTGTCACTTTTCTAAATGGATTCATTTTCAGTGTAACACCCTTTACATGTTAATCCTCTTGGACAAAAACTACATGTTTCCTAAGCTACTCTATCAGGCAACAGAAGATTTTTTGAGCCTTTTCTGAGGTCTCAGAAGGGGAAACCAGCTGGGGTGGATATAATGTTATAATAACTGTCTTCATTTCCTCTCTGAAGGCTTCCTGGTCACACTGGAAGCCTGCAGTAAGAAATTTTTTCCATGATCTGAATAGAACTCAAAATCTCAACTGTGCTAGCATTTGCCACTAAATGGTGTTTGAAGGACCATTTCAATAAATGAACATCAGGAAGAAAGATTTGATTACACTGTTTATGTTAGAGATATTCAAAGGTCTCCAAAAAACTTACTTCTTATTCTAACATGTTAATTACCAAGTCAAACACTTGTTTTGGAGACTGCCTGTTCCTTTGGCTGTGATTTCTTCCCCTTTCCTTTGCTGTGTGAGCGATGGATTGGTTTGTTTTTTCTCATAATGGTATCTCACACTTGAACAAATTCATGCAGTAGCTTTGGCAATTTATGTAGTGTGCCTTGGACAGAAAGACAGTGAATTTTACAGTTCAATGAAATCTGATTGCTATATTTTAGATGTAATTATTGTTAGTTATTTAAGAGAGGATGTCTATTTATCATCACTCTTTTTAAGTTCCAAAAAAGTCCTTTCCCATTTGGCCAACCCACACAATTACAGCAGGTTTAAAACTCAATAAAATTAGCCAGCAATTCAGACTTTGGTGAATCCTATTCATGTAATCTTCCCATCTCTAGTAGCTTCTGTTCCCAAACCCAGAAAGTCACAGATGCTACAGAGAGCAGAGTGTAGGTAGAATTCTTCCAAAGAACAAGTAAAATAGACAAACCTCAATTGTAATGTATTTGCTTATGAGGAATGTGAAATGACAGGTGCAACTGCCAGAGCTGAATGTGCCGTGCCAAAGAATTGCAGTATTTTAAATGAATTTTGGCTGGCTTACATCCCAGTCTGAGAAGAAGCAGAGTCTGAACCAAGTTTTTCTGAGGGATTCTGAGAAGAACCAGGGTTTTCTGGAGGCACCCGAACATATTATATTCCAAACGTTCAGTGGACAGAGCTCTGGTAATAGTGATACAGTGATGAGGTGTTAATTTGAACTACATCATCATTCATGGTCTTTTGCTTCATCCTCAGTACAGAAGACAAAATACTAACAAGAAAGGGTTTCAGCCAGCTTGTTCTGTACTTGGAAACCTCCAAGGTCTCATGACTCTGGGTCTGCCTTCCCTGCTGCTACTGAATCCACTTCTTATGATGATCAGTTCCTACCATAGTAATTTATAACTGTTCAGGTAGGATTAACTTCCAATCCTATTTGGGACATATCTTTCTCTGAACTGTGAAATCAGAGCTCCATATGTAGTCAGGATGTCTGGCTCTGCTTCTTTGGAAAGCTAAATATAGTTTTTGACTTTCTCTGTACTTTTTTGGTGGTTGGTAACTAAGAGGGCATTATAGTTCCTGGTCATTACTCATTGCATTTTATATTCATTTCCCTTCTTACAAGTGATGCACATTACCTAACTCAAGGAGAACAGAACCCACCCAGAAAATTTTAATTTTGTGCTGCCTGCTAAAGAGTAACTTGATGACTCTTGAGAAAATAGAATAGTGCTCCAAGACATGCTTCAAAGTTTCCTATAAGCTGTGGATATTCTGAATAGCCCGTAATTGGAGTTTACTGCTAAACAGTTTCAGAACATAAACCAGTGTAGCATCCAAGCTCTGATTCATCTCTGGTGATATTTCATATAAATAAACTCAAACAGTGAAAGGAAGCATATGAGAGTTGGAAACATGGTCAGATAGGGATACTGTCTGAGAGTACAGCAATCAGGAAAGTCATGTCAGGAGAGGTTAGAGGGGTATAGAAACAGCCCAGGTACTCAATGCCTTCTTTGCCTTGCTCTTTACTGGTAAGATTTCCCTTCAGGAAACTGAGTCCCTGAGCCCACTGGGAAAGCCTGGACCAATGAATATCCTTCCTTGAGGAGGACTGAGTGAGGAAACATTGAAAGCAGCTGGACATATGCAAGTCCACAGGACCTGATGGAACATATCCATGAGGGCTCATCAAATTAGCTGATGTCATAGAGATAGAAATTTTTATTGTCCTTGGAAGATTTTGGTGATCAGAAGAAGATCCTAAGGATGGGAAGGAAGACAATGTCACTCCTATTATCATGAAGGGCAAGGAGCAGGATCTGGGGATCTGCAGGCTGATCAGCTCACCTTGATATGAGATGTGGGAGCACAAAGTTGTGGAAACCATTCTGGTAAGAACAAGGTGATTAGAAGTGGTCACCACATATGTGTGAGGGGGAAAATCATGCCTGGGAGTCTCATAGCCTCCTGCAATGGAATGACCAGCTCAGTGTGTGAGGGACAGTTGACATCTGTGGTCTTGTGCAAGACTTTCAGCACTGCCTCCTGTTAACATCAACACTGATAAAATTGCCTTGGAAGAAGCCAGAACTGCCTCACCAAAGCTAAACAAACCAGACTGAAAATGCGTTTTAATGGAAATTATTGCCTTTCAGCAAACTTACCTGAATGTCTGAGCTAGAATGCAGTCCCATAATTAAAAGGGATCACTGCAAAAGTTTTACAACTTGTTGAGCCATGAGCCATACTCATGGGAAGAGCATACCTGGAAAGAGCAGATCTGTTTGGTGTGGGAGAGGAACTATGCAGCTTTTCTATATGTATTACTTTCTCTTCCTTTATGGTACCAAAGATAGTGAACCAGATGACAGTATACATCCATTTCCACCCTCCCCATGCCATTATATGTATATCCTGTATATGTTTGTTTAATGTCTTAATTTGATAACGAACAGCTAAATGGCATACACTGCAGGTACAACATTTCTCAAAATACATTAACTTGGTGTTGTTGCTGTTTGTCCCTGTGTTTCTTTATGTCCCACAGAAAAGTTCTGACTCACTACCGTTATATTGCATTACAAGGTATATCTTCAGGTGTCAAAGGGTTGCTGTGGACACCCAAAACTAATGTGCTTAACTGTTAGGCAGCACTGTATATGTGGTGGTCTACAAAGCAAGAGGGGGAAATTATGCAAAATTTGAGGCTTTTGTAGGAATCCTCTCATATTTGGAATTCGTAACATCAAAGTATCCATTGATGAGGCTCAGTAATCCTTCTTCCAATCCACTGGCTGGATCACAGAGTGAGGTGTGAGGGAACAGTGTCTCCCCACAGTAAGGATCTTTATTTCTGCCATCCCACTTTGGTTAACTACATACTAACTTAGTACACTGCATCACTTCTGTAAATATGATGCTTTTCTTATTCTCAGAGGGCCAAAGTGTTAAGGTTTCTTAGTCTTTCCAAAAGCTATTCCAGTTCCATCTGTTTCAACACTTTGCCAAACCAACATATCTCTTGGTTTGGTGGGAGGAACCACTCATCTATAATGAATGATCCACAGCAGTACTGCCACTTTGTGGTGCTTGTGGGTGTGTCTGTGTATGACTCTAACCCTTTCCTGCTTTTTGCTGTAAAAAACAAGCAAACATTTCATCCTGTTCAGACTAGCTGTGAATGTGGTTTAATTTTTTTTTCTGTCTAGTTTCTTTCACATTCAGTTGCAGAAATGTTGTTTGACACTGCAAGTTTTGCAAGTATTCTCAGCTGAAAAAATCTGGGTCTTGATGAAAATAACTGGTCAGTTATTGTGGTGAAATGGTATTATGTAAAAACACTTATCTGAAAGACTTCAAAATTTTTAATTAGAGTACTTTAAAGTATGATATATTAGTGTATAAATATTTGTTTTGGACAAACAATACTTGACTGAACACAAAGTACTGCTTAGGTTGCCTTATGACCAAGGCCTTGATTCTTCATGCGTATTTCTTGCCTTTTTTTTTTTTTTCGTTTGTTTTGTTTTGCTGGGTTTTTTGGTTTTGTTGTTTTATAGTGAGACATACATCTACCATGAAATGAAAATCTGACAAATAATTACCACATGGCAACTTCCTGGTCCAGAGATATGCTGAGAGTTGGGGAGTTAGGGTGGTATTCAGTATAAGTGTAAACATGCATAAAATTTAAAGGATGGAAAAAGTGGAAAAATAAACATAATGCTGTTGACCTGAAGTATTGTAGCTCCTTTTTAAACATTTTTTACAGAATTTCAAAAGACAGGGCAGAATTGTTGCAACTCTGTTAATGCTTTGCCCACATCAGCTTTGACTTGTTCAACAAAAAGTTTTTCATAATAAAAAAAAAAGTTGGAAAAAACTGCTGCTCCAACTAGGAGTTAAGCAGACACCCCTGAGTATTTATAGTATGAACATTAAATGAATATGTCTTTACAAGCTCTATGGCATACTGAAGTTATTCACATGTTTGTGTTCTAGGTGTGTTTCAAGACATATTTTTTCCATACACATTGCAGAATTTCCATAAAGAGCATTCTAAAGAAGTTATTGTCTCATTTAGCTCCTATACAGTCATCAGAACAAAACTTCACTGGTAAATACATGTTTTGGAGCAAATCCCTAAGACAGCTATGGACAAAGTTAGAGTATCTCCATTAATACTTTATGTTGTCATCTGTTCTGTGTATAATTAGAGTACATTGAAGTATTTTGAAGTATTGACTATCCCTGTGTGATATGTTTATCTGGTATGAACAGAAGTTGGTTTTCCTCTGACTGAATACTTAGCTCTGCTGTGTTTTCCCTTCTTTATGGATAGATCTCTAAGTGTAGATCAGTGCAATGGAAGCAACGTAGACTGAAATCCAGAAAGGAAAATCTGTTAGAATGACACCATTGCCAAAGTGGTTGCTAGGTAGTGTTTATTTCCTTACTGAGAAAGATGGGACAATGTGTGCCTCGAATTCACTTCGGCCTTTCCAGTTTTGATTCACAGAATGTAGAGGGAGCAAACTTTGCATTTTGAAACCAGAGGCAGCGATGAAGCACTCAGCACTTGTCTCCACATCCTTTTGCCTCTGCACAAGGACCAGGGAGGAACTTGGTCATAAGGCCTGTACCCATCTTGAAGTGCAAGTGAATCAGTTTGGCAGTTTTTGGAGGGTTCTCTACGTTGCCTTTAATGGTCATGACACAAAGAGTTCTCAATTGCCAGATTGCTTCAAATACATCTTGTAAGTTTTAGGGAAAGTCTAAAGATTAAGGGTCACCTTCATGTTGTTGATGGATTTCCCAAAATGAACCTCTTGTACTCCATTTTAGAAACTTAAGACCTTCTTCATCTGAAGACAAAATTTTTACTAAGCAGCCTGGAGTATATAGCATTTATATTTGACATCCTCTCTCTCTTTACTGGTACATCACCACTTTGTCAGCTGTTGCTGTTCAATACTCTGTTACTGGTGACTTATAGATCCTAAATGCCTCTTATAACTACTTCAGCAACCCTGTATCTCAAGAAGTTTCTGCTCATGCGTAAGGTGATGACATGGTCCTCATCATTGCTACATGTGTGGCTATGGAGACAACAGAGCCAGACTCTTCTCAGAGGATAAAACAGAGCAAAATGGCAAATAACAGTCAAAAGGTGAAACAAAGTAAATTTTGATTGAACAAGGCAGGAAAAAATTCTTCATCATGACAACAGGTAAGTTCTGGATGAGGTTGCTGAGAGAGGTGATGGGTTCTCCATTCTTGCAAGTGTTCTAAACTTGACTTGACACAGCTTTTGGCAACCTACTTCCTCAGGCTACCCCTGTATGGAGCAGCAGATTGGACTACATGACCCTTTGAGGGCCCTTATAGGGTTTTTTCCTGTGATACTTGAATAGGGAACTTAAAATTACCTACTTAATTCATTTCTGAATCTGGTTGTCAGTGACTTGCCCATTATCACAGAAAAGGGCAGTTAAACACTAGGACAGTAATTATAGCTAATACTAAAACACCTGGATTGTGGTTGGCTGTCTTAATCCTTCTGTTTCTAAGAATTATTAGAATAATCAGAGAGCTAATAGGCTGCTCATGCTAATTCAGCCATCAATAACAGTAAAACCAATATTTGTATGCAATCAACTGACCCTTTTTCACTTTATATATTTATCTAAAGTTAGGTCAAAGCACGTACCCTTTTTGTATTCCCTTTTCCCCTTTCTCCTTTACATCTCTTCGCTCTTCCTTTTTCCCTTTCTTCTTTCCCTTTCTCTCTTCTTATGTATCCCTTTCCCTCTTCCTCCTCCCTTTCCACTTCCACTTTTCTTTCTCATTTTGTTTTGTTTTGAAGTTCTGTGGAATGCTTTTGGGAAAAAAACAACAAACAAGCAAACAAAACTTGGAGCAGAACACAGGAATATGTTATTGTAACCTTGTAACTCCTCATCTTTCCTCATGGTCCTGCTGATCATGAAAAAATGTTGAAGAAATGCTCTGGTCCTCCCTTCTAAGAGGGTGGAAAGTGGAGGTGAAGGATTTTTGAAGTTTAAAATGGTTTCTGGTTCTCTGACCTTTCAGGGGCCCATGGTCAGACAGGTCATACTGACCACAAGCTCTGTGGTCCATCCTCCTCTGCAGCTGTTGCATCCCTGTCTCAAAAAGTCTCTGTCCCAGTGACCATATTCACAAACTTCAGCTTTTTGGGACACAGGCAGAATGTACTTCTGCATTAATAGAAGCAAACCTGTCATTGCAGTGACTAGGATGATATTTGCTCCTCAGTTGTTGTCTTTCTACTCTTGCACAAGTTAAACTCTCAGTATAGAAAGTTATGTCTCTGATTTCAAGAAATACTGCTCAAAACAAAACAGATCCTGAGGATGGAAAAATGTCTAAAGACAGAAAATTAAAAGCTGTCATATTAGCAATATGACTAATGTGATAAATGTAGTGCATAAGACCAATTGCATTCTCTTGATATTCCCTTTACATATATTTTCATTTTTGCAATACAGAAGAGTGGGTAGGAGAATTTCTTCTCTAACTCCAAGGCAAAATTTGTTACATGGAGTTTATTATTTTAAAATACTATCTAAATGGGACAGACTCCTAAAATATCACTTTTGGTGACTCTCTGAGCTAAGCTGTGACTTATTGTTCCGATTCTGTGTTATTCCTGTTACATGCATATGCATATGTCACAGAACATACATAGCCTTCTAATTTAGGATAATCACTGAACATTATGAAAGATTTGCATCCTGCAATATTTATGGGTGTTTTAAACTTAGATCCAACAAGAAGTCCTAGCTGAAACTGGTGATTTGTTCAGCTCCTAAAAGTTAATCTCATACATAAGTTGTTGCAAGATGAGGGTTTGAATAGGGGAATGTTGGAAGACTAAGAAAACAAGCAGCTATTTCTTCCCTTAGTTGCCACAACTAACATAAAATGCAATCAAACCTTGCACAGGTGTACAATCACTGTCTCTACAACTTTCTCTTAATTTTAACTCAGAAACAAATACATGTGTATTTTCCAGACTGGAAAACATTCACTATTGGAGAAAGACTTGTGCATATCTTGGTTGTGATTTAAATCACTAATAAATTCTTATTTGTATTCCTTAGTATATAAAGTTTTACAGCTATACGATCTTAACAGATCTTGGCAGAATTCTGTCTTTGAAGACTAAAAGTTCCTAGACTTAAAAATTTCTTTTTGGCTTTGTATTAATCTGATGACACATTTCATGTTTCTCTAGGCACAAGGAAGTTTTGACACATGAATATTTTTTTTCATTCATCCTATTTCCTCATTGAGAAGCCATTTCTTGAATATGTCTGTGCTCTAAATATATAACTTTATTTTCTTGATGGCAGGTGTAGACTGTCAGGGAACATCAAAGGCAGGCTGCTCTTTAGTGATCAGGGAGCTGGAAGCCAACCATGTGAAAAAATGACTTCAGCAGCAAGGGCACAGTTCCACAGTAACAAAGCAAAAGGAGCAGAGTATGTTGATGGAAGCCAAGTTCAACCAAGAGTCCATATCATTGCACAAGTCCACAGGGATGAGGAAGGTGAATGTCAAGCCAGGAATACAAGTTTTTGGGTAAAGGTCTGAGTCTGGGTCAGCAGGACTCATGGCTGGACACGGGTTAGCCAGCTGCAGCATAACACAGGCAGGGACCAAAGGCAAGATCCTCAGCCAAAGGCAACTGCCAAAAGGAGAGAGGAATGCTGTGGCTTTTTGGCACTGTTTTTGCATGGGATGTTAAATGCACTAGACCTACAGCTGTCATAGAACAATGAAGCCTCTGTCCCTGCTCTGGAAATGAACCCCTTTGTAACTGAGATGTTTTCAGATTTTAACATACAGTGGAGAGCACTACCTTGGTTACCTGTCTGGATGTAGAATAAAAAAGCTTCTCCTGGCTTTTACTACAGTTGAAGTCATTTCATCATGGACCATGTGGACAACCTTGTTTCACAGAAAATCATAATTACATTGCATGATCTTTGGATCCAGGCTTTCACTTCAGCATATTGCCTTATTATTCATTTGTGCATGTTGTGTGCCTTTGCTGCACAGGAGCAATAGTGCAGCCACTGCTATTCTAGCAGCAATTCTTGTCAGATACAAATGGCAGAATGGTAGGAATCTAAGTTGTGACAGATGGCCCTGTGTGAAATCCCTGATGCAACTGTGCTGTTTGAGCTCTGTCCCACATAGCGTATGGAGGAGGGTTTGCAAGGGTTTGTCATGCAGAGAGAGCCCCACAGTAGTATGGGCATTGTACGATTTGGAGATTGATAAGCTTAGAAATGTCACTATGCAATACTCCCTCTTTTTCTCAGCTTGTATTGCAAATAGGCCAGAAGTTACTCTGTCACTGAAGACGATGATGATGAAACCTTTGGATTACCCATTCCATCATATTTTTACTGATCTATTTACACTTACACACTAAGGAAAAATATGTCCATTTGCCAAAACAAAGAACCAGATATTGTCTGGATTTGCAATGCCATTTTAACTATTGATATGAAAATTAATAATTAAGGTGACATCTAACATAATCACTATCAACAAGAAGTCCCAGTCTTCTTGTAATTATGAGCTGTGTGCAGCTCATAATTACTTTGGAGCAGCATAGTTACACTTCAATACATGATATTTTGTCCAGAGAAAACAACATTGCCTTCTTATTAGCAATAATTTGGTTTTAATTTTGATGGCTTTTTTCTGTTTTTTTAATATGGCCAACAGAAGAAGTTTGAGAGAGGGAATGGTATGTGTTTCTTGAGAACCTCCCTCCTTGGCAGACAACAGAAAAAAAAGAAGAGTTGAAGTTTTCTTTACTGTGTCTGACAAAAGCCAGCAGCCTTGTAACAGCAAAACCTGAAGTATTTCAGAGAACAGTTTTGTCTCTGTTCTTGATGTCTTTTTTTTTTGTGCCAAGGGGCTGACCAAGTCCATTGTAATTGTCATTTATTAAACTGTACATTAGGAAATGCACACAGCAATGTCCACATTGCTCAGAAAGAAATTACTGTTTGTAACTGCTGCCTGCCTGCTCCTTCTCTACATTAAAACATTTTATGCTGTGACCAGCTGTTCAGATATGTAGTTCTGTGTATGTAGGACACTGACACTTTACTTTGAAGTCTGCATAATTTCAAAAGAAACTGCCCTCCCCTTTCTGAACTTGGTGTTGGTACCGACTTCATTACCCCTGATTATTCTGAATTTCAAAGAGATGAATGCAGTTTTGCAGTACTTGAACACAGCTCTTCTCAAGAATAGTTGATTGCAATGCATTTTGTAGAGAGAGTAATTTTATTTTCTTAGGTGTTTCTCTAACACCTCCGACCTCTGGCCATAAACCAGCACATTTGTGAGGGGAGGTGCTCTTTGTACCCAGAGTGAAGATACACGAGTGTGACACAGAGGGCAGCAGATGATCCACAGAGATTAATGAAGGAAAACTGCTTTTGGATACCTATCAACTTCTAATAATTTTTGGTTGCAGCAGATGGTCTCCAGTTACTCCTAAAGGAAATACGCTTTAATGTACTAATAGTAGCTTAGTTCTTCCACTCTCCTACATCAATGTTCATTTGGATGAACTGAATGCTAAAATTAATGCAAGAGCTAGGAAGGATTTTGATTTTTTTAGTTTTGGAAGGAATACAGCTCTAGTTCCTCCGGGCACAAGCTGACCAGTGAAAAGATGCAAGGCTTTTACAAGATTTGAAGGATTCTGTTTTCCCTGTGGGAAGCCTATTCCATAACTATCCATTTCAGATTTTCATGTACTCTGACTTGGGCACCAGCCATCACTGAAGGCTGGAGAGAATAGATGTGAGACAGCAAGTGGGTGCCTTCTTTGTTGCTAACAGCATAAGGCTCACAGTGTGAGAAAACAAGTTGGCACCTGCTGAGGCAGTGCTAGGGATTTTATTTACCTCTATTATTTCTATTGCAGACCAAATTGGGTTTAATTGCTGCTGGATATATCCTTGCATTTGAAACTATGCCAAGGCCAAGGCAAACCTGCTATGATTAAGCATAAGTTTTATTGGCTTGCACCTTTGCCTTCCTTAAAAAGGCTTATGCTTTCCTCACAAGTTTCATTATGGAAAGACTGCAGAAGTGAGAATGAGCTGCAGAACCAGCTTTATATAGATTTAGCTCCAGAAAAAAACAAGCATCTGCTTTTCTTAGGTCTTTCTGGCACTCTTAAA
Source organism: Hafferia zeledoni (assembly GCA_035583235.1). NCBI lineage: Eukaryota > Metazoa > Chordata > Aves > Passeriformes > Thamnophilidae > Hafferia > Hafferia zeledoni. The sequence goes on from JAWWEV010000083.1 coordinate 56,046,956, forward strand.
AATAACAGGAACAATAATAATTTGGGAAAGAGGGTTTAAATGTAAAAGAAAACTTTGATATTTTTTCAACAATTTCCCCCCACTTCCCTCAGTAAGTTCTGAAATGTTGCTGAGCCATGGAAACCAGTTCAACATCTCCCAGTTCAGCTGTGATTCCTGAGAGTCCATTCCTGAGAGTCATGGACCATGACTGTGAGAATGATCAACTTCCAGTCAACCCTAAAATGGTGCAGGATCTGCTGCTCCCCCTGGATCCCCACAAATCTCTGGGGCTTTGTGGGATTCATCCCAGAATCCTCAAAGATCTGCTGATGTCATTGTAAACTCTCTCTGGATGGTTTTTGAGTGATCTTGGGAATCCAGAGAGGTTCCAGCTGACTGGAAGCTGGTGAACATTGTCCAGTTTTCAAGAAGAGCAAGAAGAAGGACCCCAGAAACTACAGGCCTGTCAGTCTCACTTCAGTGCCTGGTAAAGTTATGGAGAAGATTATCCTGGGATGTGCTGAAAAATACCCGAAAGACAATGCTGTCACTGGCCACAGCCAGCACAACTTCATGAGAGGAAAGTCCTGCTTACCAAATCTGATCTCCTTCTATGGCAAGGTAACTCACCTGGCTGGTCAAGGGAAGCCAGTTAACATAATCTTTTTGGATTTCAGTAAAGTTTTCGATATTCTCTCTCACAGGATCCTTCTGGACAAAATGTCCAGCACACAGCTGGATAAACACATCATGTGGTGTGTGAGCAACTGGCTCACGGGTCGAGCACAGAGGGTAATAGTGAATAGGTGACTTCAGGCTGGTGACCTGACACTAGTGGGGTTCCACAGGGCTCCATCCTTGGCCTGGTGCTCTTCAACATCTTTATCAATGACTTGGATGCAGGTCTGGAAGGGATAATAAGAGAGTTTGCAGATGACCCAAAACTGTGAGGAGCTGTCAACTCCCTTGAAGGCAAGGAGGCCCTGCAGAAAGACCTCAACAAATCAGAGGGCTGGGCAATCACTAACTGAGGTTGGAGCTGAGGTTGTTCAGCCTGGAGAAGGGAAGGCTTTACAGCACCTTTCAGTACCTAAAGGGAGCTTATAAGAGGGCTGGAGAGGGACTTTCTACATGTAGTGATAAGACAAGGGGGAATGGCTTTACACTAAAAAATGATAGGTTTAGACTTCATATTAGGAAGAAATTCCTTACCACCGTCAGATGTCAACCACCACCTAACAGACCCACCATCTGTCCTTTGCAATGCGCTGAATTCCATAGTAAATCCTAGTAGCTCCGAGGTGGGTACTGACACACAGTCTGATTTATCTCAAGAAGGTAAATTCTTGCCAAGTAGTTTTGCAATACATTTGCTAGCCTCACTGTTTGCTTTTTATAACCAACAACATATGCTGAAAAGGCAAAAGCAATCAGAATATTGCAATATCAAGACTTCCTGGGAATAATGCTTTGCAATGTTTTCACTAAGATTCTGCAGGACTTCTATGAGTAGTTAGTTCAAGGACATGTAGTAGAAAATTATTTGTGTAACATTTGCCTCATTTGCCTTAATTTCTTCCTCCACATTCTTCACGTTCTTCCTTCTATCCTGTTGCAAGGATTAAAACATTTCCAGTTCTTTTCCAAAGTATTTGCTTGGTCCTGTGTTCATGTTTATGTTTTCTGTTACAGATAACAGAGGAATATCTATTCTGAGGCTTTTGAGATTGTAGTTCTCCAAAGTTACTTTTTATGTATCAGTGAAAAATCTCATATTATTTAGTAAACCTGACATAGAAGAGTTGCTTGAAAGGAACATAGCAATTAACAAGATAAAAAAAGAATTTTACTCCATAGTCCTTCTAGAATATTGCTATTTGTGAAAGGAAAGACAATATAAATGTTGTTAATGTCTGTCATGATTTGCTTTAGCAAAGTATTCAGGACTGTGTCACTTCGAGTGCTGTTAGTGTATACAAGCATATCAAGCATGTTAATTATTAAAAAAAAAAAAAAAACAACCTCCCTGCTGCATGGAAAATATTTTCCATTTCATCATCTATTCCACAGTGTATATGATCAGTGATGACACAAAAGTTTGATTTCGTACTGGTTGTAGTCAGATCAAAGAATTACACAAGGGCTTGACAAATCAGTTCTGTAAGAAGCACAGTAACAGGCAGATTCCCCAATATCTTGTATTACAGAGCTGGAAAACCTATCTCTATCTAAGAAACATCTGTTTTAGTGACTTTTCACACAAAGTAGCTTTTTCTTTCCATTTTAAACAAACAATCCTTTAGCCATTAGCTTTTACATTAGCTACCTATCAGTTAGACATCCATTAGTCTTTCATGGTAATGATATTGGGTAGGATTACTTTGCTTTAGCTATGAAAATTTTCAGTGGTATGTGAATTCAACATAAATTTAGCCAAAAAAAATAAAAATTATGTAGTCAGGAACAATGAGGATATCACCAGATAGCAGAGGGAAACTTTATCATCTTCTTAAAAGCACAAAGCTGTTCAGCATTTTAAATACACCATTAGTTTTGATTGTCAGAGATCTGTTTTGTAAATTTCACTTTACTTTACTAATAATGAGATGATTATGAATGAGGAGATAGCGCAGCCACAGTTAGGAGAGTATTTCAGCATGTCCATGCTTTTAGAACATGAGTACTCACATCAGTGGGGCAGTGTTCCAAAAGGCACATCACTAAGTGACATTCTGAATCAGTCTAAAAAACACCATCCCACAGCCTACTTACATCTTGAGAAGAGGTTTGAAAATGTCCAATAACTTCTGAAACTGAAAGAAGGAGAACTTGGGAAGCTGCTTTTCTACACCTCCCAGGATCGTGTTCATACAAATTACTAGGATGGAAAATACCTGGCAAGCAAAGCTGTATGAATGTTTAGGTGTTTGTAGCCTTGGTATTTGCCTTATAATTAATGACATGAATTTTCATATCATTTCAGGAGCCTGAGGCCTCTCCCATGTTTCTTTTTTACTACAATTCCCATTCACCTTCCTTTCCTAGCACTTGTTGCTGACCCCTCCCTCTCACACCCATGTGCTTCTCTATAAACCTTTTTATAAATGATTCTTCAAAAGAAATGCTGTCTGCTACTCTGCCACTCCTCCGAGATTTTTCTAGTCATGTCACATCCCTGGCAAATCAATGGAGCAGGTTCTTGGCTTCAACTGCACACATAAAAATTTTGCAATGTTGTCTCAAAACTCTCAGAGCAAACTTGTTGCCTCCTAGTTCTCTTTGAAATGCCAATTATATTCACAGTGAGTATCAGTGAGTAATGACAGCTACAAAAGATGATTTTTCACTTTTAAAAAAAAACAATGGAAATTCAGGTTGAAAAGAAAGGAACTCTGAAGATGCCCTACTCTAAATTTGGACTGAAATGGCTCTTTACTAGATCAGGCCAGATTTGGCTTAGACTGGTTAACCTTAACTTTCTAGATCTGATATACTTCCTTGGAGATAACTATTTTAGCACTTCTAACTGGCTGATATACACAACATCCCCTATTGCCGGACAGCTGGAAGCAAAAATAATGCTTCTTGGGAAGATGATCCTGCAAAGCAACACTGGAACTGTCATTCTCTTTTGGGTACACTGTTCCTCAATTCCACCCTGATATAACACTGGATTCCAACCACTGCAGTCTGAATGTGGAAGGGTTTGTACTCTATGGCCATGGAATAAGTATCTCCAATTTATGGAGCAGATATCAATGAGAGCATTTATGATGAAGTATGCATAGCTTTTTATAAAGTTTATGTCTTCCAGCCCTCTTTTAAAGGGTACTGTACTCAGAGGATACAGTCGTGCTTTGTGACTGAGAATCTGTCTTTTGAAATCTTCCTGTTACTCACTTTAAAGACTCCAAGCAAGGTTGAAATTAACTCTATATCTGCAAGAGTCAAACAGTTCTGTCTTTAGACAGTAGACTGTTGCTACTCTTCCTGATAAGACTCCTCCCTTTCTTCACTTTGAACTCTCCAGAACTTTGAGATTACTTCCTACTTATTTATTTGCTTATTAACATTTTAGTATGCATGTTTTCTGTGCACTTCTGTGAAAATTTGGATATATTTTAAATATCCTTTCCTTTAAAATTAAAATATTAGATACTTTCATTTCTCCCTCTTTCCCTGAGGAATATTGAATAATAGCTGTACTTATACATGCTTTGAATGCCTGCACTTTCCTGGATATGTGCTGACACTTACTATTTATTTTCAATTCAAACAGACAAAATTGAAATTTCAAAAATATTACCAGATGACCAGAGGTTGGCCAATGTCACATGAATCCACAAAAAGGGCTGCAAGGAGGACCCAGGAAACTACAGGCCTGTCAGCCTGACCTCCGTGCTTCGCAGGGTTATGGAGTAGATCATCCTGAGTGCAATCACACAGCACCTTCAGGATGGGCAAGGGATTAGGTCCATCCAGCATGGGTTTAGGAGGGACAGGTACTGCCTGACCAACCTGATCTCCTTTTATGATTAGGTAACCCACCTGGTGGATGAAGGGAAAGCTGTGGAGTTGCGGATGTCTCTATCTGGACTTCCACAGCCTTTGACACCATCTCCCATGCCATATTCCTGGAAAAGCTGGCAGCCCATGGCTTGGACAGGGTCACTCTGTGCTGGGTTAAGAGCTGGCTGTATGGCCAGGCCCAGGGAGTGCTGGTGAACAAGGCTGCATCCAGCTGGTGGCCGGTCACTAGTGGTGTCCCCCAGGGGTCAGTGTTGGGTCCAGTCCTGTGTAACATCTTTATTGATGATTTAGATGAGAGGATTGAGTCCATCATTAGCAAATTTGCTGATGACATCAAGTTGGGAGGGAATATTGACCTGCTGAAAGGCAGGAGGGCTCTGCAGAGGGACCTGGACAGGCTGGAGAGATGAGCTGATTCCAATGGGATGAGATTTCACAAGGCCGAATACCGGGTCCTACACTTTGGGCACAACAACCCAAAGCAGCACTACAGGCTGGGGACAGAGTGGCTGGAGAGCAGCCAGGCAGAAAGGGATCTGGGGGTATGGATTGACAGGAGGCTGAACATGAGCCAACAGTGTGCCCAGGTGACCAAGATGGCCAATGGCATCCTGGCCTGTATCAGGAATAGTGTGGCCAGCAGGACCAGGGTAGTGATCCTTCCCCTGTACTCAGCACTGGTGAGGCCACACCTTGAGTATTGTGTCCAGTTCTGCGCCCCTCAGTTCAGGAAAGATATTGAGGTGCTGGAGCAGGTCCAGAGAAGAGCAACGGTGAAGGGACTGGAGCACAAGTCCTATGAGGAAAGGCTGAGGGAGCTGGGGTTGTTTAGCCTGAAGAAGAGGAGGTTCAGGTGAGACCTTATCACTCTCTACAACTCCCTGGAAGGATGTTGTAGCCAGGTGGGGATTGGTCTCTTCTCTCAGGCAACCAACAGTAGGATAAGCTGTGCCAGGGGAGGTTTAGGTTTCATATTAGAAAGAAATTCTTTACAGAGAAAGAAATCAGGTGTTGGCACGGTCTGCCCCGAGAGGTGGTGGATTCACCATCTCTGGAGGTTTTTAAGATGAGACTGGATGTGGCACTTAGTGCCATGATCTAGTAATCACAGTGGTGTTGGATCAAGTGTTGGACTTGATGATCTCAGAGGTCTCTTCCAACACAGCTGATTCTATAATTCTATGATCTAGTTTTATTATCTTCGGTAGTTCTGGTGTGAGAATTGAAGAGATGGAAATGAAAAACAAACATTTCAGAAACATAAATGAAGCAATTATTTAAAGGGATTACTTTTATTCTTTTTTTCAAGTGTTTCTACATTATTTATTCAGTTCACTGGCATTAGAAAACAATTAGTTGTGAAGTGCATGCCTGAAGAGAATGTTATCTAAGCATAGAACTCTGACTGGCCCCAGTTCTAAATACAGTTTGCAAAATCTGTGCTTGAAAATGTAAGAGTTATTAAATGTGATTCTAAAGTAAATAGTTCTGCTCCACATGGCCTCTTACAACCCTTAGCATGCTGGGGACAAATGAAGTGAAACTGCACCAAAAAAATTGTTAAAACATGGCAGTGAGTCGTTTCTTTAACAGATCTGCACCTAGAAAAGCATCTTTCACAAAGTGTGAATCCAGACTGGTGTAATTCCAACAGTAATTCCATTGATCAGCGTATGGTTTGAAAGAAGTTCAATGGAATGTAGGAAAGTGTAGAATGAAAAAGGTAGTCACTGGATCAGTTTGTATAAAGAAAACAGTCAAGCAGTGTACATTTTGAAAAAAAATCTGTTATTTTGTAATCATGTTTTTGATCTGATGTTGATTAAGGCATTTAAAAATTAGATCATACATTTAGATGATACTTTGCAGGGCTTCATGTTTTGAGCTGAAACACATTTTGTCATAAGTGAATCTGGTTCAGAAGCTAAGCAATAAACTTCCAATCATTTTTACCATCAAAAGTGCATGACTGCCATAAATATGTATGATGAAATTACAAAGACATGAAATAGAAAGTGAAGAAAGATTGCATTTAGGCATCCAATCAATTGGATTCCTCTTTCAGCTGGGGATCCTCTTGGAAATTAAGAGGAAAAATGAGACAAATATTCAAAAGTAATTTCAATTTTATCTTTCCCTGAGTCTAAATTTTTAAAAGTTGAAAATATATGTGTTCTTTACAGTATTGTTTCTTTTCTGTAGTGGAGAATGTTCTCTCTCTAAAGCAAGAGATCTCTGGAAGGATTCCTAGAAGCTCAATATACAAGTGATGGAGTAATATATGTAATGAAGAAACCTCCTGTGAACTTGGTTATATTTCACAATTTCCAACAGAAAGGAAATTGAAAGAAAAGACTCAAAGTCTGTCAGCCAGGTAGAATAATTTCAGCAGTCAGAACCTGATTCTCTGAAAGGGCTGAAGAATTTATAATTCCACATACAAATAGGCTACAGAACTGGCCAGTCCAGGAATACACAAATTCCAACATAAAGTTGAAATTCTTTTCAACATTAAGCTCATTAACTGAACTCAACGCTCAATCCTACCATATTTGCTTTATAGTACCAGGGAGGAGTATAGGGAGGAGACAAACAATTAAAGGCAAACTGTAAAGACAGGCTCTATAAAGCTAAATTAGAAATTGCTGCCATAACATGAAGTGATGATGATATTTTTATACAATTCCAGAAACCTTGGAATCTAAATTTATTGTATTGTTGAACTATGCTAGAATTATAATCCAAAGACATTTGGCATGGCTTCATGTTTTATTTGAGATAATGCATATCAATGCATCTCTTAAAAGAATAACTTGTATATCATAAGTATTTGATCATGTTGCTTTCATCAATTAAGAAAGGTTAATTAAAAAAAAATGTGTAAAACAAACACAAAATGGGTGCATGAAAATAATCAGAGTTCCCAAGGCATTTCCAGTCTCTCTTGAGGGACTCTCTCTGGCCTGTACAAAGTCTCCTTTTTTACTCAAAAATGGCACAGTCCATTTCATTAGTGGCTATGGTGAGTAAATGCTACAATCCTGTTAGCTGTTAATGATCCAATCGTAAAATAAATTTTCATTTACAATGGGAAGTATGTTATTTTTCCAGCTGTCTGTGAAGGGCATGTGCTTTGTTTTTCACTTTTCAGCATATTGTTTCTCTGCCTTGTGTCCACTCTTTGTTGCTGGGGTTTTTTTCAAGTAAACCACAACCATTCCTACTTGAAGTGCTCCACATCTCCTTCATTCTTGTTGCATTTGTGTGCAGGAACCATGCCAGAGAATTAGGCTTCTGTTTTCACTCTGTCCTACTACTGGACTGAGTACAAATACAAGGGCTCATTTCAGACTTGTCTTAATGGAAATAAATGAGCAATAAATATCCAGTTTTAGTCTGAAATATCTGTAGCTGCCACATAGGCAAAACTGGATAAAGCAGCATAAGGCCCTGCTGTTTGCAAACGCTTTACCAACTGCTTCAAAGCTAGACTGAGCAGCTCTTGTTCAAAAAAAATAGAAATCTGTTGCCACATACTGTTTTAATGTTTATGGGAATTCCAGAATGGCTGCATAATTTGAATGAATTTGTGACACTTGTGCATTTTGGATCATGCGGTCTCAGAAAGAAAATTTTATCATTATGAAGGGGCAATTGGATAAGTTAAAATTAAGAAATAAAGGGGATATATGCGTGCAAGCATATCTATACAAACATCTCTCAGCAGCACTGACTGCCCAGGATCATGCCTGGACTGGTTTTGAATATGTCCAAAGCTGGAGACTCCCCAGACTCCCTGACTAACCTGTGTCAGTGCTTAGTCACCTTCACAGAGAAAAAGGGTTCCCTCATGCTCTGAGGGTTTCATGTGTTTCACTTCTTTTCCAGTCAGTAGGCACCACTGGAGAGAGCTTGGCTTCACCCTCTTTGCACCCTCCCTTCATGTTTTCATATATGTCAGTAAGAATGTAATAATAAGACCCTGTGTGTCAGGTCCTTGGAACTTCTTTGAGAAAATTACCTCTAATAGCTACAAAAATAAGAGACTTCAAAGAATCTAAGCTCTCTTTTCTCCAGCCACACTTCCTGTGGAAAACATGTATGAGAGTGTGTGTGTGTGTGTGTGTGTGTGTGTGTGTGTGTGTGTGTGTGTGTGTGTATGAAAATATGTATGTCTATAAAGAAGCTCTGTCAGGTCCCTCACAGCTCATTTTTCCTTTGCTTACAAAGAGTTCTTTGCTAAAATATGAAGTTTTTGACTCTGAACAAACCAATGGATGAGGGTACCCCTTTCTGCAAAAGTATTTATGAAGGCAAGGAAAAGTCGTAAAAGGAAGGACAACACTGAAAGTGTCCACTCTTTTTTATCTACATACATTATGTTGCCATTCAATACAGCACTGCTTCAGAAGTTGTTCATTTGTTATTAGCAGACTGCTGTGATTCAGTGTGTTTCTAAGCAGATATTACTTTCAGTCATTAGTAGTGGTCACTATTGACCACCAAAAATTACCAAATGAGACAGGTGTATAAAGATAATGTCAGTATTGCTGGTATTTCTTTTGAACAATGTTTTTCCCTCCTGGTCAGGATGTGCATCTTTCTGTTGATTCCCCTTCAGTCTGGCACAGACCCATCTGCTGGGAAACAGCTCTAGAGACATATTCAGTGTTTTTTAAAAACCTGTCTTTATTTTCCACCCTATCAGAATTCTCTAGGTCACTTCAGGTCACTGCAGATGTTCATGTTCCAGATATGAGAGTGTAGCCAAAGACATTAATATCTCTATGACTTTGGCTATTGCGGTCATGTAACAGAACCACAAAATTTCAGTTGCAGAAAGAGACATCCTGTCTGATCCAAGATAAATCTCTTGCCCTGTTGAGTCTGAAGTTCTGTAGTTGCATTCTATAAGCCAAAATAACTTTGTGATTCTTTTCCTTACTTTAAAATAACATAAACCCCCCTACATAGGACCCTGCAGGCTGTATCAGCTAGTTCCTTGGTGTTACTCCAAAGCAAGCAATGCAGATGCCAGAGGGACCACTGGGAACTGACCTGGCTCACAAAGCAGCACATCGTTATGGAAAAGTGCTTGGGGAGGGTGTGGGGAAACTGATACTTCCGATCTCTGAATTGTAAATTGTAGTGTTCTACTTATACCTTCTCCATTTGGATGCAATGATCATGTTGAATTGTAATTTATGTTTCTGTGGGATATATTTAGCTTTTAAACAAGAGGGTGATGATTAAATAAGAAAGTGATGAAAAAACTGATGAGTACAAGTTTGGGGTTGCCATCAACCACGTATTTCCACATTTGCAGAGTCTCAGTTTCGGTATTGAGAGTAGCTGCTGTATTATATAAGATTGTCGTGGCTGTACTGAAAGCAACAGAACTACAATGATTCACCCCATGCAAAAATTAGTTACAGTACTTTGGATTTTTAACAAGTGTAGAGCTTCTGAGAGTCAAGAAACCAATTTAACTGAGACAGCTTTGCTGCTCTCGTTAGCCACATTTTCTTGTGCCTGGCCTTTCCTTAAGGCACAATGTGGCAAATGATGAGTTGGGATTTGACAGTGGATTTTCTAATAAAGGGATTTATCCAGATTAAACCACTTTAGAAAAAGTATGTCCAGAAGCACCAGCTTCAAGGTTTCTCACAAAGAAGTCAAGTTGAAAATGTGGACTTAATTGAAGCTGTATCCTCCCTTCCCATGTTGTATGCACATAATCTACTCAGCCACAGAATATGCTTATTTCTCAAATACTTTGTTCAGATTCTGTGATTCCAGAGCATTCATGTTAATTGCTCCACACTCAGAAAAGTGTACATGGATCTTACTATTCAATTACAGGAACAGCTTGTAAAACAGAACAAAAAAACCCCAAAATTCATATAAGCTTAATGTTCTTTTCAGACACTGATAAGAGAAAGGGAATATTTAGATCCTGTTCACTTTACGTTTTCTTGAAAGGTCTGAAAATGTAAGTAGGAAATGGGAGGCATAGAGGGGAGGTTTGGAAGATTACTGTGACATTTTTGTTGACAAGAATGTTGGCACATTCAGAAAATTCTGAAGGTCTTATACAAGCTCATTACTGTTCACAGGTCTGGCATAAGTTGTAGCATGTGCCACAGAACAGGATTAAGCTGCAGTATGTTCCCAGGAAATGGGGCTACAGCACCACCTACAACATTTTTCATAAAGCTATCATTTAAAATGCCTCCAGTACATTGGATGGCATGACTTTGTTTTTGGCAAGAAGCTGCTAAACAAAGCCAGAGCAAAGATGAGGTCATATTTGACTGTATATGGTGTGGTGGAGGAGGAAAGAGATTCCTGCTGATGGTGGAACAAAAAAGAGGTGAGAGCAGACAACTGAGAGGATCTGGAGAACTCACTGCTCAGAACACAGAAAACAATAGCCTTTAGGCTGCATGATGCTATAATTTCCACCACCTGAAGACTTCTGTTGAAGTCTGACACATCAAAGTGTATGCTCTAATTCAGACATAATTAAAACTTTATGCAGCATACTTCTGCTATTACTAAGACACAGCTGTGCTTATCATGAGTGAGAATTGGTGCAACCAGTGTCTTAAAATACAAATGAGGGCTCAGACAGTAAAAATAAAGAGCACAGCATGTAATCAAAGCCAAAAAATGCCAACAACCTTGTGGGGGTTTTTTTTATTATGTGGGTTTCTTTTTTTAACTTTCTGAATATTCAGTACAAATGAACATTAACAAAAGCACACTAAGTTCTGAGTACGTAACTCTTTCTTACTCTCATCACCATGCTAATGGCCTTGAGAAAATAACCTTTGAAATTTAAGCCATAAATACAACATTTTGTGTTAACCAACCTTTTAAAAGCAGAAGGCCAGTATGCCAACAGTTTAAATGGATTTACAAATATTGGATACAGATGTAAATCAGCTATATTCTTCAAGTTTGGGAGGTAATGCAGTTGAGACTCCTCTGGGAAAGACTTTAAACTATATATCAAATATTAAGACTTAAGAATTACTGCTGTATGCTACTTTTATCTCTTTTATCTTTTTGCTATTTTCAGTGCTTGGATCAAATAACATTTGAGTGAACTAAAAATGTAATATTTACCAAAAATAAGACTTTGTCTAGTCTCTGCATACTCTGGAGGAAATGAAGTTATTTTTGGCCATGCACATTTAAAACATAATATATTCTTTGTGTCATAGAAAAAAAAAAAAGTCCACTTTTTTCTTTTGGTCATACAACTTTAAATCCTCCATAAAATCTAACAGATGATTTAGTTATTCTAGACAGAACCTATTGATTAATTCACATTGTATACAAGCAGTGGAGAACTGCTCTCAAGGGCAATAAGTTGCAGAGGCATAAGAATTAGTTCAATAATTCTGCATTATAGTGAGGCTGTTATAATTAATATTAGCAAGCTAGAAAATGTATTATATTCTATTTCACTTTGCATCAGTGATCTCACTGTTAATTATGATCTACCTGGCAATCTGGTCTATCCAATTTAGTAGTCAGGCAGTGATCAATGTTGTCATAGCTAGATAATTCAAGTTTTGGTACATATATATACATGTAAAATCTTACTGATATGCTATGGTCTGATTAAAACAGTGAACTGCATTGATGAAAGATCTGTGGCTTTCCAATACTGTCATACTGCTCCTGTCATATTTCCTGGGAAATAGCACAAGAGAAATTAAGCTTTGAATCAGAGTAAAAATTTGTGTTACCTCTCTCAAGTTTCTCAAGCCACTGCATTTTGAGTCATGTGATGAGGGGTAGATGAGGATGGAGTGAAGTGGGGCAATGCATGGCTGAAATGCATCTGGACTGTGAGAAAAGACTTCTGGTCTCCATCTACATAGAATAACACATTTCATAGCATGGGCACTTTCTGTATAGCACCTTTAGGGGGAAAAAATCAGCAGTTTACTGGTGTTCAGTGGTATTATTTTAGTTAAAAGTGGTCTGGTAAAACAAAAATATTATAATAAATCTCTTTTGTAGAACTTCTTATGTATATATTGGCTTTTTCATAGTTATCTGACAGAGATAGCAGTGAAGCCAGTAGAGGTCTATATCTGAGGATTTATTCTGAGCTTCTGGTAATTCTGCTTGTGAAGAAAGTCCCCAAACCATGGATAATGTAATGTCTGAGGCTGTGCACATCTGAAGCCAGGGGGAAGTAAAGTCACTGCACGATGTTACTCCATCTATAATGAATGGGGTGAAATACCTGTATCCAGCATCTCATTTTTATTTTATTTGCCTTGTAAAGAAAACGTCTATATTCTTAATGAGGGTAGAAATTCCTCTAACAGATGCTTTGCAATTTCTCTATGAAGCCAGATTTGCTTAGTTTACTATTGCATGGAATCAGTAAGGTCCCACAGAGTGGGAAATCTGTGGTTTTTAGGAAGTAAAAGCAGTTACTCCACTGCACTGAAAAAAAAAGAGTCTGCTGTATTTGTGTTCAAGAGGAGATCTGTAGGCATGTATTACAGTGATGCATTGAGTTTAATAGGATTTCACAAGGAAATCAGGAATATATAATTGTAGCACATGTCTTTGTAATGATTTCTGAGTCTGGTTTGAGTCTGAACTTGTATGCACCAAATTTGACAAAGACTCAGAGGCATAGTGGCTTTAAGTCCTTACAAGCCTCATGGATCAGGAACAGAATAAGGGTGGGAAATGCTATTTGTGTCTCCACTAAGAGAGGGACAGTTTGGAAAAACAACAAATTTGCATAAGATGTCTAAAATGCTGGAAAAGCTTTAGTGAGTGCTTATCCTTTCCTGGTAACAGAATCCAATCATAACACAAAATTCTAGGAATTTATATCAAGGAGTCATATTTAAACCAGAAGGTCTTTCACTTAGGAATTTAGCCAGGATTTTAACCTAGAATATTTTGACCAGAAATGACATTTTTATGACATTTTGTTTAAAATCAATTAACTTTTTTAAACTTCAGAGCATTCACTGGGGAAATAAATTTAAAAAAAAAAAAAGGAAGATGATAAAAGCATATGTGATTTATACTAAGATATAAAAATAGTGCAATGTAGCTCTTGGGAAATTAAATTCTTGGGAAAAAGGAAGATGGAAAAAGAAGCATTACATTGGCTGGAATTTATTTTTTCATTTTTACTGTTGCATTCATGCTATAAAATCTGTCAGAAATGTTAATGTCCAATACAAGACATGCTTTTAATACTTAGAGTTCGCATATCACCTATCTCACAATCATTCTTCAAATTCTCTGAATCTTGGCCATTTATAATGTCAAACCTTTTAGCGACTAGACCCAATACTGTAAAGAACATGTGAGAATATATTGCGTAAAAAGCAATGATAAATGTGAGGTGCACAGATTTAAGAATATTTATGAAAGGGATGCTCCTGGTAGATAATAGAAGACCACCTAAGGTCTTGAAAATAAAGCTTTAGTAACAAATTACCAACTTCTATTGCTTCACATAAAAGGATGGACAAGTTAGTCATCTGAGAGAGAAATGCAACACACCAGGTCTGTGGAGGAGTCAGGGATGAATAAAAAATGCTTTAGTTTTCATTACCTTACTAGGTCAATAGGCCTTAATTTTTAAAAATTAAAAATTACCACCACCAACATCCCAAAACAACAAAGACTGAAATGAAAAAACCAAAACACTACAACTACAACTTTTGCTTTTCTGTTCTCATCTAACCTGACCTGGAACTAAGTGATTTTCCTCTCTCAGGTTAGTGGAAGGTCTCATAACGCTTTGTCTAAAGCTCTGATTATGTCTTATACGTGTATCAGCCTCTGTCACTCAGAGACCATGACAGATTAACTCAATTGGTTAGAGCATGGTGCTAATAATGCAAAGGTTGCAGTTTCTATCCCAGAAGGGGCTATTTTCCTAAGAGTTCAACTTGATGCTCCTTGTGGGTTCCTTCCAGCTCAGAATATTTTGTGACTCTGTGACCATGACAGACTGTAGAAGCTACAAAAATACGTATCAGCTTCTTGTTTCTCTCATGTCCCCCTCAAACCTCTTTGCAGGCAGTCTTTTCAACTGTATGTGATGTCCTTGGGTGTTATTGGGTAGGCTTGAGGGTCTTCTTGCAAGACTAACCTGCACACAGCATACAAAGCTGACCTGAAGATAAGCCCCACATATGGACTCTTGTGCTGTGATGGAACAGGTGTCCTGCAAGTGGGATGAGCAACAAGTGTGACATCTGTCTTCTCATGGCAGCATTGACTGTGCACATGATGGTCTGCAGCAGGATTTTCTGACAGGAGTGAGATTTCTGGGTCATTCACAGTGTCAGAGGAAAAGTAAGAGGACATGATAAATTACTCATGGGAAATACTGGTAGAAGGTAGTGTTTCAGATAATTTGATTGAGGTGAGAGGTAAGGTGTGCCACAGCAGGTGTGAGGAGTTGAGAAGCATTTCTGGGTTAAGATTTCTGATTTTCATACAGCAAATTTTAACTCACAGATCCCACCTGCCCATCTCCTTCTGACACTCCTGTTCTGTGACAGAACTTTGAAGGGGAGACGTGTCTAGTGAAGACAGCAGGGGCAAGTGCAGGAGCTGCTGATTAAGTGTTCTCTACGCCTGCTTCCCATTCAATCTCTTTATATGGGATGAGAATTTATATCCAGGTCAGTGTGCCAGACTATGTCAGTGTCTGTTTTTCCACATTTGGGCAGGGACTCTCTGCTGGCATGTACAACTGTTAAATCTAGGAAAGTGCCAGTTGCATCTGCCAGTGTTTTAAAGAGAGCTGTCTTCATCATCTTAGAAATACATTTATTTTTTGCAATGAGGCTGTTGGTCATGGCCTCGCAAGAATTTCCTCCCTTAGAACTGAAGACAAAAAAAAAGAGAGAGGGAAAGAGAAATTAAGAACAGCAACATATATATATATATATTTCCCTAAGAAAATTCACAGCAATGTACTTTGATTTCCAAGGTCATTGTGAAAGAAAAAGCATAGCGTGATAATTCACATCTGTTTTGTTATGACCATAATGGAAATGAATACATATGTTAGCTTAGACGTTGTAAAGGAGCTTGCACAGCAGACACTGACACTGGTGATTCACAGGCAATGTTCTCTCCTCTGCCAAAGCTCCCATCCTATTTATGAAGTGCTGTGTTGCTGCCTAGTGGTGAAATGCAAAAGCTCCTGCTCCTCTGCAATCATTAAGGGCTGCTTGTCCCTCTAGGTGGCAATCAGATTGGCCATATCGTAGTTACATATGTGTACCACACAGAGATTTAGTTCAAAAAGTCAGTGTCCAAACATGTCATAGGTGCCTACTGTTGGACAGCTGCAACATTCGATGCAGACTCTGTAATTCTTACACAGTTTGACTTCGTTCATGTTGTCTTTAGGAGGGTAGATGTCCTGGTGAGCCTGGAAGTCTTTTGCCACGAGGAGCACCTGTGCTGTTTGCCTTGACTTTTTGCACTAGTGCATATGGAATATAGGGAATTTATGCAATTGTAAAGAAAAAACCCTGAACTTAATGGACCTGGTACATCCCCAAAGGATTAGCATGAGAAAAGGAAATCATGTTTGAAGGAATACGTTTCGCAGGTAAAGAAATAGCTCAAAAGGCCTCATAAGCAGAGTGGAAGGAGCAGAGCAAGTATAGGGAAAAGTGACAGGGGGCTGCAAAGTCAGAAAGAGAAACAGGACTCTGAGTTTCCAGACTTGCAGGATTACCTGTAAAAAGATCTTCAATCAAACATACACTCCCCTCCCATCCCAATAACAACTTGCTTTCTAATCATTGCAAACTGCTTACCATGACTTTAGAAGCCTACAAGGGCAACACAACAGGGCACAAGCAGTGCTAGAGAACTCTGGAGTAATGAGGGTGCTGCGCCTTGGATTTGCAGTCAAGGAAGAAGTGGGAAATGGGAAAGATGGGGCAACCTTTGCTATAGTGATCATAAGATAATGTTCATAATATGACCTCAGGATTCTGAGAAGATAGAACAAGGCAAACAGTAGTATTGCCGTGACATATATGCCTATACATGTGCTCATACAGTTGCTTGTTTTTACAACATTATGTGGGTCACTCTGATTGTTTGACCTTAAATATAGCCTGGGCCATATGTTGTCCTGGATCATGAAAGAGACAATGGATAGGCTTAAGTTTCTTGACATTCCTGACAGCTCAATTAGCTTTGCCTTACCATTGGAACTGACTTTTGCCTCTCAACTGTTTCTGAGGAAAGGAGGACAATAACTCTGTAGTCTGTGCTATATTTCATATTCTATACTGTTGTAGCTCATAGAATCCAGTGTGCTTCAAACACAGATTTTTGTCATTAATGGAGAACAGTTCATTGAGTGCACATTAGAAAGCCTTGGATTTATGTACAAAACTCCCAAAATATATGCACAAAAACTGTATATGGAAGATCTAAACAAAAAACTGACAAAGCAATAAGAAAACAGTCCAGTATTACCTCGGGGTGCGGTGGGGTGGAATGGCTTTGTGGAAGAAAACTTTTTCCTTTGGTGGTTAGATAAAAAGTGGGAGGGGGGGAGGGGGTTGGGGAGGGAGGGGAACCAATCAGCCAAGCAAACAGTATTTTGTGCGATATAGATGCATATTCAATTACCTATATTTAGTACTTCTGCCCAGCAGAGGGCAGAGTGACAATGACGTAAAAGCGGGAGGAAAAGGGTTTTGACAGGAATGTGGGCGCTGATGTGGCGTGTCAGTGAGTACCGCAGCCCCTGCTGGCTACAGCCCTACTTCTGGGTGTGCAACACCACTAGAAAGCGCTTCTGAGGTTTCCTGAGGCATCTGGAAGGAAATGCTCCAGCCTGTAATACCAATATATTCTATCCATGTTTTCCAACAGTGTTTTAATGACAGCTAAAAACGTGCTCCTGCTGGGTAAGCAGAGCAGATGCTGCTTTTTCTGGTAGCATCAGTGATGCTGGGCTCTTGTTTCATGCAGCACATCTGGGACTGTGCTAAAGTATTTATCTTCTTTTTCTCTTTACAGTACTTGATTAAAGTTTATTATTGGGTAGATGTGCAAATCTTTCTCTGCTTTATGTTATGGCTATAAATACTTCTTGTAAGCAATTTGGCAGCAAGGAAGAAGGAATTCTCTTACTGAACTTGGTAACTGTATGCAGTATAAAATAATGTTCTCTTACACTTACAGAGTTTCTTTGAGTGTAGAGAGCACAGACTGTGTACTACACCATTGAGAAAGAGATAGTTTATTTATGCTGCTGGAAAGGGAGTTTACAACCTAGAGTTAGGATTATTTGGACTGGAAGAGGATAGGGAAGCAAGGTCAAGGTCAGTTTGGCTCAAGTTTACAGACAGAGAAGTTCCAGATCTTGGCTGCTCTGAGCTTGATCTAGTCTTGAAAGCCCTCACAGAATATAGCTTTTATCCCATTTCCTTAAAAGAACATGAAAAGCAGCTTCCAGCAAGGCTCATGCAGCAGCAAACAGGAGTGACACGAGGTGCTCTCTCACAGGATGCAAAGTCAAGGGCCATTAGCAAAAGGACTTTCACAGGACAGGGTCAGGATTATGGACAGCAGTTCTCATGAAAGTGTCAGGAAGAACAGGAGGAAACACTAGATGAACTGAAGTTATAAATTAAAAATAAAGGGAAAGTAATAATTTAATTCAAAAGCCAGCACCCACCCCACTCCCAACCCCAGACCTATGGAGCCACCCTCCCTTGAATGAATCAAAACCAGCTGCCATGATTTTAGCAACAGGATGGTTGGCTTCTTACATTTAGCAAATAGCATCCACTTGAGCATTTTATTCTGACCCTTTTATGTACCCATCTGTAACCTGTAGCAGAATTTGGGCTAAATGTGGCAGCTGTTTTACCTGAATAATTGAGTTTAAAAGCATTTCTAGCTAAAAACATAACGGAAGAACTAAATGTGACAATCCTTAAAATGTCAGCTGAACAAATATTACTGCTAAAAATTAAGTGGTTGGGGCCAAATATGACAAATATTTGTAGCTTCTGTCTTTGCATTCATGTGGTTGAAATACTCCAGCTCAAGCTTCTCCTCACAGCCTGGAAGAGAACAGCAGTGTGTTTATTTTGCAGTACTTCAACAAGTGTTCATCTCACCATACAATGTGCCAATTATGTTCTTTTGCTCAAAGGACTTGTCTGTCAGTTCTTTCAGAGTTGGAACATTGGAACTGTATGTTTTAAAATGGGGCTAAGATGGGTAATTCTGTCCAAGTCAGAGGTGAGGGCCTTGCCTTTGAGCTCTGCTTCTGATATGCTTGCTAGTAAAGAAACCAAGGATGAAAGTACGCTGACAAAGTGTCCTTATCAGTAACCTTATAGCCTTTGACTCTGTAGTAATTCCCTAAAACCTGTATGGTTCTATACTTTATACCACATTTGAAGTTAGGCTGTGTAAAAGTGCAGTGTATTAGCTAGAAACAGAGACTGTAGGTGTTCCAAGTTTTAGATGTGCTCTTCTAGACAACAGGAAATACAAACACCCTACTCCAAGTGAAAGATCTCAGGTTTATACTTTCTGTTTATAAGAAAGGTCTAGATTCTCGTCATATTCCTAAAGTAGCTTTTAATGTAGTCATTGAAGATCATGATAACATTAAAAAAATAAAAAGAAGAGGCAAGCAAAATCAGTCTTGGTAACAGAGTTTCATAGGTCACTTCACTGTGCTTGTTAGAAATGGGTCATCAAGCACACAGATCCACTGATAAAGATACTGATAGCCTGACGCAAAGCCTGCTAGGTTCACGAGTCTTTCTACTAATTTCAGTGGATTGACATTGATCTGTGGTCCCTAACACAAGAAAGACATTTACCAGAGGCCACAAAGATGTTCAGAGGACTGGAGCACCTCTCCTATGAAGATAGGCTGAGAGAGTTGGGACTGTTCAACCTGGAGAAGAGGTGGCTTTGGGGGGACATTAGAGCACCTTCCAGGGTCAGAAGGGGGCTACAAGTGAGCTGGAGAGGGACTTTTTCCAATGGCTTCCAAAGGCTTTTTCCCTTACTAAAGGGTGACAAGGTACTGGCATAGGTTGCCCAGAGAAGCTGTGGATGCCCCATCCCTGGCAGTGTTCAAGGCCAGGTGGGATGGGGCTGGGAGTAACTCAGTCTAGTGGAAGATTCCTTGCCCATGTCAGAGGGGTTGGAACTTAATGATCTTTAAAGTCACTTCTGACCAAAACTGTTGTATAATTCTATGATGCAGTTTGGTCAAGCAGTGGCTTTGGATCAGGCCCAGCACTGGCACTACCCTGGTCTATGTGGGAAAGCATGAGGAGGAGGTAACTAGGATGAGTTCATAAGTGTGCACAGTCCAGAGAGCAGTGCTGTGGGTGCCAGGAACTGTGCACCCAACCAGGCTCTGTGTCCCACCTGGACTGATCAGGCAATTTTTCTGCATCTGTGTTCCTTCAGTGATTCAGGGATCTTTGCTACTGCCCTCAGTTCTATAGTGCAGATACAGCCTCACCTTTGTATGTGTTTCATCTGCATCCATGTACTTGAACTCGGGTCCATTTTCTTTAAGGCTAAGAGTCAAATCTGTGCATGTAGGCTGTGAGACAGTCTCATGCCCCCAGAAGCTGTTGGGTTGGAGCAAGTTTCCTTTTTGGTGTCAGTGATTACTCTGCACTCTCTGTAAAGACAATTAACACATCTGAATTAAGTCTCCCAACCAAAAAGTCACAGATGGCATAATAAATTATATGAAACTGGGCTTTCCTCTGCCTCCTTTCCCTTTTATAAGATATAAATACTGTGTTTGTGCTTTAACATTTAAAGCAAATATACCTCCAAGCAGGTAGTATTTTTTCTTTCCTCTATATTTCATTCCTTGTGAGCAGTGGAAAAGTATTCTGGATCCATCAGGTTTGCAATTCCTGCAACCCTGCCTAGGTAATTACATACAAAAAATGCAATTAAAAAAATCCCCCAAACAAATCAGCCTCTAATATTGTCATCTACAGTATTGAAATACTCCATATACTGATTTACAGAAAGATTTTTGCAACACACAGATGCTTTTCAAATGAACCCCAAAGCTACCCAGTGGGAATCAGCAGCCATTTGCAAATTCTGTAACAATTTCAACTATAACATACAGTAACAAATGGTAATAAATGCAAAGTGCAGCACAGCTCATAGGTCTGAATTATAAAAATACCATCCCAATTTATGTGATTATACTTTTTGAGAAAAATTGTAGCTAATATTAAAACTGCTTCTCTACTACACCTTCCAGTGCCTCTGGTCTAGGAAACATGGGTATAAATGGTATGAATTCTGGATGCTCCCCAATATCCAAGTAGTAGTAACACATGTTTGAAACAAAATTATTCTGCTGGCTTAAAGGTAGTTGAAATAACATAGCATTTACCTACTGAGGGGAGTATTTTTATTCTAATGTAGTTGCATCAAAGAGACATTAATTTATCAGAGAGAATTAAAAACCTGTGGCTGTAAGTCTGTACTCTTCTTTTAACTCTATCTGTAGGTCCTCATAAATCCTTTAATAGCTGGGAATGAGCTGTAAGTACAGAATTTAGCTAAAAGCTTCTTGGTTTGCTTTTCTGTAGTGGATAGGCACAAGCTTCTACCCCAGCCTTGCTGAAGTTCGGACATTTGCAGAGCCTTCTGACATGTTATTCAAAAGGAAATCTGGAGTCTTTGCTGTCTTTTGCTGCCAACTTTTGCAAATATGTTTCATTTGTCTCAGAGGGTATACTAAAAGAGCAAGTATTTGGGGCTCTGTGTGTTCCTGTTTGGGAGGTGAAGGGGAAACTGCAGCTTGACTGCAGCTCCATGAGCTATGGGGAGAGCGAACAGGTTTCTTTGCAATTGCTATGTCTTCCTTTGAGAACGGGCAAAGGGAAACTACAGTTTTGCATCCTGCTATTCAAGTCTGATAAGCTGATTGGTGGCCACCTTAGATAGTGTCCATCTTGATCACTTTACTGTGGCTCTTTGGGTGTAGGTTTGGTATCTGTACACAGTTCCTATATGCTCCTTAAAGGTTAGTATTTTCTTTACCTTTTTACTCTTGTGTAGTGGCTTATGCATTTTATTTGTAGTTGACACTCCTTTATGTGTATGTATGTATGAAGAGAAAACATGGTTCAATATTAGATTCAAAATCAAAAAATTGTTAGTTCTGTTTGGCCAGAAAAAAAAGTATGCCCACTTTTCTAACTATTAGGAAGGAGAAAAAAATCTATCTGGCAAAGCGCTTAAAAGTGCCTAAGAGAACTGGTTTCTGGGTACAGAGCTAGTTTCTAAATATAGCTTCTATATTTTCAAAAAATATTTAAGGGAAATTGTTTCTCTATGAAGAACATCAGGCTTTTTCAGTTACTTAGTTTCCCCTGGAAGTATTCAAAAGGTATGTGGATGTGGCAGCTGGGGACATGGTTTAGTGGTGAACACAGTGATGATGGGTTAACATTTGGACTAGATGATCTTGGAGGTCTTTTCCAACCTTTGTGATTCTATAATTCTATGATTATAAAGTATAGAGAAGATGATAAAGCAGAATTTATTTCAACTGTACGATTTCTTTGTAAAGCCACAAGCACAATGAAAAACACTTTGCAGCACCTAGTCCAGGCTTATACTGCATAGGAAACAACGAATATTGTAGCTGAAGGAACTCTCTCTAGCTCTTCATCAGAACCAATTCTCCAGTTTTCAAAGCAAAGACTGAGAGTCTGTTATTTTGCCTGGTTTAAATCAGACATTTTAAGCAAAGTTTTTCAGTTAATTTTGTTTGCAATATTCAGATGGACTGTCATACCTATTCCATTACTATTCCATTTGAATTTTTTGGCCCATATAGCCATTGTAGTGTGCTGGTTTCAAGGTAAACCAGCAGGAGAAATGAACTCAACACGAGAGAGATTATAAGTCAGAGCTACAATTTA
>JAWWEV010000083.1:56069766-56089626 GCA_035583235.1 Hafferia zeledoni
AATAGAGGGGGTAGAATACACGACCTTGATCACCCCCACACAGTGCCAACTGGTCTCACCTGCTAAACTAGGACATGTAGTTACAGGTAACTGAGTAAGTTTAAAAACTGCAAGAGGGGCTCTGTATAGATTCAGACCTGAATTGCTCATTATGATTGAAAATGTTTTGGTTTGGGGGTGGCTTTTTGCATGCTTTTAGTTCTTAGAAGGAGAAAACTGGTAGAAGTTTTGTTTCTGGCATACTGCTAGACTCTGCCTTCCCAAGGTTCTAGCTGAAATTGGGTGCAGATACTTATCTGTTGTCATTGCTCTTTCATTGCCAGGCAGGAGTTGTCTCTCTGAGTGTTTTTGGCAGATATACATAATTCCCTGTGTTTGCCAAGCATAAATACTCTCATTTCGAAACATAACAAATACTATTCAGCAACTAAAAAATGAATTTTGATTGCTGAATAGTATTTGTTATGTACGTAGTGCAACTAAGGAGACAAATATGAGAATAGGGCATACAAAAGACCTAACATCTGTTGTGGAAGAAAGGGCTGAAGCAAATACACTATAAATGTTATCCTGTTCTGTGAAACTGTGTCATGCTGTTTGTAGAGACCTACTACTGTCTTAGTTTGTGAGGATAAAGGATTTTAGTTTATTTGAAAAGCAAAATGTTGCTCAATTTCCACTGAATCCACTGTGCAAGAACATTCAGCATTTTCTGCAATTTATAGGCAGGAAAAGTAAATATATGTTGCAGGAAATATTTGTTGCCATTCAATTTCACCAAATGTTTACATGTGCCTTTCTTTGGCATAGGAGGAACCTCAGTCAGTCAAGGGACAAAGAGTGACATGTGTACATAGCTAGATGTGTTTAAGCACTACCTGAACTGTGACCTGAAGTATTACAAATATGTTACAGGTATTGTAACACTGCACTTCAGTTTTAAGCCTTTCTTTAGGAACTTAAATTAAATGAGCTGTGCACTTCAAGAACAAATAACATGTTTTTTCTCATGCACTTTGCAGAACGGGGCTCCAAAGGACACCTTGACCTCACAGAGTTAATAGGAGTTCCTCTTCCTCCTTCTGTCTACTTTGTCACTGGCTATGGAGGGTTCCCAGCCTACAGCTTCGGTCCAGATTCCAACATCGGCCGCCTGACAAGTGCTATAATACCATCACCTTTCTATAGAGATTTTGCTATTGTAGTTACAGTGAAACCCAACAGTGATCGTGGAGGAGTGCTCTTTGCAATAACAGATGCCTTCCAGAAAACAATTTACCTGGGGCTGAGAATTGCACCCGTTGATGACAGCACCCAGAGAATAATTATGTACTACACAGAGCCTGGATCCCATATCTCCCGAGAAGCTGCTTCCTTCAAAGTGCCAGTGATGACTAACAGGTGGAATAAGTTTACAGTGACTGTTCAGGGAAATAATGTTGCTTTGTTCATGGACTGTGAAGAATATCAGAGACTTCAGTTTCAAAGGTCAGCTCGAACCCTGGTATTTGAATCTGGCTCTGGGATATTTGTTGGTAATGCAGGAGCCACAGGACTGGAAAAGTTCACAGTAAGTACTATCTGATAAATTCACATGCATCAGTGTTTAATGCATGTATTGTCTACCCAAGAAAGTCTGCTTACGATGATTATACCCCAAATGAGGTTACAAATCACATACTTGTATTTTCCATACCCGGCTAGGCTTTGGGCAGTGCAGATATATAAACTCTAATTTAAAATGCAAATGTTCTGAGAACCTCAGAAGTTTATTAGTAGTCCAGATATTAAGCTCAATGCTCAGTTTGATTATTAGAAACTTCAGAGTAAATACATCACATAAATTTTATGGCCTTTCTAAGAAGGGCAGATTTCACAGTATCCATGTTTTTACTTTCTGAGAATAATATTTTACCATAAAGTCAATATTTTAAACTTACTGGTTAGGTACTCATATTCAACATCAGAAAGAGAATTATGTCATCAAACATAAACATATTTGGAAGATAAAGCCATATTTCTGCAATTTATATGTTATTTGATGGTTATCAGGTGCTTTAGAGAAATAAAATGGACCAAAACCACTGCTACAAGGCTCCCAAGCCACCTTAGCCTGAGTGCAAGCACCCTTCTTGCTGCATCCTGACTGGAATTCTCAGCCATTGAGCTTGCAAATGGGAATGAGAAAGTGGTCATTATGCATGAGGTGAAACATTGTCAAGCAGAAAGGGAAATGTCACATGTTTTCTGTCTTGTGTTCGTACTCCCCCAGTACTTCAAAACTTGTACAGTGTTGTGTGATATTAATGTCACTTCCCTTAAATTACTAAAGCAGCAGCACAAAACTGAGTGGATCCTTTTTTTTTAGAGAATACAGGTATTCTTACCAAAGTTCAGGAGTACTGGCAGGTTGTGAGCTCCACCTGACAAGCAGCAACGATAATATACTTTTATCATTTATCTGACTAGTCCAAACACCTGGAATTACAGGACCATATTGATTAGAAGCAAAGAAGTGGTGGAAAGGGGTACTTAGGAAGATTGCCTGCTGGTACTACCTTTCCTAGACAGGTAGAGTGACTGCAGTATTGTGATGCCTGATTAGCAAGTAGGATTGAGGAACATTAAAGAAAATGAGACTGCTTTAACACCTCACCTGGAAAACACGTGGTGATCAGTTGCTGAGATTATCACCAATAAATCTGTAAAATATGGTGACAGGAATGTGTGGTGAATTATACTGTGATGCATTTCCACTAAAATAGGCTGTTCTGTATGTGATATTGAGTACATAAATTTCAGCCAATATTCTGATTGCTTCATTACTACTAATTGTGACCTGTACTGTAGGTCCTGTGGCTTTATTTCTTCATGCATCATATGTCACAATTGCTTTTGGGTAGAAGAATTAAATGGCTGATCCCTCCTCAAACTCTCTTTCCATGCCAAGAACTGTTTACATCAATTGCCCAAAACAGAAACAAATGAGAGCAGATCATGCAAATGAATAGATGTCAGTTGCTAGTTTGCTCTGGCTGATGGGAATTCTTGTGTCTAAGGACTGGCTGTCAGACACAAAAGGATATAATTATCATCAGATTTATTGAAACCAAAGGAAAATCTAGCCCTGATCGTTGTAAAGAAAAGTAGAAACAAGACAACAACGAAATATAAATGAATCAATGCTGATGCCAGGTGCTGCAAACCAGCTCTTCCAGGGAAGGCAGCAGCAGGCACAAGATGCAGAGAAGGAATACAATATCTCATACCTGCAATCCCTCCCATGGCAGGCTGGTCAGTGACTTTCCTAGTGGGAATAATTGGCTAGCAACCACACTTGGGAAACCTTAGAGCTCTTCATTTTGCTTCCTTCACCATCCAGGGCCACAGATTAGAGCAGAGGAGAAAAATGTATTCTCCAAAGATGATTCAACTGACTGTGGAAAAAAGCATCACTGCTTACCTGTGTGGTTGAGCCTCCTTTCATAAATGATTTCTCAGTGAACTGTGCAGTTAATCTCACACCATTAACTATCTGAGTTGTCCATTAAGTTTTGAAGGAAACAGGATGGTCGACATGACTGAGCTGTTGCCTCAGATTGCCAGCAAACGCAGGAGGCACCAACTGCATGAGTTTCATTGTCTTTAAAAGTACAGAAATTAGAGGATTGTTAAAGATAGAATCATAGACCTTATTCCTTTATAGAATGTTCCAGGTCATGTGTGTTAGATAAAATTGTTCTTGATTTAAATACCGATCTTTCTGCCCTATGTGAGCAACATAATAGGAGATCTCATAATAGGAAATGTCCCTCAAGTGTTTCTTAGACTACTTTGAGTCTTTGTAACCCAAGGAACAGTAGTTAAAAGTTTAAAATTAAATTGTTACTAATCCTTCAGTACATCTGAAAAGTACAGTTTGTAACGATGAAAAAACAAACCTTTGGTATCAGAAAATCCCTCTCTTTTGTTTCCTCTCTGAAAAGTTTTGAGATGGCTTCTCTCTGAACCACTTCATCACTTATTGGTATTCCCTTCCCAGCCTTTGTCTCCATTATTGGAGGTTTTCACATGCCAGATTTGGAGCTGAACTTCTTAACTAGAAAAAGCAGACAGTGCTTTAGAGACTCTGGGACGTAATCCAGGACTAGATCCTTCAGCTGGGACACTAACAATGCAGCGTGGCAGGTGTAGTGTCATTGGGACATGACAGCCATTGTATTCTGTCAGATTCCATTTTTTTCTACATTTTGCAAAAGGAAAATGCATTTACAACTTTAAATTTATATTATTATAATTATTAGACTAAAATTTTAGGCTTCAGATAATTTTCAAGCAAATCAGAACACAGTTTGGGGTATTTTGTTGCTTTGTTTAATTCACACGTCTCAACTCCCACCCCCTTCACATTTGCTACTTAAAGTATTATTTCCTTGAACTGTTTTTGATGTTCCATGTAGGGCTCAATTCAACATCTGACAATCAAATCTGACCCAAGGGCTACTGAAGATCATTGTGAAGATGATGATCCTTATGTAAGTATTCTTGTAAACGCTTCCTCAGGGATTTCAAAGTAATTTTCCACTTGACATATTTAATAAGACTAAAGGTAGTATTTCTTCTTGGAAACATTGCATCATACTTAAAGATATCTCTGTGTGGGAATTTTTTTTTTATATAGCCCTCAAAACTGACTTACTAGTTTTATTTTGTTTAAAACAGCTTTCAGAAAATGAACTATGGCTTTTATTTTTCTGAAGGGTCATTTTCATGAAATGCTGTAAGAACTGAAATAAGTTAACATCCTGATGACACTGAGGCTTCACCAACTGAAAAAAGGGAGGTTTTTTTCTGCAAGGAAGCCACCAATTCCTTGAAATCATGCTTTTCCCCCTGACTTTTATGAACTTGCTCTCATGATTGGGTTTTCCACAGGCTTCAGGGGACAGCAGTGGCAATGGCAGCATTCAAGAACATGAAGTTTCTGAGGCACAAGGAGTCCTTGCACCTTCCCATCTTCCCATGAGGGTAAATGTATTTGATTTATTGGCTTGAAGTTTCTGGTTCAATATTACTCTTTTAGATTATGAGGTCTGGATTTGATCACTAGTTTTTCATATTTGGCAACTTTCAAAAGCTCCTATGAGAACAACATGCACCCATCCATAAGAATAACTGCACTATGCCAGATCAAAAATCTGGTATATTTGACAAAAATCAGCACCCAGGGCTTTGGAAACATTGAACAGATTAGGAGCAAAAGTATGATGCTTAGCAGGAATACTCTTCTACTCTGCATCAATTTTTATCTCAGGAAATGCTTGAGCCAAGGGTAAATGAGTTTGGTGTGGACCTCAGCTGAGTTTTTCATCTTTGAATTTCTTGCTTTGTTGTTTGGTGGTTTTTTAGTCCCTGTTAATTTTGCCATGCTGCAGAATTCCTTAGCACATTTAATTACATGATTTATGTAGGACATACACCTTTTGTTTTTGCCCTTCTGAACATACCCACTGCAGCTGTCCTCTGGTGGTTAATCCACCGGATGATAAAAATTTGTTTCTTACCATAACATTTGTGATTTTAGAGATACCTATCACTTTGTGTTCCCGCTCCATCTTTGTGCCAGGCTTAAATGTTCCAGTCCATTCCTCACAATGAAGCTTTCCATTCTGCTTATATTCCTTTAAATAAATAAATAAATAAATTCAAGTTCTCATTGATTCCTTTAGAGAAAACCAGTAGGTTTGTGAGAAATTAATTTACAGAAACCATGCTCACATTTCTCTGATGTGGCACATACTTCAGCTCTTTCCTTGTTGAATCCTTCAGAATCCGTGGGTGAATACTGTTTGGTTGTGATGCCTTGTCATTCACTTAGTCAGTATATTTCCTACTCTTTTCATACAAAAATGTCAGTTTTAAAAGTATCCTCTGCTGCGTTTCCCGAGAATATTTTTTGCCAGAATTTTAATTCTTCCAAGGTCAACATGAATAAAAGAAAACCTTTTTTTTTTCTGCCATGGGCTTAAAATTCTCTGATCACTCTTTTTGTAACTGTTGAGTATTGATCTGGCCTCCTGCTTCTGATGTGCATGCAAAGAGAGTAATTTTTAAATGTTATTAGTATTTATGCATTTTACATGTAGCTCATTAAACTAATTTTGGCTTGTCTTGTGCTTTTCAAAGACTAGCTGAGTTTTGAGAGGGACATCCTGTCTAACTCGCTTCTCAAACCAGAGCCAGGTACAGCAGGAGACTCTGTGAGCAACTTGTTCCATGCCAGCAGGTTTTGGACTTCCTCAAGGATGGAGACTCCATGCCTCTCTGTTTCAATGGGGATTTTTTCTGTTATAGAACTAGAATTTCTTATATTTTCACTCATGTCCATTGCCTCTTTTCCCTTCACTGGCCACCACTGAGAAGGATCTGGCTCTGTCTTCCTTACTCCCTCATATCAGGATTTTGTACACATCAATAAGACTGTTCTGAGCCTTCTCTTCTTTAGGCAGGCCTTGCTCTTTTGTCTTCCTCTGATATGTCAAAAGCCAGGCAGGTGGTCCCCAGCCAGTGCTGCTGATGGGGTAATTCCTCACAGAATGCAGGACTTGCGTTTTACTTTGCTGAACTGCTGCATCCAGCTAGGGTTCTTCTGAATGGCAGCAAATCATCTGATGCTTGATCACTCCTCTCCATTTTGCATCACACCACAGAATTTAATTCATGAAATGTTACTCTGCTTTGACTTTTTCTCATTTAGATGCAACTGCAGCTAATTTGGGAAAGATATGTAGATCATCTATAAAAAAAAAATTCTTTTAGCCATTATTTTAAGTTTCTGTTTATTAATATTTGTAATCAATGCACTGTTCAAAATTACATATAGCAAGAGTAGAATTTTTGGCTTTTATTTCTCCTTCTGAAAGATGTGGTTTAATCCCAGCTGGCCACTACACACTTCACAGCCACTCGCTCACTGCCCCACCAGCAGGATGGGGAGAGAACTGGAAAACTCAAAAAACTCAGGATGGAGATAAAGATGCTTTAATAGGTAAAGGAAAAGCCAAACACACAAGCAAAACCAAGCATGAGATTAATTCACTGCTTCCCATTGGCAGGCATTGTTCAGCCATCCCCAGGACAGCAGTGCTCCATCTTGCGGAGTGGTGACTTGGGAAGACAAAATGCCATCACTCCAAATATTCCCCCTTGCTCCTTCTTCCCCGAGCTTTACATGCTGAGCATGATGCCATATGGTCTGGGATATCCCTGTGGTGAGTTGGGGTCAGCTTTCCCAGCTGTGGCCCCTCCCAGCTCCTCGTGCACCCCCAGCCTGCTCGGTGGTGTGGTGGAGTGAGAGGCAGAAAAGGCCTTGGTGCTGTGTAACCTTTGCTGAGCAATAACACAAACATCCCTGTGCTACCAACACTGTTGGTTCTCATTTCCTAAGTGGCAAAGACCCAGTCTTACCAAAGATTTTAAAATATAAACCCCTGTAATACATGACTAACTTAACAACGTATATTTACTATGGTTCAGATAAACAAGGTGCATAAAAAGTTTATTGGTCTCTGTAGATTAATTGAAACTCAGTGAGATGAATTTGACTGAGATGAAATTGAAACAGAATGTCAAGAACAAGATGTATAATTATAAGAGAAATAAAAGCAGAGGAAACATGTATGTTTCTTTCTCAAGTGGAGTAAATAAATCGAAGTTAGCTATAATGGGGGTCAGATCTGGCCCACTGTGAAAAAGATTTCATTTCTCCTTCAAATGGAGTCCTAAAGCCTATTTTCAACATGTTTCTCAATAATAAGAAGTATCTTAAAACTTTTCCTCAGTTATAAATGATACAAAACCACTAGAATAAAAATCCTCCCAATGATGCTACTTCTATTCCTTTTGCTGTCATCTCAGGAACAATTTCAGCAAGGCCATTTGGCACATATTAACCTGGTTCCTGCGTGCAGCTGATCCGAGGCTGTCAAAGTGGCCACCCATTGCCCACCCACAGCCAGCCTGGAGAATGGGGGGCACCAGCCAGTTCTAGGGTCTCAGACTCGCAGTGAGAAGTGTACATTTCTTGTGTTTTTCTTCCTCTCTGTGGGTTTGTCAAGTGTACATCTCTTGCTTTGGAGGAGTGGAATTCACAGGTATTACACCAGCCTTTCTCAAGAGGTTTGACCAAATTGATGTGACATCTACTGATAGGCAGAAACAACAGGACTACTGTAGAGAGAAAAAATGAGATAGAAGGTGAAATAAATTAAAAACTTGCTGATGAAAGAGGGTATATATTGGTCATCAATGTATTTTAGTTTTCATGATAGCATGACAGTTAATATTTCTAGGGGGACCATAAATGTAATGATAGATAGTGAGAAAGATCTGGTTTTCTGTTTTGCTTCATAGATGTGACAGTTTTAATTACTGTACTTTGAGGAAGGTAATCTAGTGATTTTTGCTTTAAAATATGTGATAAGCCTTTACTCTAAACAGCTCTTTGGGATTTTTTTTTTTTTTTTTTTTAGCCTGAAGATATGTTGGCTGAGCCAGTGGAAGCCCCCCCAACTATATTGTCTTATTTGGAAGAAAATGATTTCTCCGGAAATCAGAGATCAGAAGAAACCTCTGAAGCAGCTAAATTTAAAGAACAAGGCACTGCCTCGGGTTTTGGGGTTTTATTTGGTGGGTGGGGTGTCTAGTTCTCTCATTCTGAGTCTGTCATTTCCCAATGTATGTAAAGCCACTGTCATATTTTGGGTGCTGCCAGGAAAGAAAAATCCTGTGGGTTTAGACATCCTGTGTGCTAGTAAAGAATTGGCACATCAAACATTTGATCTGTGAAATGGCAGTCTGTTTGACTGCAATTTGTTATTACAAGCAAAGGTAAGTGGTACCAACTACAGCCACTGTTCAATACATTTCTTACTTTTCCCTCCACATAAGGGCAAATCTCAGTTTCAGTGTAGTAAGAATGCAAAGAATAGATTTACCTTTCTATAGTGTGAAAATTTCAGTCACAGAATTATGCTTTATCCTTTGAAATTATAAAAAGAAAAAAAAAAGAAATTGCACAAAACTACGGACCTGACCTGAGCAACTGTTGTTGTGACACTCTACAACACTCCAGTAAAGGGCAAGTATTAAAAGGGAATGAAAGGAGAAAAATCCTCTTAATTCTGCTCAGGTCAGTAAGAAGTGTGGCACCTCTTGAGACATGGTCCTGCAAACAGTCCTATGGCTCTAAAGCTCTGTGGCACCTTCAAAAGGATTTAAGGTATTTATTTGATGACCTGTTATAGTAAAGCACAACTTTTCATGTGTAACTGAATACCACCACTGAATAAATAATTACATCCTTCTTCCCTTCCCTGCAAAGAATGTGAATCTGTCCAGTGCACCAGTGTTTGAGATGCAAATATAGGCAGCAAAGCAATGAGAGTGAGGCATAATGCACTGAGGAATCTGGTCCTCCACTAGTAAGACAACTCCAGAAAGCAAAAAGAATAGCTGATTATATTAATAAGGCCAAAGACAATGTTCCTATTTAAGTTTCACACATACTTCAGATAGTACCTGTTGTACATACCTCTTTTTTTGTGTGTGTTACACAGCTGACAAATAGGTAACTATTAGACTAGGGCTTGAGGCAAAAGTTCTGATGCAATACACTCCTTGTCCTTAAAACAGATTTTTAATTCTTTTTTTTTTCAATTTGAATCTCCCTTTTCTCTTATTTTCTTTCCTTTAAAATTTTTCAGAGGTATAAAATGACTAATATGAATCTTTGGATTGTATTTTGGTCATAATCTAAATAATTTCTTTTTTTATGCAACTTGCAACATCTGTCTCTGATAGATACCTCTGGGAAGGTTTTCTTTTGCTCTTTCAATAATAATTTGTTATTTTGTTTAGATTCAGCTACCACAGAAACTGGACAAGGCAACAGCGAGTCTACCACTGTCACACAGAAAATCTTAAGAGAAGAAGATGGCTCTGGTGCTGATGTTTTGCCAGAAGTAAGCAGAGAGGAGGTCTGTATAATGGGTTCATTATATTTCTTATCTTTTTGTTCCAAGCACAGGAAAATCAATTACAGGTTTTTCTCTGAGTTGGTGCCTCTATCTATGCCATCTTAGCAGCATGGCAAAATAAAAGCTACTTTTTAAATTCTTGAACATCTTCTCATGATACCAGACTGAAAAGCACAGTACACAGAAGTCTGGATCTCTAATCATTGAAACGGGCTTGAGATTTTTGACTAACAAAATGAATTTGTTCTTTCACTCTTGCATTTTTTTAATTTTGCACCTAAGAAAGTAAGAAAGAAAGAAAGAAAATTACCAACTAAATCCTCATAATAAAAGTCCACAATTTTATGCCCTAAAAGCAAACATCTTGATCTTATTCACAGTAACTGCCTTGTAGGGGAAAGTCCTACTTCCTTCTCTGAAACGGGACATATAAACAGATTTATAATTGCACCTCTTGAGTGCCAAGAAATCCTTCATTATCACAGTTCTTCATTATCAGGTTATTGAAACAGAAGTCTGACACTAAGCCACTAAACTCTGGGGCAATTCATGCCTAACATGTGTCTCACTGGCTTTCCTTAGTTGTCAAGAGTCTAATCTGAAAATTTTTAGTTTATGCAAATTATTCTTTTATAATCCCAACCTTACTTGAATTACCATCCAAAAGTCTGATCCTCTATTGCATGTCTTGACAAGGCAATGCTGCATGGATTGCACTGAGAACTGTCTGCAGCTCCCAGTTATTTCTTTAAGAAAGCAGTGTATGCTGGCAGCTGCCTTCTGGGAAGAAAAATCCATTAAACAAGTAAGAAGCAGCTTTCCTAGCATTCACAATAAAATAATGGTTTGCCAAGTACATTGTTAGGACTGAGCAAACTTTAGACTCATAGATGGCCTTATACCAGATCAAAGCTAAGGCAAGTCAGTGAAGTTGCTTGGAGTCCTTATATATGTACATATTCATGTCGGTGTCAGAGCAGTTCCATGAACGAATGCTGTTTACAGCCATGCTGAGCTTCTCTCTAGGCTGCCAGCACAGTTTTCAGTACTCTAGAAAAGGTATATCTGGATATCTTTCACTTGTCAGAGATGCCTGGTCAGGCCATCCTGTTGTCCATCCTTCCAAGCTGGAATTCCTTTCAAGATCCCTCCTGATGGAAAAAGAGGTTCTAGGAAGCATGTTTGTGAGTTGTACACTACTAAGCAGGGGAAACTCTGACAAAGATGGGCTGTAATTTATTTGACAATTCAATTCTGCCAGGACCAGGAATAACTGCAAATAACATTCAAAGCATTGAGGCTAGTCATATTTTCAAATAACTCTTTGTCAAATCCCTTATAAAAGTAGATTCTCCTTTTGAGTAGACTCCTGTGGTCCTGGCTCTTGGACAAGGAAATTAAGAAAAAATACAAGGCTGTAGCCTGCGTGTAGTTTGATGTTCACCCAGAGTCAGGAAAAATGGCAGCCCTTTTAACTCCTACATGAAGAGTACACCAGCCTACATGACTGCAGGCACTAGAAACCCCAAGGGAAGTGTCTAAGCCATAGGTAGCAAAGTCCCCCTCTCTAGTGAGATACTGTACTCTGAGAGATAACATACCTATTTCACTTGTAAGGTCATGTGTAACCTGAATTTTGTTTAGGATTACATATGAAGGCAATGTGTAACCTGAATTTTGTGTGATTCCTCAATTAGCATTACACACGTTACTCATGTGGAATCCTGTGAGCTAGAGGGCTTCAGCTACTTGAATACTTGCACTACTTGTTGGCATATTTCAAAATAAGCAGCTGGCAGCACATTTTTCATTAATTAACATTCATAATCCAACAGCCACCACAGATCTTTCTAAGCAGAAAATAAATAATGACCTTTCCTTCCTGTAGTCTTTGTGACTCCTGTGCCAGAAGTCCATTTCTTATATTTCTTGAAACTGTAGTGTGGTATGACAGCTTCTCTTTGCCAGAAAACATACAGCATCATGGATGGCAGAAATTTAGAATAAAATTTCCACATTATGTGTCATTTACTCGAGTGTTTAATGTTGCTCCTTACAGGGTCTTCATGTGTTTCTGTGTTTACTGTGATACATTATAACAAACAGCAAAACAGTAGGCTAAGGATGTTCCATTAGACCTGACATACAAGAAGTTTTAATATTTGCTGGAGAACTTCCAAATATCATTCCTCTAACATTTTCATGCCTGCATTCATTTTTTTTTTCCCTCCAGTTATGGGGCATTTTTCTTAAATAAAAATCCAGCCTTGATTTAAGAAGTGTGACACATACAGCTTAAATCTATTGTGACAAGTAGTCCTGCTACTTACTCATCTTTCCAAGTTTTTTCTTGGCCTTATTTCAATTTCCACATCCTTTTCACTACATAGATACCCAAGATTATTATATAGTATGCTTATGAACAACATTTTAGAAAATAATAAAAATGTTGTTGCTGCCACTCCTCTCCAAGTTTTCACTTGTGTCCAGTGTTACTCCTTCCTCCAATGCTCCAATATACCCAGATCCCTCTGCAAGACCTCTTGCCCCTCAGCAGAGTCAGCAGCACCTCCCAGTTTGGTATCATCAGCAAACTTAGTAATGGTGCATTCAACTCCTGCATCCAGATCACTGATGAACATATGGAACAGTACTGATCCTGGAGCTGATCCCTGAGGAATGCCATTAGTGAGGGATCACCAGGCAGATGTAGCCCCTTCATTGCAACCCTTGAGTTCTGCCCTTCAACCAGCGCACCATGAACCTACTCATCCCACAGCTGGACAACTCATCCCTAAGGATGCTGTGAAGGACAGTATCAAAAGCCTTCTAAAATCCAGAAAAATCACATCCACCTCTGTCCCTTTATCACAGAAAGGTATCAAATTATTAAAGCAGGACTTTTCCTTTGCAAACCTGTTCTGAGTGTCCCTGATGATTGCAGTAGTCTTTAAATGCTTTTCAACAGTACCCAGGATAATCTTCTTCATTTTTCCAGTAACTGAGGTTAGACTGTTGATCTGTAGTTCCCTGCATCTTTCCTAACACCCTTTTTATAGACTGGAATAATATTGACTATCTTCCAGTCAACAAGGATCTCCCAAGACTCCTGAGACCTTTGGGAGGTAATTGAGGGGCATCCTGCCATGACATCCACTAGCTCCTTCAATGCTCTAACAATTTGTCAACAATCCTGTTATCTCCTTCAGGTTATGATCTTACCCACACCTTAACTAAATCAATTCTCTTATACCACTTTTCCAAATGGGAGAAAATTGTCCCACAAGACCAGATAAAAAAAAAATTGCTGGTCTTTGGGACCTTTTCTTGTGAAAAACACACAGAAAGATCTTTAGAAAATGAGCTAACAGCTTCCTTGCTGAAAGCTGTCATCCTGCTAATTATAAAGTGTTTGGAAAGTTACTGTATTACATCCCTCCCAGTTTCATTAGCTGCTAATGGAACTCAAAATATTTTATCGGTGCTATAAAATGTGAATAAATCCTAGTGCTTATTTAAAAATACAGTAATGACTTAAATGTTCCATCCTATACACTGGATTTTAATTTAAATATGTATTCGTGTCCAAGCTTCATTCCTGATAGTTTTAATTTTATTCCTGGAATATTTAAATTATTCTTTTTATTGTTCTCTACTTTCTTTTAACCAAATCCTAATGATTAGCAATATTTTTGTCTTGCTTGTTGTTTATTTTCACTCTTTGTTATCAGTTTCCTTATTTCATCTTCTGTCATTTTTAAACCAAACTGGACATGTAACCCTCTTTTGTTAGTTGTGTGGATCTTGTGGGAGTTGGCTAAAGCATTCCTAAACATGCCTATTTTAACTCTCACAATTTTCTCCCACACAGACTGAGTTTTTGAAAATGGTCTTTTTCAAACCTACATTATGTGTTTGTACTGTGCAGATTTATGCAGGTATAAAATTAGATCATAGTCATTTGGATCTAGGTGAGCTCAGCGAGCAACTTATTTGTACATGCTTGAATGAGCTCAAATATGGATTGGCTTTGCTGAATGGAATATACTGTTTGTGTAGTGCCTATCAGGGTTGTGGCTGCATCGAACAAAGCAAGGATTCTAAGAGAGAGAGAAGAGTGGGAGAGAAGAAAGAGAGAAAAATAATGCAACATATTTTTTGTATTTCATGTTTTAATTACTCAGGGCCAGAAAGGTCAGGAAGTAGAGGATGGGTCCACAGGATCTCCAGGAGGGTCAGGAGCAGAAGACGTACAAAAAAGTGATCGAGGACCTCCTGGACCTTCAGAGAAACTTGAACAACTTGGTCAGCCTGTGAGTATTTTCTACTCGTTGAAGGAGTGTATGTATTTTAGAAAGGGTAATAGTCACCCATCACACATGCAGGGAGGGCTGAAATTGCACAGCCTTACACACAGGCATCAGCTGCAGCTGATGGGTTTTAGCCTATCCACAACCTCCAGAGCATCACATCTACATTGCACATGCCAATAGCTACACAATCCCTTGATGAGTGACAATCGTCAGAAAGCACAAGGCAAACAACTGGTGTGCCAACATAGGGACATTGTTAGAGCAGTAATTCCACCAGCTCTTTGGGCAGCCTTTGCAGTGCTGCAGCACCCTCCCAGTTGTCAGGCTTGAACATGTATAAAGCTGCAGAACTCACATGCCTCCTCCAGTGGCTTCTGTATATCCAGCATGATTCACACTTCAAATCCTTCTGAACTGTCAACACAACATGCAAATGGTTAACCAGAGGAGTTTGTTACTGTTCTGGTTTGTTATTTTGTTACTGCATGACAATTGTTTTTCTCTTTTGTTGCTTCTATGTAACAGTGGTTTATGTACCCTTCTAATGAAGATTATTTATTTTAGGGCATTCCTGTTCAAAATGGGTTACCCATAAGTACTCTTTTATACGTATTTTAGTTAACTAAAAATCCCCCCCCTTTTTTTTTTTTTTTTTTGAGGCTCTGCTACTACATTGAGGCTTAAACAGCAAAGTGCTTTCTTTGTCTCCTCTCTTTAGAAGACAGTTCTGGTGTTGTAGTTGACTTCCTCAGGTTGCCAAGAGAGCAAGATCCAGGTTTCTAAGGGAAATATATGATTTCTCAGTTGCAAAGAAAGTAATAAGCATGGTATGGCATTAGCAGCTGTACCAGCAGTACAGCTCTGGTGAGACTGGCTTTTATTGCAGAGGAGAATTTCAAAAAAGGAACATACTCAGACCCCTTCTAGGACAAAATCAAGTGCTACACTGACTCTCTGTAGACACATGCTTCCATGTAGCCTGTTCCTAACCTCAGCTAAGATTAACCTCCCAGATGTGCCTCTCATCCCATAGCTCTTGTGCAGTAATTAGACTGCACCTTCTACTTCATCATTCCTGCTTTCCTTTCTCTACATTTCTCTATTT
Organism: Hafferia zeledoni; assembly: GCA_035583235.1. NCBI lineage: Eukaryota > Metazoa > Chordata > Aves > Passeriformes > Thamnophilidae > Hafferia > Hafferia zeledoni. The sequence goes on from JAWWEV010000083.1 coordinate 56,085,222, forward strand.
TACCATTTTCTGTCACATTTGCATCCTTTTGCTGTGTTGTTCCTTCCTACTTTCCCCAGATAACTCCTATCTGTGGGTCAGTTCACCATGAGCTGCTGCCAGGCTGCATATGCATCCTCTGTGGCGAAGTATTGCCCAGCAATGCACACAATAGCAAATCCATAGCCATCATACTCCATGCACGTCTCAGCTGCTGTTGCATATGTGTCCTCTGCTGATGCTTTTCTGACTGCTTTCTTTGTTTCATTCCTTATTTATCTGTTGCTACCACTTTGTGTGACTTTCCCCTCTCTAAGACTTCGTCTGTAACCATTCCTATGCCTGCTCCTCTTTTTGAATACTGCCATGTAACATTGCTGGCAGCTTCCTGCCTCTTCCTGCCCTCTGCAACTGAACCTCGAAGGAAATTGGTGTGGGTTTTGACATTAAAAAAAAAATTCAGTAGTCACTCATGGGATGCATTACTGAGCTCCTGCCTGAATGCTGCCTTCATACATTGGTATGTACAAAGAAATATAGCTGGGTTTGCAAATATTTAGCCAAAACTCAGGTCATATGTCATTAGAGTGGTTTTGAATGAGAAGTTTATATTTGCTGTATTAACAGAAGTCTGACTACTTTCAAGCAGAATTTTTTCAAAGAAAATTCTATGAAACAAATATGTCTGAGAGAAAATTCTTCAAATATAACTGAAATGCTTCAAAAGCAACTGTTTTGCCCTTGACAAACAATCCTATCATAGACATTTTCTTATATCTTGTGAAATTAACCATTGTCTTGTATTTTTTATATTTACTCTTTTGTGCATCTATTGGATTGGTGGGGCTTCACTCAGCAATAAAATTAGTATACTCTAGGTTTGTATTGGTCATGTGTTTGACACTTTTCTATACATTTGCTATCATTTATGCCACATGAAAACTCATCACAGGAAAAGCCCCCACTTCTCAGTCTTACAGATACATTTTTCTCCTTAATGACTTAACGCATCTTTAGAATTAGGACAGCTCTAAAAGTTGGCCAGTAGAGTCCATAACCACAGCTGCCCTGATTCCCAAAGTGCCATCAGGGAAAATATTATTTATTTGCCTTCTGAATCTATTCTTCAGTGTCCTAACTGAATTCATAAATAGCCCCATCTTATAATAGCACTGGCTTTAAAACTCGTGGGAGTTCTTTCTAGGCAATGAACAAGTCTCTGTTAGGAACAGCGTATGCATATTATATGTAGGTATTATGAAGACATATAGAAGGGTTATTTGTGATTCAACTGACTGGTGAAGTTTAGAATGGAAAATGGTGTGAAATGCTACCAAGTACCACACACTCCTTGTCAGATGCGTGTCCTCAGGAAGCATCCTACTTGGTAGAAACTGTATAGATTCAGGTGGATCGAGACAAAAAGTGCATTAGTAGATGGTGGGAACAGGCTAAAGTTAATAGTATGATTTGGTGCACTGAGAGGAACAGTTTGCAGGAGTGTGCTACAGATATATCTCAGTATTCTCTGTTGACTATCACATCTGTATGAACTTGAAAATAAATTTCTTTCAAGTGTCCATTTCCTCATAGTTTAAAAGTTGTTAGACAAGAGACAGAATTCTATCCCAGAATTTACCTGCTGTGGGCATATCCAGCAACTTTGCAAACATATCCCAGTGTCTAAACCATTATTTCCTTAACTCTCAGATAAGTAAATGCCTGAGACAGAAAATTGGAAGAGGACTTCTCAGGCTGCTGTCACTATTTGTTCTAGCAAAACATTACAGTTTTCAAAACATTTGTCATCAGTGCTATGGTGGCCCAGTTGACACCCTGTCAAATCAAAATGCAGCCTGCCAAGTGCTTTCATCTGTGTCCCCCAAACAGGCTCCTCTGCTGCTTTGTTGTGGGAAGAGTAGATGTGGTGAGAGCCACATCTTGGGCACTGCCAACTGCGTAGAGGTCCAAGTGCCATATCTCCTTCTACTGCAGAAACCAAGAATTAGAATCTATCACCCTTACATCCAGCCTCTGCTGGAAGTGTACAGCCTGTTGAACATGCATAAAAGATAATGCCTAATTAAAAAATTATTTCCTTTTAGGATAAAAATGGACTTCAGCAGTTGCCAGGACTAAAAGGAAAAGCAGGCCCAAAAGGTGAAAAGGTATGTATCCTGTTAATGAAAAACAGTCAGGTACACTCTGAGAGATAAACAAAAATACAGAATCACAGGAAGAATTCAAACATCTATGCATGCATGGAGGTTATCATAACAGAATCAAAAATATTTTTCAATGATATCAATAAATTTCAGCAAAAGAAAAAGTTGGGCTTTCACAGGACAGCTAAGGCAGATCTACTGAACACTTCATAAAGAAAAGTCAGTTGTAACATATCACTGCTCTAGGTAACTTACTTCACTGGCTAAGTGATTTAACCGGGGCAGTGTAATCAAATTACCCTTAGGAAATGAACATAACTGAAAGAAGAGCTAAACCACCTGAAGTAACAACTTATATCTCTTCTTAGATGAAGTGAGATATAATAGATTAATCTATTGTTAAAGTACTGTTGTACTCAAAATTGGCATACAGACAGTAACGCGAAGTGCCAAATTAGTAATCACTTTCATCTGTTTACCACAACAATACAGTCACTTTCCAACAGAGGTGGATTATCTACAGCACTTACCAACCAGATCAGTGCTTCTAAGATAAATCACACAATCAGCATTGAGAATAGCAATATACAGTTTCAAGGTTTTGCTAATAATAGCAATTCCATATATTGGTAATTAATCACACATCTGTCTTGGTATACTCAAAGGCATACCATGGTTCAATTCTGCAACAAATGAGTTAACAAGGTCTTGAGTATGAACAATGTGTCTTGGGAATTAATGTTGCAGTAGTTGCCTATTTGGGGCAACACTATATCCAGAGAACAGCATTTCTCTCTATGGTGTGAAAGGCAGACTGGTTTTGCCCCAGAAAGCAGGTGGACTCAAGAGCCTGTCAGCTCACTATTCCCTTGCATGAGTGGGCTGCAGGGCAGGGTGAAGCAGTGGCTGCTCTGCTTTCAGAGAGCCAGCATGGGAACAGTGGATATGCACTACCGTACCTCCTCCTAGGCTCAATGGCCTGCGGTACTACAGTTTCTGAGAAGAAAGGTACCGTCTTGCACAGTCCCATTGAACCCACTGATGGCAAAGATTCATGCTTTCTTTTGAACCGGCACTGCTCCCAGACACTTTGTGTCTGGAATATTAGTCAATACTTCACAACATGTCCATGCACTTGTCAGCCTTTCCATGACTTTTGCTGAAGTCTTTGAGCAGGAGTAGAACCTCTGGATTTAGTCCAGACCTACACAGGTGTCTGTAGTCTATTATTCTTTGTTATTATTCTCCCCATTTGGCCAATTTTCTACACTCCTCTTTTCTGACACAGCACCAATGCAAGTAGTGCCTTGCCTCTACAGACACTTGCAAAGAGCCTCCTTTCGTTCTTCTGTGCCGTAACCCCTCTAGCAAAGGGGCAATTTTCCCTAAAGTGTTTGCCGATCACATTGTAGAAGCAATAATGGCCTAAATATCATTTGACAATTAGCTTCTTAAGTTTCCTGCAAATCTGCTTTGGTCCTTCTTGGGACCAGAGTCATTTCCAGGCTCCTTGATGCTGACATAAATAATTAATGTTAGGAAACTAAAATCAGTCAGGCTGCTTTTAATGAAAACAAAGCAAATGGGAAAGATATCAAGACTATTGTTGTTTACATTTCTTCTATTTATAAGCTAAGTGAAAAATAGCAAATGCAGCTTTATTTTGCAGCTGCTACAGCTGCAACTGCTGTTAGGTGACCATTCTGACCTTCAGCAGCAAGTGCTACAACTGCACTGCAGGAACAGGCCCAGGAACTGACTGATTTGCTGATGGTTCAGACTTTCAAGCATGGTCCCTGACAATGTTTTGGCCCATAGCAAATAGTGCCTCAGAGGTAGCTCTGGTTGTTAACTGTTCCCAGTGTGCTGCAAGATGGGACTGTGCCTAGATTGGCTCTGTGCTCCCCCAGTGCCAGCCAGTAGGCTTTTTACTTTCAAATACTCATGCTGATTGCAGTGTAGTTCTCATGTTATTTCATGAAAAATGCATAACACCCCCCCCCCCCCCATACTCCAAATATTGGCTTTGAACATTTAGGGCTAAAAGGAGGCCCAGAGCCAAGTGCCTAAGTTCTGTGAGCCCAGGCAGTCTGTTCTACTTGATCTCAGGGGCAAAGAAGGGTCCCCAGTGAGACGGTCAAAAAACTACACGATCCCAGCTTATGGGGAAGGAAAACTGAAATAACTTTATTGAACACTTGACCACATTTTAAGGTTTCAGGGAGACATATGCTAATAGGTAGGAAGGGTTATGGTAATTT
>JAWWEV010000083.1:56095838-56121344 GCA_035583235.1 Hafferia zeledoni
ACACATAATTATAATATTGCAACACTTAGTTATAATATTCATAGCAGGCGGAGTTGGGGCGGAGTCGTCCTTTTTGAAGAATATTATGGTGGGAGATCCGATTACTTCATCAGCCAGTGGTCGCGCTTTTGCTCCTCATCCTCGGTGTACTTTTGAACTCTCCTTAATTCTTGCTGACTTTAGGATGGGTTCTGCCAAGAATGATGCTTGGAATTTTCTTATCTTCCTTCTGCCGATCGGTCTGTTCTGTTATAATCCTAAGTATGCATATCTTGCCCTATTCTGGATGAACCTCAGGTCTACTCCCTTCTTCTATCTGGCCTGCCTGAATGTTAGGTATATTCCTGTTTTAACTATATCTTTGCCTTGCTTCAAACTCCCTTCCTTTTCTTCAGATGGGTAGAAACAATTATTCCTGTGGACATGTGAAATACAGTTCTATTGTGAAAAAAGGTTGATAAGATTTGAGTGTTATCTATTTGTTAATAAATCCTCAGTAAAGTGTTTTTTTCAGTGAAGAAAACCATTTATCATCTCTGAGAATCCTCTCTGGAACTATGAGATTAGCTCAGTTGTTTAGAACATGGTGCTAATAATGCCAAGGTTGCACATTTGATCCCTGTACAGACCATCCACTTAAGACTTGAACTTGATGATCCTTGTGGTTCCCAACGCAGTATAATCTGTGCCTCTGTATTTACTGATGTGGTTTCCTCATTCCATATCAACCACCTGCCAGTAGCAATTGTTCTCACCCTGGATTTGACCTGTGCATTCACAACACCTTCAAAGTGGGTCACCAGTACTGTATCTGACAAGGTGTAATTAGTACATGTTAAAGAAGTGCATTGGTGACAGATGTTAGAAAGGAGATCTCTGATTACATCTCAGCTGCCTTGGCATGGTTTTTTTGAGGATAACAAAGCTGGGAGTTAATACAGTATCTAAGAACAATTTGGCCGTTGAGGTGGAAAGCAGCATCCTTTGTGCAGGAAGAAACTGAGCACCTCAAAATCTTTAGTATGGAATTCCAGAAGCACATGCATGGGAAGCCAGTGAAATCTATAATTCTCTGCATCTACTGATTGCAATACAGATGACATTCTAAAATAAAAACGTCTGAAATGCTGATTTCATTAAACTGTAAAGCTCCCAACAATATTGTTTTTTTTTCCTTTTGAATCAAAGACAGATCAAATTGTATTCATGATTACAACTGTAATTTTAAGCATATGCATTGGCAAGTCTTGTAAAATAGTTACCTTAATGCCTTATTTGCTGTATTTAACAAAGTGCAGTATTAGATTAAAAGGTTCTCTTAATAATGTCTTTACAATTCAAATTGTGCTTTCAACTTTACTGGCTGTGGCTGTTTCCATGTCTTTAGAAGATAAAGTAACTAGAGTGGTTGAGGATATATCACTAAAATTTGCCATAAAATAATAATGTAAAAGGACTTCAAGGAAAATGGAGAAATATATATATTGATTAATCTTGTATTTTAAAGATGAATGTATTCCCTCTTGTGTAATCTAGAATTTCACAGGCTGTAACATTAGTTACTTGTAGCCAGTCAATTTTCTGATGGAATAGAAATCATTGTTGTCCACTTCCAGGATAATTCCTGGGAAATTTATTAATTAGAAAACAAGAAGTTAAATTTTAAACAGACTACTAAAATATATTTTCAGAAGACTCAGACCAGGACAAGTCTGCAGGCTGCTGAAGGAAACCTCCAGCTACTAACAGTATAGACCCATGTATTCCCAAAGTTTCAGATGACCTAAGAAACTGTCATCCTGCTCTACAAAGATTTGCACACATTTACATGCTCTGCATAAATGGAGTGAGATCAATTCCCAGCAGAAATTTCTGGATGGGAATCCTTATTCAGTAACATGCTGAAATATTTGTGTTATTAAGGGTCTTCAGCTGTGAATTCTAACTTCAGAAGACAAGCCAATTACAGCAAGTTGTGGACAGGCTTAAGTCCTTGCTAAATCAAGAACTTTGTGATGTAACATCTCTTCTCTCAAGAAATACATCTTGGAAATGTTTGAGCAAAGACTGCCTTTTGTAATGGCAAATACCACCTCACAAACTGCTTTACATTGCATCTGATGCTCATGTGATATTGACCTGATTGGATTCACATTTTCTAAGTGCTACATGAAGTTAAATTGCCTCATGGTATTCAGTAAGAACAGTCTGTTGAAATTTTTTTGTTTGAGGTAACCCACAAATACATTAATATACCCTGATGGAAAAACAAATCTCCCAATGTTGCCTGCTAGCTAAAAAGAGAGACTGTTCCAAAGCTCTAGAGGAAATAGACAATTTTAGCATAATGAAATTTAAAATTGCTAAGCAGTATAGGGGAATTAGTCACTAAACTTTAGAACAATTATTGTTGTTAATCAAACTCCTCATCTTCTGTTTATGTAATCATGCCAAAATACAATATGAAAGTGTTTGAAACATACTGAAAATATTTCTGATATCTTTAATATTAAAATATTAAAAATAAAGAAGGAGGAATAAAGAGAAAAATGAGCCTTTGTGAGGATTCTGAAAACATCAGAGCAAAACAACCTTTTCTATCTCCTTCTGCAGCAATTTACATCCTGCCCAAAAATATATGAATAAATAAATGGATAAAAGATTCCCAGAGGCTATAATACACACCTGTAAATTTAATTATAGACTTTCGGAGCCCAATTTAAAAAATATGGACCACACAAAATAACATGGAACTTTTACTCTCCTTGCATGTATAGTTACTGTGGGCTGAACTTCAGTACCTGCACTGATTGAGTGATTGACCCTACAAAGCCAGTTTTTCCAAGCCTGCCTACTCACTCAAAAACGTGTTGTCATTGATACAACACAGAAGGATGTGTGGAGAACTTAATATACATTTTTCAAGGCAAAATAAAGTGATGTATAAGGAACAATCTGAGCATCATCAACCAAAGCAAAGCAGAAGTGTCTTTTTTGCTGCAGAAGGGGTTTTTAGGAATAATCTTCCTAAAAATGCACCTCCAGGCTCAGGTTTTTAGGGACACTTGGCAAAGTGAATCTGAATAAACCAAGCACTCTGCTAAATGGGGAGGTGAGTCCAACCCAGTCTCATTGTTCCCATGTTGGGGAGTTGTGTGAGTCAAGACCCCTGGCAACCTTTCAGCTTCTCTTTTTACAGGGACTGCTCCGAAGCCTCCTGTGTGACACCATTTCCTCCCTGTCACAACTGCTTTCAATGATTCTATGATCCTATCACACAGAAAACCCATCTACATTCTGATTTTGTCAATACCAAGGTTTTCTCAGCTGGGTCACACTGATAATACCAAAAGTGTGGATAAGTGAAATGCCTCAGCATTTCAACCCCATCATATCTTTTACAGTGTTGTCAAAACCTGCTTGGGTAGCACTGCTGGTTTGCATGCTAACATTATATTCATATTATGCTGGGGTTTATTTTTGTTTACTGTTTTGTTTGATACCATTTTCTATTAAAATGTATTTAAATACTGCTTTGATATGAAGCCAAACTCAGAAGATGAGAAATAAGTGTTGTAACTTAATGGTGTGAGGTGATACCTGGTGCTACACATTAGTCTTTGATAATGCTGTATCATCAGCTGGTCCAAAATACTTCACACATGTGCTAGAAACTGGGCTCTCAAGTGGCACCTGCTTAAGATTTACCATCATCTACAGGGTCCTCAAGGTCCTCCTGGTCGTGATGGAGTGGTTGGCCCACCAGGATGGAAGGGAGAAAAGGTAAGTTAAACGTCTGTCTTGCTCCTACTTCAGTGGAAAATCTTTGTCAAAACCACAAATAGTTGTCCCTGCAAGACATTAGCAGCTGGATTCAATAGTTTTTAATGGACTCCAGCTGCTAATGGCTTATTAGAACACATTGCAACAGGCATATTCAGAATTCTTATTGGATATTGTCTCATTTTCTGCAGCATGCAATATTCAAAATGCAGTATGAGCTACTCTGTTGTGATTTGCCACTAAAAGGCCTGTCATGATTGGGCTTGGTCAGATGAGTCTGTAGGAGGAAAGAGAGAACTCCAGCTAATCCAGCCTGGTGCAAACTGACAGCACATTATATGATGGGTGAGGAGAGTCTGAAGGAGCTCAAACCATTTAATCTGGCAAACAGGAGATAAAGGCATAGTTGACTTTGGCTGGACACAGATGCCCACCAAACCACTCTAACCCTTCCCCTCCTCAACTGAGCAGAGAGAATAAGATGAAAGGCTCATGGGTCGAGGTCAGGACAGTGAGATCACTCAGCAATTACTGTCACAGGCAAAACAGATTCAGTGTGGGGAAATTAATCTGATCTGTTGCCAAACAAAAGGTCAGAGACAGATAAGGAGAAATAAAACCATATCTTAAAAACACCTTCTCTTGACGTCTTCCTTCTTCCCAGGTTTAACTTCCCTCCCAATTTCTCTTCCTTCTCTATCATAGCCAGTGCAGGGGGACAGGGAATGGGAGCTGCAGTCAGTTCAGCATATGTTGGTTTTGCCCTAACCCTAACTCTTTCCTTCCTCCACCATGGGGTCCCTCCCACAGGAGACAGCCCTCCACAAACTTCTCCAGTGTGAATCCTTCCCATGGGCTTCAGTTCTTCATGAACTGCTCCAGCACAGGTCCCTTCCACCCAGCAGAGTCCTGCAGGATTAGACTGCTCCAGCATGGGACCCACATGGAATCACAGGTCCTGACAGGAGCCTGCTGCCAGTGTGGGTTTCCCTTCCTTCCTAAAGGAAGTCATAGCCCCCTTCAGGCACATCAGCCTGCTCCAGTGTAGGGCTCCTGCACAGACTGCAGGTGGATCTCTGCTCCACTGTGGACTTCCATGGGCTGCAGGGGCACAGCCTGTCTCACCCCAGTCTTCAACTCAGGCTGCAGGGGAATCTCTGCTCCAGCCCCTGGAGCACCTTCTCCCCCTCCTTCCTCACTGACCTTGGTGTCTGCAGGGCTGCTCCTCTGGCATATTCTCATTCCTGTCTTCACTGGCTGCATTTGCTCCTGTGCAGTAATTTTTTCCCCTCCTTAATTCTGTTACCCCAAAGGCATTTCCACTGTCCCTGGTGGGCTCTGCCTTGGCCAGGGGTGGGTCTGTCCTGGAGCTGGCTGGCATTGGCTCTGTTGGACATGGGGAAACTTCTGGCAGCTTCTAACGGTTTGGACATAGGGGAAGTTTCTGGCTGCTTCTAATAGACACTGTAGCCCACCAGCTACCAAAATTTTGCCATGCAAACACAGTATGGAAGGCTACTAAGTTTGCATTTTTAGTACCGAATCCATATTTTTCACCCCACTTGAAGAAGGATGTGGAAGAAACAGAGGCAAAGACTACAGGACAATTTCATCCTGTAGTGAGCTTCTACAAGACACTTTATGCACAAGAAGTTGAAAGTAGATTCCTCAGTGTACATTTTAAGCTCATGTACTGTAAGGGAAATGAAAAGGCAAGTCTTAAATGGCCAAAATATTGATTTATTTTTGTCTCTGAAGGCTGAAGGTTCCGAGTTGTGATTTTGAAAGCCTGAGGTTGTTAAAAGTTCAGCACACATGGGAACTAGCAGCTATCCAGAATATGCAGTATGTGTGTTACAAAGCAGGCACCCAAAACCTGTGTCCATTGTAATCAGTGGAATGTGTTGTACATGAGGAAATCTAAGAATAGAAAGGAGTGTAGCTAAAGTAAACTGAACCTGAACTGCATATTGCAGGAGGAAACTGATGTGGAAAGGGAAGTAATTGGAAGAGATATTAAATTTTCCAAAAAGGCATAAGCCTCAGAAAAAAGGCAAAAGCCAAATGTTTTACCTCACTGAGCATGTTTGCCGTATCCTGTAAATTTGATAAAAGTTCAATCGGAAATGAAATACTATGTATTTGCAATCCCCAGCACACTGGGATAAGAGAATTTTTACATTTCTAATACTAATTTTTTTTTTCTAGAAACCTGGATTTAATCTATATTACAATACCTATTTTTATCATTATTCCAAATTAATCCAGAGATTACAGGGAGAAACTGCAGAAGGCACTGAAAGTAAATTCAGTTTGCTCCGTGGAGTAATATATGACATGGGGTTATACTGTTGCTTTTAGAAACAAAGCACTATAATTTTATTCCAGGTGCCTACTCATTTTTTTCAGACCTTACTAAAGAAATATTTCTGTTGAGTAAGTATGGACAGGAACGTGCCAATATAATAATTAATTCCGCTAGATTCAGTGCAATTTGGAAAAGCATGCTGTGACTTTCTGTCTATTCCTTGAAATAGAAGTGCAAAACCAGTCTGAAAGTAAAGTGTATAAAAGCAAATCTTGATAAAATCTTGATTGCTGCAGAGGAACCTTAAAATCACACTAGTCATCACACCCCATGTTTGGAATGGTGCCATAGACAACTTGTGTGGGATCAGTTTCCATTTCTGTTATATCCCATAAGAATTTTGACATTTATGTTCAGATGCATGAGGATGTGATCTGCAATGCTTAATTCTGTGTGAAAAAATCTGCAGCAATAAATTGAGATACAAGATTGAGTCCTGTCAGTATACTGGACCAGAGTTATTAATATGTTATTGTAACTCCTGAATTACAGATAGTTTTCTTTTTAACTAAGAGGTCTGATGTTTCAGATAAGTGACATTCATGTAAATTCATCAAATTAAACAATACAGAAATCTGTGAGCATTTTTATTATGGAAAAATATCAAAAATATGTTTTTGTTGCCTGTCTGATGCTCCTACTGTATTTAGGATTGATTTTCTTTTACAGGGTGATCAAGGACTTCCTGGTTCCGTTGGCCCAAAGGTAACAAAAAAGACAATGACTTTATAGAGTGACAGTATCACTCTGATACAGCACATTACTGAAAAAGGATGAGAAAACTACAATATTACTATTGTGAAACTTAATACAGACAACAAACTTGGCTTCTCAGTTGGCCAAAGTACTTCTTTATGAAGGGTGGCCAACAGGTAGAGGTGATACTACTCCTCTGCTCTGCTCTCCTGATACCACATCTGGAGTGCTGTGTTCATCTCTGGGGTCCCCAGCACAACAAAGACATGGGCTTGTTGGAGCAAGTCCAGGGGAGGATCATGAAGATGGTCAGGGGTGGCCTCTCCCTGGAAGTGTTCTTGAAATGAGCTTGAAAGTCCTTTCCAACCCAGACCATTCTATGATTCTATAAATCTACTTACTTGCATCTAATTATGCATATTCAGTATATTGATAGACTGACTTTTTATTTTAGGGTGATGCTGGAGCCATTGGATCAATAGGCCCCAAAGGAGAAGTTGGTGCTGTTGGATCTCCTGGGAAACCTGGACCACCAGGACCTCCTGGGCCTCCGGGGCCCCCTGGACCTCCTGGACCACCAGGACTAGGCTACAGCTTGGGATTTGAGGTATTTTGCTATTATGGAGCTTGTTGTAGCATGGATACACTTCCTCCAGAAGAGGGACAATGGGATCACCTGTATGTTTCGCAGGTATTTAAGCCTGGATTGATGACAGAGAGAGTAATTTGTCTAGACTGAAATTTGCCTGGGAGCAGCCTACAGTTCCTTTTACATTTGACCATATAATTGGCCATGCTTCGACCATGGAAGTAATGAACTTCTTTGGGCAATATTCATTGAACTATTTAGTAGTAACAGTGTTCAGGTGCTATTTTTGATGCTTATATCATTGCTACTGTAAAATACTTGAATACTGAAATACTGCACTTAAAGGGAAATCTTCTTTAGCACTTTTCATGTATATAATTCAGAGCAACAATCTAAATATACATGGAGACCTGACAGTATTCATTAAAATGGAACTCCAGGCCCCCCTAAAATTAAGATGTTTCCCATGCTGTCACTCACAAGGCCACAAATTTCGTTTAGGCGTGACATGGTGTGAGGTGTAAATACAGAGACACATGTTGCTCATTTTTAACCTCATGGGCTGTTCTACTTAGAAGAAAAATGTTCTATTAAAAAATATAATTGCAGATGCTGCTTTTTATGCTTCTGAGAATAGTACTTTCTTTTCTGTAAAATATGAGATCTGGCAAACTGAAGAAGAGTTTTACAAGTCATTTGAGAACTGCTAGTTAAGATGATCTTGTTAGTGCAGAAAGTGACTTTGCAGTACAGAAAGACAAGGGATACACATCCAGGAATTAGAGCTTCTGCATTAAAATCTTTGTGAAAAGAAGCTGAGAAATCGTCCACATCAATATTCACGTATGTCTTCCCTTTTTTTTTCCTTTTTTTTCCATGCATTTTTTACTTCTAATTTAGCTGTTTGGCTTGGGAATGACTTTCCACAGTTTTTCATGTCATGTCTATACCAGTTTGCATAGAAACTGAGGGCAGTTTTACCAGAGAGGTAAGCAGTGTTTAACCAAACTACTGGCCATCGGTAGAACTGCTGCAGAAAAGTGATGGCGTTCAAAAGATACCAGTTTACTTACATGTTTCTCCTAGTATCTACACTACCCCTTTAGTATTTCTCTTTTCTTTACTCTAGAGACACCTCGTGGTGCTACAGAGGTGACCCCATTACCTTAACTTAGGCACACAATAAAGGCTGGTACAGTCTCCCCTTAATAAATATGTACTTGTCTCAGAACGAGTTAAGAACTCCTGGTAAGTCACATCTTCAGCCTGGTCTGAGTTTTAGCCCAGGATGATGGCTTCTCTGACTTACAGTTATCTTCTGTGGCACTTGAGAGCTCAGTCTTAAGAGATTCTTCACTTTTCCCCACTCACACTAAGCCAACAAGACCTCATTATGCCTCCAAAGAGTTACCCTGCAGTTGGGGATTTAGGATCAAACTCTGCCACTTTTGATACCTAAGTCTCAGAGGAGCAAAGTCAGCAGACGAGCAGAAGAGAGTGAAAACTGGAAGTCCCCACTTTTATGGGTGCAAACACAGAAGGATCTCAGCTCTAACTGCAATAACAGTATCTTGACTGGCTTCATCTTGAACTCCATCTAGTCCAAACAAAATTGGCAGGATTGTAATTTCCTGAGAGTAATACTACTATAAACAGGCTTGCTAGTTCTAGCTGATCTTTTGGATGCCCACCCCTGCCATCTGTTAAGGCAGTACCATGGTCTGTCAGTTTGTTAGGGTGACACTACCTTTTGGTTGACAGTCTGTTTATTTCTGTAAGGCTGTTTCTGCAAAACATTCCTGTTAGCACTTGTTAGCATCTGTGATCAGCTATGTGCAAAAACCAAATGGCAGGGGGTTTGCTGGCACTTATCCTTGCCAAAAGAACAGTTTGAGCTGCAGAAGATACCTGGTAAACCCATTAAAAACATGCAGATGTCAAAAGAGATGGTGTGTTATATAAAGCAGGCATCAAGCACTCTCTTAAAGGGAAAAACAGACTGGCACAGTGCAGTCAAGGGAAAGGACCCAGAAACACAATTTGTAGTTTACCTTGAGCAGTGAGTGTTTGGTTAAACAAGCCAAAGAGAGTATAAGGAGACTTCCTGTTGGTATTTGATACACTGATGGCTGATGAGAGAAGAATGAAGAAAGGAGGAGAATGAAAGTCTGAATACTATTCAATCTCAGGTGAAGTGGCATGAAAGGTCTTCCTTGTCCCCAAAAGGAAGGACCTGATTCCAGCTGTGCACTCCTGCGTCTTTAGCTCTTCTGCAATTGGTGGAAAAGGGCAAAATAACAAGATTTCTCATTTTCATTGGTGTCAAATCAGCTGATAGTTTCCATAACTTCAGCATTAGGCTGCCATTTGAGAGCAGCTTAAGCTCATCTAATTGGTCTCCCACCCTTTCCCTTACACCATCTCCAGAGTGCATCACACCTGTGCTAATCTGAGCCATTTCAAGTCACTAAGACTTAGCTGAAAGCTAAGTAGGCAAGCAGTGTGGGTCTTCTAAACATGATAAACTGATACAAGGGCTTGTTGTCACTAAGAGGTGGAGATTCTGCTTTGTTCCTGTTCCTTTTGCAATCTGCAGACGTTCCTGGCACACACCTGTCCTTCACTTCACACTAACATCCAGTGTTCCATCAATTCTTCTGCCAATTTAACTTACTAAAATTTTGGAGAACAGTCCCAGAACCATCTGACACCCAAAAAGTAACTTATTTTCTACCATTTTAGTGATTTAAAGGAAAATGAAAGGATTCAACACATGGTGCTGATGTTGAAAATGAAGGCTGTTTGTCTGTGAGCAGGGAAGGGGAAAAAAGAAACTTGAAGATTTTCCCTTTTCAGGAAAAGGGAAAAGGAAAAAACCTCAGCCAGTACAGCTGCAATTAGAACTGCAGCTAAAAGCAAGTGAACAGTTCCCTGCTGGCTTGGTTCATCCAGATGTTCTGAAGCACAGTCTGACAAGTCTAGACTAGGCATAAGACAAGGGTTAGGAACATAGGGATGGTGCTGGGAGTAAAACAAGTAATTACAACAGCCTGCAATTCTATTTCCTTGCTGCTTTGGAACTGGCAGCTCCTGCTTCTGCGATGGATCAGGAATGTCTTAGAACAATGAAAGCTGGAGGGAAGTTGCTGCTTTCTGTATAGTTTCTTTTAAAACTACCAGAAAATCTCCACAGGAAATATGGATGCTGCTCTCAAGGACTGCCACTACACAGAGACTCCTTTCTAAAGAAGATCATGGCAATGGACAGTGAGTTGGAGCAGATGACCTCTAAGGAAAGTCTCAGGGAATTGATCTTGCTTTGTCTGGAGAAGGCTTAAGCCTCCATCCCTGGACGGTTCTGAGGCCTGAGGAGACAAAACCTGAACAACCTGGTTTGAATTCACTGTTGACACTACTTTCAGCAGGAGGTTGGGTCAGGTAGCCTCTGAGATCCCTTTTGGCATAATGAATTCTACAATTTTGTGGTGGAGCATTTTTTTTCTGCTCAATTTCAGTAAGCTGTGTTTTAGGCAGGAGTTCAGCATTCAACTGTGAGAATTAGGAAGGACCTTTATTTGTGAAAAATCATTGCTACTTTTACCAAACTGTCTGCAAGTTCTTACTGCCATGAATCAGGTTTGTAACCCTTGCTAGTCATTATAGTGCTTCTGTAGCTGGGTGGTAGGTAAATGCCAGACAGAAAAAGAATGCTTAAACATAGTCCATACTTAAAACTGTTTCACTTCTGCCTGATGCTGTTCAGCCTGAAGTGCTGGAGAAATGGTGTCAAATTGGCAAGACAGAAAAGAGCAGAATTTCATCACATTTGAGCAGAGCATATCTCCAAAACATCACTCATTGGTCAAAAGAAAAGTTAATTAGAAGAAATAAAAATATTTCCCATTTTTACAGGACCACAAAAAATAAAGCGGTTGAAAACAAATAAACAAACACCAAAGCAAAAGAAAACCCAAAAACAAACAGAAAAAAAATATAAATTCTTAAATTCTGTAGCATTTTTCCTCTCCCTTTAGGACATGGAAGGATCAGGTACCATTGACCTGTTAAGTGAATCCAGAATTCCAGGATCAAAGGGGCCAAAGGTAAGTTGATATTTTGGAGGAGGGGAGTCTATTTTGTTGCTGGGTTGCTGAGGGTTTTTTTAAACAAAAATGTCCTCCTTTCTGCTTTTTGGAAACATATAGCCCTGTCAGCTGTAGACTAAGAGTTACTACACTGGACTGGGTCCACTTGCTATGGAATGGTATTACAATAACTGTCCTCCAAAGAATATAAATAGTATTTCTCTTATACCTCATTAGCTAATGATTTTTAGATTCTGCTCTGGCATATTTTTGAGATATTAAAGGATGAAATAGGGGGTTTCATATTATCTAGCTCTGTTTCTTTTTTTTCTCCAATAGATTCCCTTCTTGCATATGAAGATGAATTACATATATAAATATGAAACTGAAATGATATAGTTTGACAATCAAATGTGCATAATTTGACAAGCAACTTTTAAACTAAAATATTGTTCCAACTAGAGTGGTAGCACTGTTACATAAAAAGAGATGCTTTTTTCCTCCATCACTGTGTCTCAGGACATTTTTTGCTTGGGTGGGCCACTTTAAATAATCAAGTAGAGAATATGGGAATATAATGCATCAGTGCCTTCCAGATCACTGCATTTATTTTTATTCTTAGCAATAGCATCAAAACTGCAGCTGATGATGCCTTCCCCAAAGCAGGCAATTATCCAGCATTCCCCCTTCCAGAACTGTCTGCACTGTTGTAGTTTGGTCTTCAGATGTCCCTGTGCTCACTCCAAAAGAAACCTGTAGACTTCCAAAGTATAGATTTGAAAGGATGACTTGTTGCCCAAGTTTAGAGAAAGTGCTGCTGCTGCTGCCCTTGGGTTACAAGAGATGACAGACTGAACACAAGACAACAGTGCACTGACACTGCAAATCAGGCAACCCTGCCCTGGACTGCATCAGAAAGGGCACTGCCAACAGATGCAGGGATATTGTTATTATAGCCCTTCCCTCAGAGTTAGTGAGGCTGCACTGGAGTACTGAAGCCATTTTTTGTACTCACTACAAAAAGGATGTGGAGAAGACACTCCAGCAGAGACCTGTACAGATGACATGGGGCCTTGAGTACATGACCAATGAGGAGAAGCTGAAGGACCTTCAATGGTTTAGTCTGGCAAAAAAATGAGACAAGGTGTGATCCAATAGCTGCTTACAAGTCTCTGAGGGGCAAGTGTAAATATGATGAAGCCAAACTGTTCCTTGTGGTGCAATAAGGGAGAGTGGTCACAACTCACATCTTGAGATGCTCAGGCTAAGACCTAGGAGAAGCCTGTGCATTAGGAGGTTGGTGCAGAACTGGGGCAGTTTGCCCAGGGAGGTTGCAGAAGATCTGTTCTTGGAAGATATCAAGACTTTGCTGGACAGAGACACTGAGCTGATCTACAGCTGGTGACAGTTTTGCTTCAAAGGGTTAATTGGATTAGATGACCACCACAGGCCCTGTACAGCCCTGTTTCTATGATTCCATGGGACATCAGGAAGTAACTGAACCCTGGCGACAGGAGTGACTCTGAGCAGCTCTTTACTGTGTTGTTTAAAGTGCTAGTGATTGTGAGTCACCAAAGTTACAGCTGACTCAGTTTAAGAGCTTACAGACCTTTTCCCCCTCTTATGTCTTTTCCTAGATACTAAATAAGGGACACAAAAAATACAGTTGCAAAAGTAAGAATTGAATTTGTTAGCTGAAACAATCTGGTGTCTACAACCAGGGCCAAAATGGCCTATTCTGGCCTGCCTTAATGACAGCCTCACTCTGATTTTTGGTTTTATGACAGGCATTGTTTCCAAGTCAGTAAGCTATAAATTCTCAACAAATGTCTTGTAGTTGAACAAAATTTTCCTGTTACTCTGCAAAGTTTGAGTCAGTAAAGGAGGAACATAAGAATTGTGTTGTAATAATGAAAATGCTTTTATGTACTTACTGATACTGCATTATGAGCCACTTACACCCATGACAAATCCAGAGCCCACAGTTGTGTTTGGGTGAAAACAGAATTTGCTTCTAAGAGGGCTGCAACTCAAAGTAGCTGCTAGAAAATGAATTACATTTATTATCACTATGTGTAGGAAATAAATTACATTTGTTGGCACTATGTTTGTACCTGTTGAAATTTTTATTAATCTTTTATCAGAAAGTAGTGATTATGTTTTGAAGTAGAAGTATCCAATTAATTTTGTCTGTAGACTCAGCTCTCATTTCTACGGTTTCTATTCTTTCTTCCACAGATCAGTGTAGTTTTGTTCATGTTTTAGCATTATTTAGCATTAACATTTATTAGTGTCTTCATTTTCCACATAAAGACAACTCAATCACTTTGTTGAATTTGTTTTCATTCCCATCCAGCTTTCTAAAATGATCAGTCATGAACTGTTGTACATTTTACCACACGAGTAATAATTGTACTTTTCAACTGATTCCACCATATAGAGACAAGAGAGAAATTTGCATTTCCAAATGTTTTTTGAAACAAACATTTGGGGAACAGCTTTTAAAACTAGCAAGACTTTGTTGCCTCTAAACTGGTAACATATCTTAATTTTGGCCAAGAGAGCAAGCCCAAAAAGTTGTAAGCAATTGAAAGCAATGCCTTGCAACAAATGGACTTGGATAACTTTATTTCAAATATTTTCTAAAAATATGTAAAGTATACAGTGACAACACCGAAGTGATCTTTATAAGAAGAAGAAATCTTTCCATCTTTGCAGGATAATATAGAACAAGGCAGTATATATCAGAACAACAACCCTTAAACAATGTTTATGTTTTACTACTCTCTATTAATACTACTGGTCTCCAAAATTGTTTTTGTAACAGTTGTGGTTGTGAATTAGGGTTTTTTTCCTGACAAAATTTATTATGAAATGTTACGTGGATGTATCAGCAAATTCTGTGTATTTTTATAGGGTTCTACAGGAAGACATGGAGAGCATGGACCATTAGGACCAAAGGTACAATGACTTAAAAGCTAACCTATTTGGCTTTGGCATGTATTTTTTATATTTTTTATTTCTATATTCCCAGAATTTGCCTGAACAAAACAGCTTTCATTTAAGATCCATGTGCTGATTCAGTATGGGAAAAATTTTGTTCCCATTTACACTGAGTATCTACCCAGAATGTGTATTAGAATTATTTCACATCCACATCAAAGCAATGAGCAAATACTAGATGGGCCATTACTTTCCATGGCATTTTTGTATAACATTCTAAGGACATTTGCCACTTTCTCTTTTTTGGTCAATTATACATCAGTCTGGTTTCCAAGAGGTTACATATATGCTGTTGAAAGAGAAACCTGCAGGAGGAAACATTCTGGTGTGATCCTAGAAAGTGACAGAAAAACATTCTGGAAGGTGATGGGGGCAAGAATGACGTCATGACTGCTTTGCCTTGGTTTGGATTTGAGCTCAGTAGTGGCTGAATTTTTCCACTTTGGTGCTGCTATTGGTTATGTAACCCATGAGGCAAAAATGGAGCCCTGAAAAATCAGAGAAGAAAAGGGCAGATTCACAGAATGGGGCCTTGAACAGCATGACACTTTTCCAATTGCTACCTCAAGCTCGACTACTTTTCAGGTTAATAGCACAGCATGGCACCACCTGTCAGCACCTTTTTTAATATGAAGTTAAAGAAATTCAAAGTCTTCATTACTCTGGGAAATAACATTAACATTGAAAGAGCAGGAAATTTAAGACAGTAGGTGAGGGCCCCCGTCCTCTCCCCCTAAAATTTACCTCTGAACTCTCTCACATCACCAGCCACTGACTACCCATTGCCAACAATAACTGTGTGCAGTTGATTCCGAAGACAACAGCCATCAGAGATCTGGTCAGCTCCCTATGTCTTGAGTCTGCAGAGCTCAGGGCTTTCTTGTAGGGCTGAAAAAGTCCCTCCATTGGGTACTACTCCTGTTAATGCTGGAGTGCATTCCTTACTAGTGAAAAGATCAAAATTTGCACAACACGTGTTGGTGAGTGACACTGCAAAGGACTGGCAGGAATAGATGTGTTCTCACATGATGCTGCTCTGTGCACATGAGTAGGTGCCAAGTCTCCAACATTTTTTGTTAAGATCTTGTTCTCTACCCTTTGCTACAAATTTTGTTTCTAAGAAATGCTGCTTCACAAAGTCTTCAGAAATGAAGGTAGCCTGATTCCTAGGATTTAGGAACTAGACTGGGACTGAAAAGATAGTTGTAAACCTTGGCCAAGAGATTTCACCATCACCTACTTAAATATTTTAGTTGCTTAATCTTGAGTCACTCAGCCCCAAGATACAGGAAAAACAGAAAGGAACAAATTATTGCCTGACATCTTACCAAATCAGGTACACTAGAGCAAAATTAATGTAAAGTGATTATAATACACTATCATTCTCATGGGGATGAATTTTACACCCACTTTTCATGATTATAAATTACTTCACTAGGCAACAGTGGCAAAATACAACAACCACCCACTGCCAAAAAATAAGAGCTAATGCATCACGAGGAGCTGAACGTATCATTCTGTTTCATGCATCCTTCATCATTCAAGTACCCCAGACTAGTATAGCTGTCAGAGAAGACCTGCTGTGATCAGTTTTCTCCCTTTCCTAGCAACTAAGCATAGATCCAAATTCTGCTTTCAATTTTATTATTATGAAAAAATGTTTTCATTAAAAAGCAGTCTACAGTCTTCATGCGCTCATGAATATAAACACTCCTAAAAAGCAGCAAGCATAAACTTAACATTTGAGGCAATTGCTGTTGCTTCTTTATGATTTATTCCTGTTCATATTCTCTATCTCAAGTGAAATAAACTAAATTGCATGTTCTCTGCATGTGATGAAATTGAGGAACCATGTCTACTTAGAGCTAAAGTTCTCCAGAATCAGTCCCAAAGGTGACACAGTGCATTACATTGTGATGGGACTGCGTAGTGGCTGGATAGGTGGAGGGAGCAGCAGTGTGGGGCAAACAGAGTTAACTGTTCTCCAGGAAGATGGCGAGTCCTTTGCATAGGCACAAGGTTACGCTTGTGTTGGTAGATCTGGGGAATGTTACCACATGCAGATTCCAGGCACCAAAAGGAAGGTTCAGGCATGTGGCTTGGTAGACGTTCAGCAAAATTAAGGTGTGGTGACTAGAAACTCTTGAGATGTAGGTGGCAACTGGGAGGTTAAACCACCACCAGCAATTCACAAATGTATGCTGAGCATCACTTTACCAAAAATATGCTATATTTTTACTAATCATTTTACTTCATTCTGTTCCTTTGTTTGTAAGGAAAGTAACGTACATATTTATAATCCTTGTAACTGTTGTTCACTGTAATATCTGAGCCTTACTCTGTGTCTGTTTCAGGGAGAAAGAGGCAACATCGGTCCACCAGGTTCAAAGGTGAGAAGTTTATTTAATCTGATCTAAACCATCAGTTGTTTCTTTCCTCAGTTTCCTTTCAGCTCTTAATGCACTCAGGGGATGATGAATATTTCTTGCTCTGTCAGCATATTAAAGCTCAGAATGGCTTCTCTGGGAAAATAAAACCCTTCCTCTGTTGAATTGTGATTATCAGGAGCCAGTGTAACCTGGTGCTTAAGACTTCTGCTTAAAATACGGTTAAAATGGCATTTAAAATCCTCAGGTGCATGATGTCATGGTGTCTTGAGAGACTCTACATTTTCACCAGAACAAAAATGGAAATCACCAAAGCTTATACACAGAAAACTGAGTTCCCTATGCCCCCTACTCCTTGATACCATGATGTGTAGCTCACACCCCACATCAGAGCGCTCCACTCATGACACTGGTCTGTGTGCTACAGTAATAAGTTCATGTCTGTCATTTGCTATTCTATTCTGCTTGGAACTCCTCTTGGAGCCCACCCCAAAGCTCCTGTTGGTGTCTGTGCTGCTTGTTGCTGATCCCTGGCTGACTTGAGTGCCTTTTGCAGGTCTAAACCACCAGAGAGCGCTGGTGTGACTTATAGAAAATGAAAATAATAGCAAAAATTTAAAATAAAATAAAGTATTAAATAAAATATAGAATCTTCTCTTGCATTTAGGACAGCACTGAAATCAAGAGTTGCTCTAGAAAACAAGATAAAAGCAATTATGCCTGTTGAGTATTTACAAGAGTATTATCACAGTCTTTTAGCAGCATCTGCTTGTTTGTTTTCTAAAAAAAACACAACAATGTAGCATGACTCTGCTTGCCATAAATTCCATCTGCTGTACATATTTTGAGTGTTGTCATTTCACAGAGATATTTGTCAGCATGATAATTAAAGCTGATGCATTGACACATAGGAGAGTTGTTTAACTCTTCTTAATCTGTTTGAGACTATAGAATATTTTCTTACTTATCGTACATACATGTGCTTTCTTCTGATGTCCTTGTTCTAGTAGTTATTATTGTCTGATGTGATAAATACATTTCAAATGTGTATCTTGTAAGTAGTATTACTGCAGGGCTATTTTAAAAAATAATCAATTTCTTCAGTCCTCAGATTAGAAAATATCTCAGTCCTCTAATATTTGAGCAATGAGCTACATTCTTAAAATATGGAGGGATTTAGAATTTGAGATGTCTCTAGATACATTATTTGCAATAAAGCATCTTACCTATCCTGGATCTTTTCTTCCAGTTTAAATTTCTTTAGGAAAATCAATGGGAGAAATTATTCAGTGTTTGTAATACTAGGAAGCTGTCCTGTTGCAGAAGAGCTGTTCGTCCAAGGTTATTTCCTCTGCCCAATTACCTTTGCTGCTATAGATACTTAAAATTTCCCACAAGCACTGAGAGACTTAAGTCCCAAGTACCATTTTTAGTAGTCATGCAGATACCTAAATCCCAGTACATGCTTTGATGCCTAAATTCCGTTACGATTTAGAGACACCTTTTATCCTGCACTTGTCTATAAAATGGAAAATAGAGTGCTTCAGAAATTATACTTTATTCCTCAGCCACATGCTTTGCTGATCACAGACAGAGCCATGAGAATATCCTTTCTTAATGAAGTAGACATAGTAAATCTCTTGTGCTGCTATCTACCGTAAAAACTCAAAAATATTTTCTCGAAGCAGAACAAAAGGTTAGAACCAAAACAGCTTTTTCCTAAAAAAGAAATCAAAAAAAATTTTTTAAAAAGAAAAAAAAAACCAAAAACAACAGCAACAAAAAAAAAAAAGATCCTTCAAGCCAAACAAAATATACCCCATGCAAAACAAAACAAACTCCCAAAAAACCCTCACCAACCAAACAAGCTAACAAACAAAAAAATAACCTCACTACTGAAACAAAAAAGACTAATTGGTCACTTGGATGAATCATTAGGCTGCTGTGCCATTTCCTAGGGCACAGAGAAAAGCAGATGCAAAAAGTGTTGCTCACT
Organism: Hafferia zeledoni; assembly: GCA_035583235.1. Classification (NCBI taxonomy): domain Eukaryota; kingdom Metazoa; phylum Chordata; class Aves; order Passeriformes; family Thamnophilidae; genus Hafferia; species Hafferia zeledoni. The sequence continues at coordinate 56,114,746 of JAWWEV010000083.1, forward strand.
GTTTAACTGTCCCTTTAAGAAGTCAGAGCCCTCTTTTATCCATTTTTTTCTGGGCAAATTGCATTATCGTCACTACTTCTGTTTTTCCCATAGAATAGACTGACTGTCAGATTCTAGTACAGTCCTATATTTAACTGCAATTGGGGCTATCAAGCCTTTTTACCCCACACACCAACTCCTGTCTACATCCAGTGCCTCTCCCTTCTCTTCCTCCAGCCTGAGGGTCATTTAGCTGATGGGTGGAAAGAACTCACCAAATGTATTTTGGGGGAAAGCAACAAAATTCGCTCTTTTGGTAAGCAGAGGTGGGAGCTGTGAAGAACGACTGAAGCTGCACTAGGAGAAAAAAAACCTGCTCTGGAGAGGGTGAAAGAGAAGGAGTGGAGAGAGCAGATGACTAATGAGATAATGCTGACTCCATGGAGCCTCCCCCCAACCTGCTCACGAGTCCGTCCAGAACCATATTGTGTCCCTGCATGGCAGCATCCTGTTTGCATGAAACTGAATGCCATTTAGAGAGAATAACAGTGTGTTTGTTGTGCCAGGGAATGCCAGGCATAGATGGAAAGCCAGGCCTCCCTGGCATTGCTGGGCACCCTGGAGATGTGGTGAGTAGGACTATCATAATGTGGGATCACTTAACACACACTGGCTCCCAAATCTACCTCTGAAGGATCAGCAGGAGCCGTAACAGTACCTGCTGGCAGCGTGTGGAGAGCTGGGGCTGGGTTTGTCCTGCTTTACCTGGAGCAGTTCCCTCAGACACCAAAAACAGGAGCAGTGTCCCTTGCCCACCCCTCCCTCAACAGTCAGAAGTGATATAGGCATCTCCAGAGGCTAATCATGATTCCTCAATGCTCCTTCTGCTTTTAATTATTCAGAAATCAGCTCTGCTTTTAATTAGAGGAAAGCCATGAGGCTCATAGGTGATTTTAATGTATTTCTCATGCCTAAGACCCTCAAGGATTACAGAGTTCTTTGCCTGGGGAGTCCCACAGGTGCCCTGACACCTTCCTCTCACTCATGCTGGACAAACTGTTTGCATCCCCAGCACAGAGAGTTGTATCCAGGGGTTGGTCAGCTTAGAAATAACCTGCCTGAAAGATGGCAGTTTATCTCCCCTGTGTTCCTCTATCTTCTCTCCTGGGAAATCTCAGACACAACTGATGTGGCTAATGCTGGAAAAGGACAGCACAGCCAGGCATGGCTGATTTTGGAGCAGTGAAAAAAAGTTCATTGAATTAATTCCCAACTAATTAAATATTTTGTGCCCATTTGCTTCTGGTTGTCTGTGAACTCTGTCAAAAGTACTGGGAAATACTTTTAAACATCAAATCCTCAGAATGTCTGAATACAAATCAGCTGGCCCCATCCATGTGTGTTTTGAGAGAGCTGGGGACTCATCATTATGTACCTGCAATTTACTGTTGTGCTCTTTGTGAAGCTAAAGAAAGCACATTTCACATTTTTTTCTTTTTAAATAACTTATCCTCTTTTCCTTAATCACATGCAGGGTCCAAAAGGGGAGAAGGGTGACCGAGGACCTCAGGTGAGATTGTGTGGGCTTCATTCTTTCCAAAAAACCCATGTGAATTGTAGTACTGGGTATATTGGTTTTCCACATGTAATGCTTTTGAAATAGGGTGAACCAGGACAGGACGGGAACAGTATTGTGGGACCACCTGGACCACCAGGACCACCAGGATCAGTCATAGCAATACCTGAGGTAAGTGTGTTTCTCAAGCTTTGAAGTCTGTAAATCATCTTACAGAGAAGAGAACACAAGGTGTTAACAAACTGGCAATTCTGCTGTTGATATTCAGGTCATAAGTCTATTCCTCAAAATAAAAGAATATCAATATGTCTCTGCATCAAATAGATTTATCTTGAAAAGATTAAATAGGAAGAAAGTGGGTGTAGAGCTTACATACAAGAATTGTGAAGGCATATTGAGCACCCCTCACAAACTCTTCAGGTGATTCTGCAGGATTTGTGAATGTTAAATAGAAGTCAACAGAGAAATTCAAAAGTGGGAACGTTTAACAAAGCAAAGCACTAGAGACACAGAGGTATGTAGGGGAGAGAAGTGTTTTCTGGCAGTTGTCCCCTATACAAACCAGAGCACTGAGTCTGTTGTGGAAGCAATAGCCAAAAGCACTGAAGGTAAAATACCAGAAGCTCATAAAAACTCTTCAGTATCCTTTATATGCACATACATTTTCAGTTAATTTTGCTATATGTACATCAGCCTTTGCAAAAACAATACTATTAGCAGTAATGAAGACTAGAGATCAGGATGAATCCCATTTTCAAGCTGACAACAGAAATGCATGTAGTTGGCTTGATATGGCATTAAGATCTGGAGAAACTGTGAGTGACTGCAGGAAACTTCACCTCTGAGAGGTGGAGGTGCCTAAAACAGCCAGACTTGTCCATAGGAAGGCATATAGGGGCACTAGGAAGTGATTTGTTATTGCAAGAAGGGAAACGCCCAGCTGAGATATCTGTGTTAGGGGGAGCTTGGTACCAACGTTATCATAACCTATCCTATTGACTGAAATAAATAGGCTGTCACTCAGGTTTCTGCTGATAGCAAATATAGCACCCCATAGGCCACATCACCAGTCCCAACAAAACTGTGTTCTTTACTAAATTTATTGGGATTCCATTTTCCATTCAGAATCTTAGGATCTTGTATCCTGAGTTGTGGATGAGCAGAATTACAGATTCACAGAAATGTTAGCTGTGGGAAAATCATCTAGTCTGAAGTCCTGCTCCAAACGGGACTGTCACCAGCTCTTCACTTTATCACATTTCTCTTGGAGTTTCTGGGAAGTCCTCAATAGCTGTGATAGAAATGCTGATGCAAAATTCATATTCTTTCTCACAGCCCTGCCAAGGTGCCACTGTGAGGCCTTAAATCTGACTAGTGATTAAACAGCTCTGTTTGCAATAATAATGAACCTCAATGAGTTGCTCGTTTGTTCATTTATACTTGAAAAAGCACTGTGAGATCATCAGAGGGAGGACAGAATGTATAAGAAATGTAAAAAGGTTATTGAAGCCAACATAGCAAACTAATGACACAGGTTTTCTGGAAGCTGCAGGGCTCCCTGACTTGTGATAGTCACAGTCCACACATCTGTCTAATCTGAAGAAACATGAATCCTGTAAATTCTCCAGAACTGACTTTAGCATGCATTGCAGAAATATACAGAGCCTGGTAGGAGCTGTATTGCATTAGCTGTGTTACAAATCCATACAGAAGCACATTTCCTTCTCTAAATACTTCAGAGTTTTAGAAGTAAGCTCTCTTAAAAAGTAGGAAGCATAATGTAAGTGCCTTCATATACATTTGTAGCAAACAGTTGTTCTGGGGAGGTACAGTAAGAGCCTCATGTGCTTCAAATCCCTTGTATTGTTATTCAGATGATTTCTCTGAGGGCTTGGTGTACTGGATTTTGACACAGTTAATTAAACAAGTGTGGAAGTATATGTTCCTGTGTATCACATTCAATTCTACCTACCTCACCAATGTTTGTATAAGAACAGGACATTCACTTACTATACATTTGCTGAGACAGAAGGTTAAATTACCCAAGTGTGTTTTGTTGACTCAGACTCTCACCTTCCCTAGTTTGCTTCAGATACAGAAAGAACTATTGCAAGTAGACCTATCAGTGCCATTGGAATTGCAGAACTAAAATAAATACCCATGCCAGCTGTTGTAATGTGGATATTGGCTTGAGGTGGGTAGAGCAGCAGAGATCAATTCAGTGATCTAAGTGAACCATGGGGCAGTTAGAGAGATCCCTCCCCATGTCAGGGTCATTTAGTTCATTTGTTTAACCATTCTATAGCCAAGGACAAATTCTTCTGAAGCTACAGAACTCCAGTGGACTGATCCATCAGAGTTCGAGGGATGTTTCCTTAGGAAGGGCTGTGTGGCTGCAACTAAACAGATTTTGTGCTTCTTGACCAAAATAAAAACAGTAAAGAGTCAGTGCAAATTCAGTATTTCTGAAATATTAAGACCTGTTGTGGACAGCTGTGGCTCAGGGCCAGGTCTCACCAGCATCTGGCCAATAGCACATTGATTGAACTGCACTGAAAAGTGGACCTTGTTTTCCTCCTCACTAAGCCTGATCCTTATGCTTCCTTCAGAAACCACTTCTAACACCATAAAAATATGGTAAGATAAAAATGTGGTAAGATAAAACTGAGGTCTGCAGGGGAACCTACCCATTTCCAGGCTTCTGCAGTACTCACCAGCATGGTGGGTCTCAGAGGCTTCCCATCCTTGCTGCCTCCTCTGTTGCCTGCTGTGATCAGTCAGAAAGTCTGCTTTGACCTGTCCTGTTTAAAAAAAAAACAAAACAATGTCCCTCAGTTTGCTGTTGTTTGATATTTCAAAGCAACAGAGTCACTATTTCTCATTTTATATTGATTATTTCATTCTTTTGGAGCAGTCTGTGACACTCAGTGCATTTTTGTGAGTGGATAGCCAGAAGACCATATTAATTGGTGGTATGATTTTGTCACACAAATGTAGTTGGGTATAGTACAGAAGTCATTTTGAATAGAGAAATGTTATTAGATTTAAATTTCAAACTTTTAAACAATTATCTTTGGCTGACATTATTCACCCATAGAAACAAAAGTCCTGAAGAAAGGCTAATGGTGAGAGTGTAAAGCAAATGTCAAAAGATTTTGTTCTTTATGTTCTTTCTATAATTCTAATAAGGATGTATTCATGCCATGTGAATACAAAGCTGAAGGTTTATTTAGAATCCAATCCAGACAATCATCCTAAAACACAACAATGAAGAAAATATTAAAAACAATGTTGTCCTTACTTTGTAGTCTCCATTTTCTGAACTAATTTGATGTGCTGAAGAGTTATATTTCTGGACTGTTGCTATTAAAGCTGTTTTCACACCCAGAACTGAAGATAAAAACCTGGAGGAAGTTGTGAAGAATGCAATTTTTTTTTTCTAATCATCACTCTTGGACCCTCTGTTTTCAAATCTTCTTCAGCATTATATACAGTATCTGACTCCCAACCACAATTTCCATTTGTAGATCAAATCTATGTATAAAATATACAAAGTGCCTGATCCTAAACTCAACAAAGCCCTTGGGATTCTTTTCAGTGGCTTCAATAGAGTTTGGATTGAGCTCAAAAACAATGAATACTGAGTAATTCCACAATGAAAGGACAGTGTAAATGCAAGGCTCCTGCATTTCTGCCACCAGTTGTAGATAAAGCAGAACAATTGCAGCAGCAGGACTCTTTTATTACTGTCATTAAATTAGCAGCCCACATCCCATTCTCTTTCTGGGCAATATAGAACTGGATATAAAGTGGGACTGATGGCACCACGCTACCCCTGGAGCAACACAGCAGAGCTCATGAAGGCTGGAAGATGGAATGCTGCCTGCAGGGTTTAAACTGACTTTTTATTTGATAATTTTCCAGTGTTTTTTGCAGAACATGAGGGCAGGGAGTGGGTTACAGCACCCAGGAAAGGTAACAAGCTTTAGCTGCATGAATCATGCCAGCACAACCTCAAAGCACAGAAAGTTGGCAATACACTACCATACTCAGATAAAAATAGGATAGGATAGGATAGGATAGGATAGGATAGGATAGGATAGGATAGGATACGATACGATACGATACGATACGATACGATACGATACAGTAAGATGTATGATGTGTCCAAGCAGATCTGTTCTCTTTTGTGTCCTACTTCACATATACCAGATTAGAAAAACAGCATTCAGAGACTCATAAGAATATTGGAAGTGATCTCTGGAAGCCATATGGTCAAACCTCCTATTCAAAGCTTCGAACTCAGTTCTTGGATACTGTATTCACAACAAATGTTGGAAAAGATTGTGATCTGATAGCACTGGTCTGCACATGGTAACAGGCAGAAAAAGGCATTCAGATTTCACAATACCTCAGTGACAACATGTTTATTCAGGTGGTGAGTAAATCCCTGGCACCTGAAGGCATGCCCTGCCCTGGCCTTGTGAAATTCAGATTTTCATTACATTCAATGGGAATATAGTGTTTCACATAGAGCCTTATATTGAAATGGATGGCATGTCTTGCCTATTAAGCAAATGGACTAGCTCAGTCTTCCAAGAAGATTCAACATGTACTTCTGAATCCAAAACAAGCCTAAAGTGTCAAATGGGACTGTTGGGGTGAAAGAAATTAAACAAACAACAAAAGTAGAGTAAGGATATCTTTTTGCCTCAAATGTTCATGTGGTGCAAGCACTTATATATTGACTGTCTTGAATTGTACTGTCATTATCATCATCATCATGGCTAGGCTTCGTGAATGAAGATTTGGGAAGGGCACTACCCACACTTGCTGCAAGCGTGCTGATGGCTAAAAAGGCCAATACGGGATAGGCAGGTCCGGTCACAAAAGGCACAGAGGAACGTCTCTTTAGGTGATATTGGTGAGGAATGGTTCTTTCTGCGTTGTCTTTTTTCCTCGAGACCGACTCTGCGTGCGTTCTCAAAGGAAACAGCAGCGTCGTGGATGATGTGTCTCCATGAATCCCGATTGGAGGCCAGAG
>JAWWEV010000083.1:56121444-56138527 GCA_035583235.1 Hafferia zeledoni
CACCGCCAGCATAGCTCTCAACCTCATGAGGGCACGCAAGCTTCTCCCCCGTGACAAGGGGGTGTCCCCAGAGAAGAATTGTACTGTAAGACTGCATTATATAGTATTGGAAACACCTATTTAAACCAGAAACATAGCTATCTGAAACCAAAATGAAAGTCTAATCATAACATCAGGACAAGATTCTGATAGAGAACAGCCAACATGGATTTACTAATGGCAGTTCCTTCCTGGTCAAAATCATTGCTTCTCTGTGGACAGGGAATGGACACTGGAATTTGTAGACCCTGATTTTAGCAGGGCTTCTGAGGCTGTCTTCCATAGTCTTGCTATCACCAAACTGATGACGTGCAAAGTGGATAAGAGGATAGAAAAACAGGTGGAAAGTTGTCTAACTGATGGACTCAGGAGTTGCGATTGGCTTCTGGGGTACTCTTCAGCTGTGAGAACCCCAGTACAAGAATGACATTGACCTAATGGAGCAAGTACCATGCAGGGCTGCCAAGATGTTCAGGGAACCAGAGCACAGACAGAATGGAGTCTGATCAGCCTGGCAAAAGGCAGGTTAAGGAGAGGCTTTGTTCCTGTCTATAACTATCTAATCAGTGGATACAGAGAAGATGGAAGCAGCCTCTTCTTGGAGATGTAATATTAAAAGATGTAACAGACTCAAGCTGGGACAAGGGAAATTCCAATTAAATATAAGTGATAACTTTTTTACCCTGACAGTGATCAAACATTAGAACTGATTGCCCAGAACAACTGAGACATCTCCATCCTTAGACGTGCTCAAGAGTTAACTAGGCAGGATCTTGAGGGACCTGATCCATTCAGACCTGCATTGCAGAGTGTTGAACCAGAGGTCCAAAGGTCCCTGTCCACCTTCATTATTATCCTTCTGTGATGAAATGATGCAGAAATGCCTAGTCTACCTCTGAGCTCACTAATTCCGGGATAGGAATCGGTATAACAGCATTGCAATTACACTACTGTGTTCAGGAATCTGGAGACTGGGAGCTGATTAGAGTTGGTGCTGCTCCACATTCAAGTGACTGTACTGTTTGGGAGACCCAAGCTTGTTTCAGACACAGCAGCATGACCAGAGCTGACTAAGGAATCACTGCATGGCTCTGCATGGTGTGATGCAGACATGCCACAATATAATTATAACTTCAACTCTATGACAGGATGAGTGTCGTCAAGCTGATCCATTCTTAGAATGCCAGGGACATACTGGAGCATAAAACTTCCATTTAAGTATTTATCTTGCTGAGGATAAATTAATTCAGGCTGTAACATTTGGCGTCATATCTTTCAAATTAAAAATGGGAGTCAGTTAATTAAATTTTCGAAAGCATCCTGAGATCCTTACGGAAGAAATGTAAAACAAACTCTAGGTTTTGTTATTCCAGATGTATAATGAAAATTAGAAGTACAGAGCCTTTTCTATGGCCTTATTTATGGGGTTTTTTCCATTGTTATAAAGAGATAATTTTTTGTACATTTCTAAAAATGTGTGTGTGCCTTAGATAATAATTTTAAATAACCCATTTCTTAACCCATTTTTTTTAGTTCCTCCTCAATGATACAAATGGAATGTTTAATTTTACTGAAATTAAAGGACTGCTTGGGCCTCCAGTGAGTATATACTGTTTTATTAAATCTTCAGATTTGCTCCATCTTCAATGTCACCTTTTAAGTATCATCTAGAGATGAGTTTTCTATGCTTTAAGATTGTGCTCCTGCTAGCTTCAGCTCTGAACTCTGTAGAAGTATTTTAGGGCAGAACTAAGTTCTATCTGAAAAAATTACTTTTACACATTTATATGAAATAAAGAAATTTGCTTGTCTCTAGTTCTTAATTATATGCACAGAATTCTACATAAATGTAGAACTCTTGCAAAAATAGGGACCAAGATTTACATAGCATTTCTTCCATTTTTTTCCCTTCCTGTTTTTCCAGTCACAGAATGTTGGGTTAAAAAGTATTTTTCTCAGTTCTGCTTGAGACTAACTAGCATTGCTAGGCTCCTGTGTGTGAGTTTAGTCTCACAGCAATTATAGCTGCAGATGAAAAACTGGGAATTTCATGAGACAACAACAGATGTGAAATTCCGGTTCAAATATCTCAGTCAAATATTTGATATTCTGAATGCTTTTTGTTAATAATTTCAGGTTCCTAGGACTGTATCCATAGAGAAATCTACCTTTTCCAAGCTGTGGAGTCTATTCAAGCTTGCCCAAAAGTGCACTTTACAAAATCTTAACCCCCACAAATTAAACAACTTACTTCACAGCTCGTTTCATTTGCAGACTGTTGTTTGTGTATTTTATTTTACTTTTTTCTCATTTGTGAGCACAGTTGTCTCCCTCCCATTCAACCCTTGATGAAACAAGGAAACCCAGAATGTGCATAGCCAATAGCATAATTTTACGTAGCCAAAGTTTGAAAAAAACATGTATCTTATTAATACATCTGTCCCAAACCAAATATTTACTAAGTTTGTCATTGAACTGGAAAGAAGGGTATTTGCTCTGATAACAGCTTGTAACCTTTATCTGCTAGTCTAGCACGGCTCTTTCCCGCTTGTTACACGATAGGACAAGTTCATGTTATTGTGGCTGCATCCAGCTTTGCTTATGGTAAAACAGTTTTCATGGAAGAGTGTTTGATGTGTTTCCTAACTGAGTCTCCTAATCCCTGGACATAATAGGGTTCCAGGATAGGATGGGCCTTTTTGTGTGAGCTCTGTTACTGCAGGTTGTTGCCTTTCAAACCTTAGATGACAGATTCTCAAAATAACATAGATGAGTCGGCTCATGACCCCAGCAGAAATGCATTGATTTCTAATAGCTGTTAGGGTCACATTCCTAGCAAAAAGAAGCAGGGCCGGTAGCTTGAAGTGGAGTCGCAATGGGAAAGGTTTGAACCTCAGTCTCTGAGCTCACCCTGGTTAGGAAAGAGGTGCAGTCTCATAGTGGGTGGGGTAATAGACACCCCACTATTCTCATCTAGATCTGAACTAGAACTGAAGTGTCTCTCTGCACTTATCACATCAGGGCAACCTTAAATATGCCCAGTACAAATCCCAATCTATGTTTCTATTCACAGCCTATTACACATTCTATTCCCTATCCAGAGCCATCCTGGAGAAAAATGGCAAAGGTGGGCAGGCTACTGTGATCTCTGTACTGGCATCTGGAAAAGATTCAAAGGAATCGGATTTGTGATTGCATGCCTTTCATATCTGGAAACTGTCACCTTTTTTTCAGCCTTCCTTGGATCGCTGTCTCTTCAGTTTCTGAAAGTAAATTCTAAGTTAGAAGCTTAGGACATAGCAGAGCATTCACAAGTTTACCATCAACTAAAAGAAATTCTTAATTCAATTGCAGATGAGTTGATATTCACACAATATATGAAAAATGCAAGTTTGTAATACGTGCTTGTAAAGACGTGGGGGGGTTGATTTTGCAGGGGCCAGATGGAAAGCCGGGTCTACCAGGATTTCCTGTAAGTACTAATTTCCTTGAATTTAAGTTTTTTTCAAATTAGTTTAATATTTTTAAGAATTTGTACTGTGCACAGTTTGCACTAGGTCTAATAAATTTTCTTATGGGAGACTGCAGGTCTTTATGGAATTGCCAGCTATGGTAGAAATTTACTCTGTTGGAAATGAAGTACATTCTGATATGCTTGTCTCAGTGTCAGTTCTGTAGTTTAAATCGAGATGTAATTGAAGAAAATTACCTAAGGAAAGACCTATGCCATATAGGAGAAACATATGGAAACAATGGACTTCTAAGAGTTATCTTTGTATGTATATTTAAGGGGGTTTTTTGTTACTACTACAGAATACAGTAAAACCCTAGGAGACATACTCTTTATATTTCATCTTTTAGGAAACATTTATGATTTTTTATAATAATGTACCAGGCCTACCATATAAGCATTGCACAATCATAGTATCAAAAGGTGCCTTATTCTAAGCTACCTACCTACTGTGCTCAGACTGCCACACCATACAAACACAAAAACAGCTCCATAAATGAATTGGATGCAAGACTAGAAGGAATGCTAAGTAAATTTGCAGATGGCACACAACTGGGAGGAGCTGTCGACTCCCTTGAAGGCTGAGAGTCCCTGCAGAGAGACCTCAGCAGAGCAGAGAGCTGGGCAATCACCAACCATGTGTAGTTCAACAAGGAAAAGTGCCAGACTCTGCACCTGGGACGGGCAACCCTGGATGTATGGACAGACTGGGGAATGAGATGCTGGAAAGCAGTGCCATGTAAAGGGACCGGGGAGGTCCTCGTCAATGGCAAGTTGAATATGAGTCAGCAGCCAGGAGGGCCAACCGTGTCCTGGGGGGAATCAGGCACAGTATTGCCAGCTGGGCAAGGGAGGGGATTGTCCTGCTCTGCTCTGCACTGGGATGGGGCTGCCTCACCTTGAATAATGGGGTAGTTTTGAGCACTGCAGTATAAGAAAGATATTAAGTCATTAGAGAGTGTCCAAAAGAGGGCAACGAAGATGGTGAAGGACCTTGAGGGGAAGCTGTGTGAGGAGTGGCTGAGAGCATTTGGTCTGCTCAGCTGGAGACTGAAGGGAGACCTCACTGCAGTTACAACTTCCTTGTGAGGAGAAGAGCAGGGGCAGGCACTGGTCTTTCCTCTGTAGTGACCAGTGACAAGACTCAAAGGAATGGCTTTAAGTTTTGTTGGGGAGGTTTAGGTTGAATATTAGAAAAAGATTTGTCACCCAGAGGGTGGTTGGGCACTGAACAGGCTCCCCAGGGCAGTGGTCACAGCACCAAGGCTGACAGAGTTCAAGAAGTGATTGGATGATACTCTCAGGCACATGGTGTGACTCTTGGGGTGTCCTTTGCAAGGCCAGGAGCTGCACTTCAGTGATCCTTGTAGGTCCCTGCCAACTTGGCATATCATATGATTCTGTGATTGTCTAGGTTATACATTCAGATAGAATTGTTCATGCTACTGTATTCATATTCTATGTAATGTGATGGAATTATTTTCCCTTGTTATGACTATTTTACAGTTCAGAGCATGCATATGGTCTCAAGATCCTTTGTCAACTGCCTCAGAATAACTAAGGAGAAAACTGGGAAAGCTGAAAAAAGATGTTAACAAACACTGGCAAATTGCCCAAAATTGTACAGAAGGTTGTTTACTAAGTCTAGGTATTGAGATCTGCATAGGAAACCAAAGAAAAAAGGAAAAAAGTCCTGAAAAATACTTTTCATTTGAAAAAGAGCTGATAGCATTTAGAAAGCAGTATAATGAATTCTTGGTCTCTCTGTCATTTACAGAATTTCTACTCTCATGAAAATACCATTCTTGTTCTTACCTCATGTCTTTTCTTTATCTCTTCACTGATGCAGAAATCATGTAGACTTGAATTCAGTTCTTTGTGGGTAAAAAAAAATGTTTCTGACTGCACTTACAATGACTGATTGTGAAGCACAATTTGATTTGAGTGGCATGCTTTCACCACAGAACAGATAAAGAAATTATCTCATTTACAAATAGATAACCCCTTTTTCAGAATTTTTTTTAATATAGTGTTAAAAATATAGGTTCAGAAATTCTGTTGAAAATCATCTGGCTGAATTATCATGGAGGGAGAGAATAGAGTAGGGAGGAAACAGAGAATTTTACATTGAATTTCCACTGTTGTTAATGTTTGGATATTTCCCTTTGTGAATGTGTGTATCATCTACACTGTGAAAAACATCAGGGATTTTTCATTTTGTTCTCTTAACAGATTTTTCCCTATGTGATATTTGGGTTAGAGAATAATATGATTCAAAGAGCAGTTTAGTCCTGTGAGAATTCTTACATTGCAACCAGAGTGATTTAAGTTCAAGTTTGATAGTTAATGAAAATTACATTTGGTAAATGGCCTAGCTCCATAATCTCCAGAGATATGGAGATTATGGATTTATGTGCTTGTTTTTCACAGGGCCCTCGGGGACCAAAGGGTGATATTGGTTTGCCTGGATTACAAGGACCCAAAGGACAACAGGTATAAGAACATGAACAGGGAACAGTACATGCTGGGAAATGTGTTAGATGACAAATACTTAGTGATGTTAAGTTTAATGACTCTAATTTTTACTAAAGATTGTCATGTTACTAACTTCACGTGAAAAATTTAGTAGGCAGAAATTAAAAGTCCTAACAACATCCCTTGATATAATCCCATCAAAATCTGATATTCCTGCCCCAGTGTTGAAATTGTGAAGGGCAGTATGCACTTATCAGTTAAGTCTGCATAAACATTAAACATGAAGCAACCTCTTCTTGCCAGCTGATTGCTATGCTGACACCCAGGGATCTCATCCAAGAGGCCAAATACAAAAAGATTGATCTTTTCCTCCTCCCTTGCTCAAGAGGGCTTTACCTACAGATTGAAGCCTGCAGTTTTCAATTCCCAAAGAAAGTATAAGGCTTGGGGAGCTCTCTTCTTAGGATCCCTTCCCTGTTTTCTTCACAAAAAGAGTGTATTTTATAGCACTCCTGAGAGGTTACTAAAGACTGCTGTTTGGTAAATATTGCAGCTGTTCTAGTTTTCTTCCTCCCCTTCTCATCCCTCTGCAGGAAGCAGGGGAGAGGAACGTATAATATCTTGGGGGTAACAAAAAGACAAACACTTTCTGCTTATTCTTTCGAAGTAGCTGACCTCACTTTCTCACAAGTAATAGGAAGACTTGGAATAGGTTAATTGTGGTTTGAAACGGGATTGTAGATGAAAAGCATCTTCATTACTCAGAAGGAAACATCTCAGGCCACAAATACCAGTATGCTTTTGTCATAAGTTTCCTGTTCTTTTAGAGAGTGCATAAAATGATCGAGCTCAACCTTGAAAACAGTTGGGTGTTTTTTTGGTTTGGGTTGTGGGGATTTTTACTTTTGTTCTTTAGTTGGCACTTTTTTTGGCTTCTGCTGTCCACACTGGTAAGAATTCAAAACTTTGAAGTCATTATATTTTGTACCCCCCCAAAGACAAAGAGATGTATCTGAGGCTGTTTCTGAGGCACAAACAGCAGGTTATGCTCAAGAATGATGAAGGTGGGAACTACAGTGAAGCTGTACAGACACCTAGGAGCATTTTACTTTAAGGAACATGACGTTCAACCTCAGGTCCATAAAGTCTCATGGAAGATAAAGTCAGGGAAGACAACTAAGCCTTATGGATACTCCAAAGTATCCAAAGTAGCTTCAGAGAGACTTCAAAAACTCCAAAGATTTAAGAACCTGAGAAAGGAACAGAATTACAGCACTTAAAGTTCAGTGAAAGGGCTATAACCTGGACTGTCATTTTAATCATGAATGCAAGTGTTAGTTCCAAGCCAGATTTCTTCCATGAGATCTGGGGAAAGATGTTATACCAAAATGCCCAAGCTAGGAAGAGGAAAGTCACAAAGGAAAGATCCAGAGAAGGAATCACACGCTATCCCTAAGAAGTGATAATTTGTGGTTGTGGAAGTGGAATGCAGAGGGTCACAATTTGAATGTTGGGAATTGGCCTTCATTAAGGTTAATGAGACTGCATCATGCCAGGCATAGAGAGAAAAAGATTCATGCTTTCCTGATAGTAAAATCCGGACATTTACTGTTCTATGAAGATTCTACATTTCCAGCAGGATTTGCTGACCATTATGTAAGCTGATGTTACACAAGAAGACACCAATAGCTTGTCTGCCTTTGGCAGAGACCTTTCAGGAACGCAGCAGGTTTCACTTAGTTATTCTATGGAGGGCAATTTAAAGTCTTTTGGAAAAATAAGTACTTACTCATCTCAGGGAGATATTTTTGGTGTACTTTATTATGTTTTAAAAGATCATCCCTTTCCCCCACAGAATCCAGCTTTACCCTACTCACACTGGTGTCACTTTATGTTTCATATCACAGCATGACTAATCTGTCATGCCTCAGACAGCAGCAATACTGCTTTGACTTCTTCTGATTCACTGAGAACTGCTTTGTAAACAGTAATTACTTTAATAATTGCAGGGTGAAAAGGGAGAACCAGGAGCTATCATTGCTGCTGATGGATCTATAACTGAATTGATAGGAAGAAAAGGAGAGAAGGTGAGCTAATACTGTGATGTGTTCTTCCAAAATGCTTGGCAGCCTTTTTACCAGCCACCTCTGCTAGACATTGCAGGAATTCTCCTTATCATTGCTCTCTGTGTGTCTGTCCTCAACAGGGTGAAGCTGGAGTGGTGGGACCAGCAGGACCAATGGTAAGACAAGTCCAAAGAGGAGTGGTGCTTTTTTTTTTTAATTTTGCTTTGGTTTTATGGATGTTAGTAAACATAAAGGTAGTTTGGGTTAGCTTTTCAGTCCTTCTGAATAGGGATGATATGCAGTATTCCTGCTTCAGGGTGATCAGTGTCCTTCCAAAGAGAATGTGGTTATTACACATATGGTGTTCTAAACTACTGACTTAATGCAGAGTTTAAATTCTGGTAGCACAAAGGTGTCTGTTACTATCTAAACAGACAGTAAAATGTCATCAGAGCTAGCAACTTACCTAACATGACTCTGAGTGAACTGGGTTTGTTTAGCCCTGAAGATATGACTGAGAGGAGCTCTAATTGCTCCCTGCTGCAGCCTGAAAGGGAATCACAGAACAAAGTCAGGTTCTTCTCAGAGGTGCACAGGAAAAAGGCAAGTAACAAAGATCACAACTCCTGGCAAGGAAATTTCAATTAGATAAAAAGAAAAAAAAATCACAGTAAAAGTGCTTAAACACAGAAATAAGTGCCCAGAGAGATGGTGGATTGTGGAACAAGGTGCAGAGTGGCATGACCTAACTTACAAGTCTGTCTTACTCTGAGCAAGAGGTTGTACTAGAGGATCTCTAAAGGTCCTTTTCCATCTAAATTACTCTGTTTCTATGATTTACATTAAAACAACTAACTCCATCAGCTCAATTTCTGTTGATGCCAGTAATTTGCAACTGCCTTGGATTCTGAGAAGGCTGTATATCAGGCAGCAGAGTCCGGCCACATACTGAAGTCAGGATTTAGAGGCCTTCTTTCAGGTATTTGGTCTGATACTTTTGACTGGACAGGGAATGTTGTATGAAAGCACAAGTAAAGAGTTATAAAATAAGAACATTTGCCCAGACTCAGGGCACCAGTTTCTTCTGGTCTAGTAATTGACAGCTCAAGAATATTGAGTGTTTCTTTGTTTTTCCTTTTGATGTGTAGCCTGGTCACTGTTGTGCCTAACTGAAGGTTAGTATGTGTTGACATTTCTGCACGTCAAGGCATGTAGGAGATTTTGACATCAGTTTCTGTAGTCTTTAGAAGGGGCTAGCTGGGTGTGCTGAGTAACTGCTTTCTTAATGACCGTGTATTGGAATACCCTGAGGGGGCTGTCCTGACTTACCAGAAAGGAAGTTCCTTTTCTCCTCCTTGTATGACTGCAAGATGAGTCTATCCTTTCACCTTGACACAGAATAATTTTGAGTGGCAGTGAACTTCAGAGATCATCTAGTCCACAGAACTGCCTGAAGCAGGTCTGTTTAACTCAGGGACTTGCCAAGGTGAGTTTTCAACAATTCTTAGGATAGAAATTCCACAGTCTCTCTGGGCAGCAGATTCCAGTATTTGACAACCTTCAGGGTAAAAGAAGTTTTGTCTTAAATTTATTTGGAATTTCTCATGTTCTGGGTGGTGTTCATTGCCTCTCTTCCTTTTGCTGTGCATCCTTTGGACAGGTCCTTTTTCTGTCAACCCCAAACTCCTTTTGCACTGCTGCAAGATGCTTCATAGAGTTCAGCATGCAGACAAGGCTGTTCAGCACTGGTGTGAATGATTGTACTGCAGGAAAATGTGGCACACAGAACCTGTTTCAAGGCTTTGCTCAGCCAGTTCCTCTCCTTGGTGCAGAATTCTGGTTTGATCATCGCTGCTAATAGGGCAGTGTTGACTCACAGAAGAAATCCCTTTGTCCTTAATTTGAGTCCTGTGCAGAAAAAATATATAGACTTCAGAGTGCTGAGCTAGAGACTCTGAGGCATAACTTATCAAAGGTTTTAGTAAAATGGTTCTGTTCCACTTTGCACAAAGTAAGACTCTTCGTGAGACCCAAGAACAGTTTTGAGGCAGCTGGGGACTGATCATTCCTCTCTGCTGTTAGAGCAACATGAATTCATACATAGGTTTCCAGAATTTAAAAACAAATCCCTTCTCATTGCTCCCCTCCTTTTTGAGACTTCAGCTGACAGAAGAGAGCCTGGAGCAGAGAGAGCTACAGAGAAGCGGTAGTTTGGCAGATGAGAAGTAGGGATAGTCAGGAGGTTAGTGCTATTATTAACAAAAGCAGAAGAGAGACTGAATCCAACCTCCTGCTACAGGAGAAACAAGACTCTTTTACTTGCTGAACTATGCTGTTCCCTGTCAGTGAAGCAGACAGCTGCACATCTTTGAAGAAGAGCCCGTAGTAAGAACCTCAGTGTCAGTCTGCCCAAACCTATTGTAAATGAAATTTCCTTTTCTCCTAAGCAGTCTCCTGTGGCTTCCTCACTTCCTTCTTTCACTTCTAGCTGTGACTGCTGGCCTCTGCCTCAGGGAGACACTAACATGTGTCAGGACTGGGCTGGCATTTTGACAGAGAAAGTAGTAAAGGTGGTCCCAGCATAGGCAACACTCACACTGTTAGTGTTTATTTGAAGTCCCAGTTAAAGCAAGAGATCAGACACTTCTCTTTATTTAAACTGAAAAAGAAGTCTGTTTCTAATCATCTTCACTGCTGATTGAAATTCAGATTTGCATATTCTTTAAAGGCTCAAATACCAGAGAGTGAAATGGAAACATGCCTCATAATATTTCAGTTGGGTTTTTTTTCACACCTCATTATTGGATGTGGTAGCATGAAAAGGTGAGTTGAATCATTTTGAAAGCTTGAGGCCACAATATTCAACTTGCCAGAGCTCACCAGCAATCTCTTGCCTGATTTAAACACAGTCATTACCTTTGATCATATGGGCAGAAATTACCTTCAAACAGGAAATAGAATTGAAAATTAATAAAGGTCCTGCCACCTTCAAACAGTTTCAGCTGACATTAGTGAGCTTTAAATGGGGTTATTATGAATCAATATGTTCACATATTAACCATTTATGAATTTCAAGTCTAATCTAGCTCTCAGTTTTGGCAGGATAAAAATTGCAACAATTAACCTGTGAATTTTAGCTTGATGCTATAACAAATTATGTCATCATAATCAGATACATTTTTCATGCATGTACATATCACTTCTCAATGACATAATCTTACATGAAGGATTAAACTCATCCATTGTCACCTGTGTGTGAGATCTGTAGACAGATTATTTAACAAATAATGCAAGAAGGAGTAGCTCTTAACATTTCACCAGACTGAAAAAAAAATAAATGAAACCAAAAAGTCTGAAACGTATGTGAAGAGATTGTCTAGACCCTTGTGGGTTTGTTGAGTTTCAGGAAGTTGAGAGCAGTTGAAGGTTTGCAAATCCAGGTTTAGTGCTGCTTGTTGATCCCTTGCTGGCTGCCTAGAAGCTGCGTGCTTGCAGTACCCAGCTACACACCATCCATAGTGCTGGACCCCTTTTCCCAGGCAGCCTGCTTGTCCTCCCCTTTTGTAGCCACTTGTATTACTTTGTGAGGCCTTGTGAGTCAGTCAGTCCTGGATAAGGAAGGAACTGTTTTATTTCAGCTATGAGCCCCATGAATCTACACACCAAGGCTGGCAAGAGGCATGTAGAAGCCTGGCACTGTATGATTTCTCAGACTGATCCACAGACATTTTTTCACAGGGCCTGATTAAAAAATAATTAGAAAAACAAAGGGAAAAAAAAGAAAAATAAAGAAAAAGATACACAAAGCATGCATATCTAGCTTCCATTTTTCTACTGACTAATGCATTTCATTTTTCTTTGATATGTGGTGACTCAGTTTTGAACTGCACACCCTACTAGAGGCTGAGAATTCAGACTTTGTTTTAGATGGGCAGTCTTTTCCAAACCAGAGCTGACTATTATGTTCAGTCCTCAGCTTCTGGCATCACTCAGCAGAGCAAGCAGAGGGGACATTCTGTGTGTTCTCTGCAGGCAATCACAGATTAATTTTTAAGTCAGATATAAAGCTATGCCTCTTGCTCCAAATAATCAAATATATGTCAACAATATGGGCCATAATCACATTTTGTCTTTTTGTCCAGGGACCAATAGGACCTACTGGACCCAAAGGAGAACTTGGTTTCCCAGGACGTCCAGTATGTATTATGCTCCCAAGTGGAATAAAGATAGATGACCTTGATTCTGACACACACTAAACTATTTCTACTTATTTCAGGGCCGTCCAGGACTGAATGGACTGAGAGGTGTGAAAGGTGATCGAGGTGAAGCACTTCATGTAAGTTCGTATGTATTGCAATTAGTTGGGGGAAAAAAAAAGCAATAATCTGAAGTCTGATTTACATTAATTTCTTTCAAATGATAATGGGACTAAAAACCTGAAATGATCTAGAAATAATTATATGTTTCAGCTACTTTTCCTGTCTAGCAGAAATCTTTGACAAGTCAATTTCTAGGTCCCTCTGGACAGTTCTTGCAGATATGCATAGTTGTATTAGCTCCCAGGTATAGGTTATATATGTGATTCACTGCTTGTATAGCTGGTTCAAATAGCAAATGATCTGGGATTTCAGTTCTTTTATGTATATCAAGAACTTCCTGATCCAGGCTGCCAGTATGACCTCTCATGGTGTGAAGATACCCCCATAGGCTCTTAGCTGTCCAGCATGGGTACAAACAGCACTTGAGCATGTCACAGTGAAGTGGTATCTACTCTACTAACAATGAGATACTCTCTAATACCTACTACCTGCTTTAATTGCCATGTACATGCATCCAAAATAAAGACCTCTGCATAGAGGATGGCATATCCATGCTCACATACAACCTGGAATTATGGAATGACAGGTGGTGAACCAGGCTCCTGGTGCTGCAAGTCTGTTCTCATGAAAAGATTCCAGACAAATGGTCTCATGGCAAACATTGAGACTGGACCACACGACAACTAGTACTGCTTAGCATAAGCAACAAGTTTCACAATAGCAGGGTAATTTGCATGGTTGTTCTGATGTTATGGGGCAATATGTGCTGGAAAAATTGGAACCCATACTACAGCAGCAGCTAATGATATTTCATCTGCATCAGAGATAACATTTTAAAAAAAAACCAACAAAGGTGTTTTACTATGGTCGATTAGAATCAGTATAGATATATTCCAGTAGAACACTTTTTTAAAATGACTGTTTTATGAAGCCTGTGGTTCTACTTTGTTCAAAAGAAAAAATTATATGGCACACAAAATGCAAAGCACAAGTGTCTTGTCTATTTGGACAATAAATATAAGTGAAGGTTACTTACACCTCTAGAAAAAGGTATAAATATAAATTTAGTTGCTGCAAGGTGAAAACAGACAATTAGACAAATTCTAATTGGAAGAAAATGGCAGAAAAGGTGACTACCCACTGGCATAAAATATTAAAGTAGATTTTCCATTCCTTCATATCTTTAAACAGTATTAAAGTTCATTTTCTGGATTGTCTGCCTTAACCAAACAAAAACTATTGCAGCAAATATAACTAGATTAAGTACATCAGGCTGACAGGTTAAAGCAAACAAGCAAACAAAACAGGCTACATGTTCCAGTAGTCCTTCTTGGAGTGCTATGGGAAGATAAAATCTAATGGATCTCTAATTATTGATGAGATGGCATATGTCACCTCACTAAGTTGCATTGATGTGGACTTAAAAATGAACATGGTTTTGTGCCAGGTTTTCAAATGACATAGTCAAGAGTTGACACAGTTTTTTCTAAAGAGCAGTCATGTCTGTCTAGCAGGGCTCTTGTAGACGCTGAGTAGCAATGTGCTTGTCTGACTGCCACCTGCAAATATATGAATCTCAGCAGTCTTGAGAATCCTAGATCAGCATAGAATACCTAATTTTCCTGGAATGAGAGATCCACTGTCTTTAATTTAGTTTCAATTTTTAGTGCTTTGAGGTTGGGTTTGACGTTTTTATTTTCCTTCTTTCACTTTCTCTTACCAGGGCCCTCCTGGCTTGCCTGGACCCCCAGGGCCCCCTGGACCTCCAGGACGTATACTTTATATCAAAGGAGTAAGTACAACTGGGGATCTGTCTCTGTGGCAGACATGCATTGTCCTAGTAGCAGTCTGCAGAGGGAAACATCAAACCTTGTTTCAGGCAGCACAGTTTACAGTGAGTGATCTTGTTTGTGTGCAGAGGAAAAAGTCTCCTAATCTAAGCCACTGTCATGAAAAAGTTTTGTGTCCCCCCACACCCACAGAGAAGGACCTGGTGACAGACCTGGCAGCAAGCTGGGCTCTCTACCAGGGAGGTGCTGATTTTATTTCCAAGCTTGTCCCATTATCTCTATTGGATCTATATGGTGTGCTACCTGCAGCATTATACCTCATTAAAATAATTTCCCTGCTGTTTTCTATAGACAGTTTTCCCAGTCCCTCCCAGACCTCACTGCAAAATGCCAGTAAGTCACACATGGAATCTGCTCTTAGCAGAATGCATGGCCATGGCAGAGCATAACCAAAGCAGCTATACACCTAAACACGGTATCTTTGCAGCTTTTGTCCCCCCCGCCTTCTGCTTTGCACCAAGGATGTGTTTTACCCATTCTTCAAGCTAATGGATTTTCAAGTGTTTAAATAGCCAAACTTCTCCATATATAAAATATATAACAGAACTACAAACCCTAGACTCTTTTGCTTAAAGGGCTTTGATGAGTTAGTTGTTTTAACACTTTTAATGCCTTTCAAAGCTTGTGTTTCCATGTTTTAAGAGTTGCTTTTGGGAGCTGAATGTGTATGCATACAGGTACACATATTTTTTGGTTGCATATATAAATACTGTCCCCATGTTGTTGTGTCTTTAGCTGTTTTCAATTTCCCTGTCCAAAATAAGTTTTATGTATTTCATTGTGGCATGAAAGATACATCAGAAAAGAAAGATCATGTTCTTTATATGACCCTCAAATGCAATCTATTCACAGACAAGCATTTATTATCTTGAGAATGGCAGAGGGTGAAGTTCTGCCCCTGCTTTCCAAAGAGAATGACAAAGCCTTCATTACCTTCAAAGGACCTGCAGTTTTACACATACTATGAAAAGAAAGAGGATAGCTTTCATATTTTCAGAACACTCTGGTGCAATTTTAGTTTAATGAATCATGGAAATTGCATCCTACAATAAACAGTGAACAGAGTTCAGTCCTGGAAGAACTTTTCCTAGGGCAATATCAGACTGTTAAACTGTGAATTAGGTACTTCGAAAGGATTCTGTCTTTGAGAGCCACAGTCCTCTCCTGAATTGTGTAGTGTGCAGGATGACTGTTCTACTTTTCTGTTAAACAGTATAGCTTAAAATAACACTATACCCTCTCCTCCAATTTCCATTCCGTTTCTTTTTCATGTCTTTTAGAGAAACAGCTCTTGATTTACACTGTACTAGATGCATTGATACTCATCATCACCTTAACCTATCTCAATATATGATCTTTCTGTTAATTAATAATAAATAGTCATTACTATATGGTAATTTGCCATTTCTACAGTTTTGGCATACAACATCCGGGCCTCTTTTTTGCCTCTTTGAATTTCTCTGTTAAATCTTCTCATTCCCATCATATGACATTCTTGTGTGTTAAGCACATGTGTCCGTAGTCACACATGTATTTGTCAGCCTCACCTCCAAAACTTGACTGGCCAAGGCCCTGTTCAACCTGGTGTAGTTGATCCTGTGTTGCGCTACACAATCTCTAGAGATGCCTTCCAGCCTGGACTCTCCTATGATTCTCTGTGGAATGATTCAAAGAAAACAAGCCTGTTTTAGCTGAATTTCGGATAATAAAAAGCCACCATTCAGGAAGGCTACAATTGGTGAATAATAGCAGTAACTTTTATGTGCACAGGTATTAGAAATATGTACTTATAAACATCTCTTCATGCACCTGAGTGTGTTAGATAGATTTGTCCTACATTTGTGAATAATCTCCTAAACCTATCCAAGTTTATAGATAAGAAGTCTGCTGTTCATGCCTACATAAATGAATGTCAATAAAGAACTACAGACTGAACCCCACCAGTTTTCCTCATGGGAACTGAACTTCTGAAGTTAATGCAGCTATCCATGTGAGTAAGACTTCTACAGGCTAATACTGCAGGATTAGCCAGATGCAGCAACTTCATTTCTTCATATGCTTGCTTAGATTCATATAAATAGTACTAGCTAGTAGGAAGATTTCCAAGTATTGTGCCACATTTTAATTCTTGCACTGTCTCTCTTTTGAAGACAGGCAGCAGAGGCAAGAAGCATGCCCACTTTCACAGGTAACTGGTGCCAGAAGAGAAGAGACTAGAGTAGCTTCTGCCTCCCAGTTGTGGTCTCAATGCATCTGGAGTGTAGGTTAACATCAGATAGCATAGCCCTTATCTGATAAAAAGAATTACAAACACAATCTGTTATCTTAATGTCAAAAATCAAATCCTGCTTTCAAATAGAGTGTTGTAAATCCATAATTGTTCTTGGAGAATGAGTTTTCTGATGCTTCGCTGGCACAACTGAGAGTAGGATTTGCTGATGCCTCCAAAACGCATGTTTTGCTGAAAGCATGTTGCATGTTAAAGAGAGCACTGTCCTTGTAAAAACTTGATCAGCTAATACTCAGAGCTTGTCAAACTGCAGATAATCCCAGACTGCTGTTATATTTGTGATCATGCTAATGTACCTCCATTTTCTCATGTGTATAGATAATTTTTAATAGATTTATTTCTCTGCAGGTGAACACTTTCTACCCTGGAAATCAAGAAGCTCTTAATGACCATGGTGAGTAATTCTTTTCTTGTACCTTGGTTTAAATAAGCTCTATTTGTTTAGTTCTTGTTTTCATCATTAAGTGTTTTTGAGTTTTCTTGGCTAGTGCATAACAGGGAAGGGAAGGGAAGGCAAGGGAAGGCAAGGGAAG
>JAWWEV010000083.1:56138627-56169355 GCA_035583235.1 Hafferia zeledoni
AAGGGAAGGCAAGGGAAGGCAAGGGAAGAGAAGATGGACTTGTGAGAAAGAGACTGTCTTGCACATGTTGGGCTTGATAAGAGGGAAATTGGGCAGCCATTCAATGATCATGAGGAGAGTGAGACAAGCACATAGGGACAGGAGCTATGTGCCCCACATGTATGGAATAGTCTGCTGTCACTTCCAGTGGTTTGGTTGTCACTGCTATAGTCTCTGCTGTTTGCAGATTGTATGAATTTGTGATGCTTTTATGACAGGTGCTAAAGCAAACAGAGACTCCTGGGGACTGCACAGCTCAGTACACATGAAAGGAGAAAAGGGAGACAGAGGTGCTCCAGGACCACCAGGTATCCTAAATTCTAAACAGAAACTAAGAAAATTTTCTCTTCTGTGCTGGCTTATCCACCATGAACATGTCTATTCTTTTCCAGGTTCTATATTGAATGTAAATTAATGTCTTATAAATATTTTTGCCTATACCTAATGATTTCAGGTGCTTCATGAGGAGAGGATTATGAAATAATTATGCTTGTGATCTTGCTGCAAAATGGCAGCTCATGAATGATGGCAAAAATAACACAAGAATTCTGGTTAAACTGAAAAATCAATTTACCTTTTTATCCCAAAATAACAGAGATTTATTTATTTGTTTACCAACCAAATCCAGTAGTTAACTGGCTTCAATGTTTTGTCAAGTCAAAGCATGTTAATTAAGACTAACTCTGTTGCTGCTCTGAAAAAATATTCCTGTTTGGTTCTTCCTTATTGATGTAGTTGCTAAAATGTTCTTTCATACAAACCAGTTTTCTAGGTCTCTTAGATGCCCACATGATCATGGACAGGGAAAATTCACAAGCCAGAAGTTGCATGATAAAAGTACAGGAATTTTTTAGAAAAACTTTTCTGAGGAGCAGGTGGCTGTGGTATTTGTCCATGCACTGGATTTATTTTTTCTTCTTACAAAATGTCTCCTGTCCAATCTTACAAACAGGGTCTCTTAACTGATACCATGCAAAAACATGAAGCCAACACAAAAAGTGGATAAATGGCAGGCTTTGCTTTATTTAGTATTAATCTCCATATAGAGGCAGGTATAGTAAATATCCAGAGCACAAATGCTGTGCTCCAGCATAACCCTGATTTTTCTGGCTGGAGGAACAGAGCCTGGAGCCTTGTAAGAAAACACATTTAGAAATACACAAGGAGACTTTCTTTTCTGTATGAAGGAGACTCTTTGTGAATTCTGGAAGCAATGGAGCTAAAGGAAAATCAGTGAGGTGGAGCAAAATGGCTTCTTGCTGGGCAAGCGTTAAATCTGGTAATAAGTGAGTTCTCTTGCTTCAGGGACTGTCAATTTCTAGGGCTGATTCCAGATGTGAAAGCAGTTTAGCTTCACATTTTCTAAATGAAAGTTCACTAAAGACAGTGACTTTATGATTATTGGGAGGGCATGATTCTGCCATTCAATATGTAAATGCAAAGTCCTGTTTAGCACTTAGTCTGTTCAGCAACATCTGAAAATAAACTGAAATGAAAATCTCTGGTCTACCAACAGAAGCCACACAACAAAGTATGTTTCCCTCTGGCTGGTGTTAAGATCCCTGAAGATCCTGCCCAAAATTGCCCACCAGGCCTCCACTGAATGTCTGCAAAAGAGGATTGGACTATGTTTGTTCTTTGAGAAACACTGCCAGTAAAACCTCCCTAGCTGTCTATACTAGCAAACTAAACACACAAGGGCTTCATGGACCTTATTCAGGCCTAGTCTGCTTGCTGGTCATCCTAGAAAGACCACAGATAGTGCCCAGTAGAGATTAATACTGAGCAACATCTGAGAAGGACACCTATCATTCCATTTGACTTCTGCATTCCCTTCCCCTCACACAGATCAAGCAGATCACTGCAGAAAGCTGTAATTGGCAGGGTTGGGATAAAATCTAAATATCTGCTGGGAATACATGTCTGTCCCAGAATATAGATGTATACAATGTCTGTTTGATTTAATTTTATGCTGAGATATAAGCTCTCTTGCTGGCGTAGGGTTGGACCCAAAGATCTCAAAAATTAATCAGAACACATTTGAAGAAAATGCATTGAACTGTTATGGACAGCTGTAAAATAGTTTTTTCCCCAAGTGCATACCGAACAGATAGTATCTGAAGGCTTTTTAGACTTTTTGTGCTGCCTTGGCAGCTTTGATTGACCACTATTTGCAGCCAACACAACACAGGTGATATAACCATTGAATCTGGTATTGGTTTTCATTGCAGAAAAATGGCAGGGAACAGTGATTACACAATCAGCAGCACCACAGCAACACTCTGGCTTTCTCTTGTCAGCTATGGTACTGTCTTCGCATGAAAGACCACACAAGCACTGATGGATCAGCACATCACCAGCAAAACATATGAAAAGCTTCTCTTTTACCTTGGTTTCCATCATGGGGATTAACTTGGGTGCTTCTCTTTCACCCCTCTTCCCAGCTGCTATGTTGTCAGAAAACAGAATTTTCCATATTTGAGCCTTCTTTGCTTCTAATTTATCTGAAATTCACAATCAGATTCTGAAGTTGTTAAGGTAGAGGAGTGACAGACAAGAATAGGGCGTGCAAGTCTTACTTTGTTAGGAAACCAAACTAAAAATACCTGTTTCATTTAAAGGTTAGTGCTATTAGTGTAAATAGTTTTACTTTAAATTCCTAAACCAGTAATACCCTAAGCAATGCTTTTAAAAAGAAAATTACAGATAATTATTGTATTTTCTTAATTTTTCAGGTCCACCTCTGCCTCCATCATATTTCAGCCACTTTGTTAATAGCATAAAGGTAATTATATCCCATTTGTGTTTTAGTTCTGTTAACCTTTTTCCAAACGTGCTTTACTATGAGTTAAGCATTAAACAATATAACATGGTGAAATACACAAAACAGATAAGAGCATCGGCATTACAAATTATATTAATTTCTTACACTCCAGCTGCACAGGCAGGTTTATTACAAGTATAGAGTAGCAGTTGTCAGTAGTATCTAAAGATTGCTTTTGAAAAAAACTTTATTACTGAGGCTTTTTACCTTCCCAGTGGTATTAAAGTGAGTCATAATTCACTGTTACCCAACATATCTGCCTTAAATGTCTGCTTTTGTTTCCATGCCAGCTCAGGTAAGCGACATCCATTACCTAGAGGGCTCCTAGAACATTGGGCAGGGGAGGAGTGGAAATCACTTCCATGTCAAGTTATTTATCTTTTAAGCACACTGAATAAAATAAAATTATGGAAACTACTTTTCCTGGAAGTTCTTACAGCAAAAATGTGTTTGGTCTCTCCATTATTCTCCTGACTGCTTCAAGTGGCAAAAATGAATAGCAATATGATACTATTTTAAATGATTTTAAGTGAGCAAGGCTTTTTATCAGTAGAAGATCTGAAAAAAACTGAATCAAGTTATCATTTCATGATGCCACCAAAAAAAGTGTGCTGACAGTCTCCTTGAAGGACTCTTAAGTGCTGTCTGGTTTCTGGATTTTGTTTCTGCTGGCTGAGTGCACCCAAGGTTCCTATGGCATGAAGTGCCCCATGTACACCTGGCAAAGCTGATATGGCTTACAGTGTAACGTCTGTAGCTTTGCAGCTTTAGCAGAGAAGAACTCATTTGTTTTCCAAAATGGCCTGCCATACAGAAAGCTTTAGCCTCCTGCTTACTGGGAAACTAAAAAGACTAAAAGTTGAATGAGGAGCTATGCACAGCCATCTCCTCTGTCTGTCTGCAGATACCTGACACTTGCTTTGACCATTGCCTCTTCTGTCCAGAGGTTTATATCTCAGAAACCTGAGACAAAGTAGATGAAAAGAATTTGAAGGAAAAAAAAATTAGACAGACAGAAGGGAATAATGTGAGGAGGAATGTACAATTCCTGTGGTTCATTTTGCTCAAAGAGGTAATGGTCTAGTACTTAAATGCTTCTTCTTACCCATTGTTTCCCAGCCCAGTTGATAATCAGCAATGAAGGACAAAAGACATGCAGTTCAACGTGTCTGCAATTTTGTGTGGTGTCTCTTCTGTTGTCCTCCCCTCCCTCCTCTCTCATCATATGCACTGTAATCTTCACTTTGCCACATACTTTCAAATACCTCTCCATTCCATGTCAGTCTTGCTTTGCTTTTTCCTTCGTGATGGAGAAAAGCAGAAAGCCAGGCTTTTATGCTTCCTCTGACTTTCTCTTTTCCTCCAGCTACAGCACAGAACAAGGTTTTGCTGGGCAGAATAGCAGGAAACAGCAACAGAGGTATTTTCCCTGTCCCCACCTAACCCCACCTGCTCTAGCCCATGCTCTGAGAGAGCCTTGCAGCCTCAATAGGGAAAGCATTTCTTTTCATCCCATATCAAAGAAGAAGGAAGTGATGTTAAAAAGATTTCAAGCAAATGCTTTTCTCAGAGATTCCATGTAACTTTAAAAG
The DNA here is from genome assembly GCA_035583235.1 of Hafferia zeledoni. Lineage (NCBI taxonomy): Eukaryota > Metazoa > Chordata > Aves > Passeriformes > Thamnophilidae > Hafferia > Hafferia zeledoni. Next base: position 56,143,083 of record JAWWEV010000083.1, read on the forward strand.
ATCAGTGTATTGAGTTCTGATCTCACTTAGTTCAATGTTTTGAAATACTTTTTCTTTAAAGGGTGAAAAAGGAGACAATGGAGTCACTGGTGTAAAAGGAGAAAAAGGAGAACCAAATGGAGGGTTTTTTCTGACAGGACCTCCTGGACCACCTGGAAGACCAGGATTAGTTGTAAGTCACGCAAGTTGTAGAATAGGATTATTTGTGAGTATCCATTGATATAGTTTGGAAAGCACTAAAAAGAGACAAACATCAAAATGATGCTAAGAACTGCAGAAAAACTAATATGCTAAGCATTAGGTGAATAGGAGAATTTTGCATAAAGCGTAAGCACAGCCACTTCACTGTTGTGCACAGAATTAATTTGCTATGAAATATTGATGCAATGTTGTGCCTGGCTGTCTAATATAACTACAACAGCATTACAAATCAAAGTAGCATACATAATTTGTGATGCTACTACTTACATCCTCATAAATGCCAAAATAGGCCATATAAAATTATTCAGAGGCTGACTTGAAAATTATTGGCCATGTAAATAATTAATCTTATTTTCCTAGTAATCCAAAAACATGAATGAAAAGTCCAGTGTGTACCCATCTGTATTATTCCTGTGAAATTCAGCCACTGTCTAATTTCTACCTTTTAATGTTCCCTTTTGGAAATTGCCACCACGGCTGCTTTTGAATAAAATGCACTAATAATTCTTTGGAAACTAGTTTATCCCTAAAATCCAACAACAAATATGTGCATTGCCATGTCTGTGTCAAGAACCATGAATGTGTGTGTCACAGCTGAGGTGGGGGGGGTCACACCACCACCCTGGTGCTATTCCACATTGCTGAGAACCATCTCCTTGTTTAGAAACAGTTCTAAGGGCAAGAAGGAGTTGGATGGCACAGCTGAGCTCTCCTAGTCCAGGGTCCAACATGTTCCATGTCTGCAGGCCAATCTGAGCACAGGGAACACAAGCTTCCTCCTCTATCAGTCTGAAGACACTGTTAAACTGGAAACAAAGGGAGTTGGAACCTTTTTAATCTGGAAGTCTGGCAGCTGGAGAGGTTAAAGGCTTTGAGCAAACATTTGACCACAGGAGAGAGAAGACAACAGTCATGAGGAGATGTACACCCCGCATAGACACACTGTACATTAAAGCTTTCCACCATTTACCTTCAAACAAACTCCTGTGAGCACTTCAAAGCAAGCAGTCTCAACACGAGCAGTGTCAACATCCAGGACTTTGAGAGCACTGTTGAGAGTTCTGCAGATATCAGCTGCTCAGGGATAGGTGTGAGAATTTTCATAAAATTTTCTGAAATTTAAATTTTTTACTTCAATTCAGTATATGGTTAAATTTTTCATTTACCATTATATCCATAGCTCCTTGAAGAAGCTTACACACAGACTCATGTCTAAATGGTGATGTGGTGGCAGGTGTTCGGAAAATGTTGCCACCAGAGATGATGGCCCTGCAGCAGTGAAACCAATACATTCAAGGAAATACTTTTCATCACTGACAGGGACCAAAAGGAGACTCAGTTGTTGGACCCAGAGGACCCCCAGGGTTACCTGGCCTACCAGGCTTACCAGGCTATGGAAAAATTGGACCTCCTGGCCCACCTGGACCACCTGGACCACCAGGACCCCCGGCAATATATGGCTCAGGTAGGCTTTTCACTGTATATGCAAGTATACAGCCACATTCCCACAACCCCCACGTGACCAATTCCTTCACACCTGGCAGGTTGTCCCACTTGTCCACCCTCTCTGCATACGTGGATCAGGTTGTTCCCCACTGTCCTCCTGCCCTCCACCAATTTCCCATGGCAGATGAGTTGGAACTGAGAGCACAAAAGGGACAATTTCTCTGCAAACAGTTTTCACTGACTAGTGCCACAGGAGTGCTATTGTGTGGAAGGTCTTACTGTGGCTGTGGCTGGGAGGAAATCTGCATTGTAGAGACAGGCTGCCTTGAGAGCTTTGCAAAATCCATTAGATTAAGCAGTTGGCTAAATTTGGGCAAAAATGCTCTTCTTGTGGTGAACAGAGATAAATCCAGCTGGTGGCTATCATGAGTGGTTTTCCCCAGGGCTCAGTATTATTATCTAATATCTTTATCAATGATCTGGGCAAGGGGATCAAGTGCATCCTCAGTCAGTTTGCTCCCAAGTTGGGCAGGAAAGTTGATCTGCTGAAAGGCTCTACAGAGGGATCTGGACAGACTGGATTGATGGGCTAAGGCCAGTAGTGTAAGGTTCAACAAGGCCAAGTGCCAGATCCTGCATTTGGGTCACAACAACCCCTTGCTGCAGCTCTACAGGCTCAGGGCAGAATGGCTGGAAAGCTGCCCTGTGGAAAAGGACATGGGGGTTCTGGTCCTAAGAGGCTGAATTTGAGCCATCAGTTTGCCCAGGTGGCCAAGGAGGCCAAACGCATCTGGCTTGTATCAGAAATGGTGTGGCCAGCAGAACCAGGGAAGTGATTCTTCCCCTGTACTCAGCAGTGGTGAGGCCACACCTCAAATCCTGTGTTCAGTTTTGGGCCCCTCAACTCAAGAAGGACATTTTGGTGCTGGAATGTGTCCAGAGAAGGGTATTGTAGCTGGTGAAGGGTCTGGAGCACAAGTCTGATGAGAAGAAGCTGAGGGAGCTGGGGGTGTTTAACCTGGTCTCAGGGGAGACCTTTTCCCTCTCTACAACTACCTCAAAGCAGGTTGTGGCCAGGTGGGAGTTGATCTCTTGTCCCAAGTAACAAATAACAGGACAAGTGGAAATGGCCTCAAGGTGCATCAGGGGAGGTTTAGATTTGATATTATGGAAAATTGCTTCACTTAAAGGATTGCCAAGCACTGGAACATGCTGCCCAAGGAAGTGGTTGAGTCACCATCCCTGGAGGTGTAACCGTGGAACTTAGGGACATGGTTTAGTGGTGGACTTGGCAGTGCTGAGTTAATACTTGGAGTTGATCTTAAGAGTCTTTTCCAACCTAAATGATTCCCTAATTCTCTGTTGAAAGGCAGTACCCACAGTAGAGTTTGAGTCTAAAATGATACTGCTGGAGAGCTGCTTCTAAAAAGTAGTTGCTGTGCAAATGCTGAATAGAAACAAAATTTGGGAAGGTTGGTTACTCTACGTTTAATGATTTTCACCTTAATGGATTAGAAAAGGAGCAAAATGTGCTGTAAATAGTCATATCAAGAGAACTTTGCAAACAAGGTGGTAACAAAGGGAATATGTGGCTATAAACCAGGTGTCACAGTTCAAGACATTTGTATTTTTGAGTAGCTTACCTGCAGGTGAATAGTTCTGAACACTTCTAATAACTGAACCCCTTTTCCCTGCCATTGGCATGAAGGACCTGCTCTGGAGTATCTTTGTAAATGCCTCAGAGCATAGATTCTCCAGTTTGAGAATGATTTCAAGTCTCCTCTGGCTTTCACAAAAACAAACAGGCAAGGTCAGTGTGTAGAAGCTCTTTCTTGCAAACAGCTTCAAAGTTTTATTGTCATGCCATGCATTTGCATGAGATGCTTTCTTTCAGTCTTACATATCTTTCAATCTTTCCTGCCTTAAAAGAAAGAAGTTTTTGCTCCAGAAAACAGCTCATGGTGAAGAAATTCAGTTTTGGAGTAGACCGGTACTAGGTAGTAGATGGTGTGGACTGCAGTCTTAGAAGTTCAAGTTCATACCTCTGAAGAATTTTTTGTTACTTTGAAACATAAACTGAGCATACAAATTAATTTTTTTTATCTAAGGAAAAGTAAATTTTTATTTACTTTTAGAGGTAAATACACAATGATGTACTCAAAGTTTATAGGGGCAGGAACTCAAAGTTCTTCCTCTTTCATGTGCACATCATTAGCAGCTAGCAGGACAGTGTTCTGGTCAATTTAGGGGGCTCTGGTTCTTCATTTTCAAAGTTTCTATAACAGATTGCAATCTGTTGGCTTTAACCTCCCAAATAATAAAGACAGTTCTATCATTTCTTTTAAAAAACCCTTAGAATGCATTTTCTGTAGTTAACTTGAACACAGCTATTCAGGACTTGATTATGGCTATTTAAAACTTCCGCTGCTCCGAAACATCACCACTAAGTTCTTTCTTTATGTCGCTCATGTTCTCTCTTAAAAAAAGATGACCTTCAGCTTGTATTGTATGCTTGTTTTATCTTAGCAGCAGCAATGCCTGGGCCACCAGGTCCTCCTGGAGAGCCAGGGTCACCTGCCACCAGGAATCTGGTAAGAGACAAAATAAGGAAGTTTGTTATTGAAAGCTTTCTTCAAATCTTTCTGTGGTCACTGGTAGCACTGAAGGAAGAGTGGAAGTTCCATCCTGTGTTTTTATTTATTACAATGTTTTATGAGCCACATATTTTTTGACAGGGAAAAGAGACAAGAGGAGAGGTCTGTCCTTTGCCTTGTTATAACAGCCTATTCAAACAAGTGCAAAGATTGGTGGCATGCTAAAGTAGCAGAATGTTATATATTCCATGTTCAAAGCAATGTCTCTGGAATAGTGTGGCAACTGAGATACTAGAATAACTACTGAATGCCCAGTTTCTATGAAAAATCCACTTTACATTACTGAATTAAAACCCAGTAATATAGGTCATTTGATTCTAATGTGAAAACTGTAGACTTCACTAGCAAATCTAAAAATCATTGTGCCAGAGAACACATATAGATTGGCTTCCTTTTCTTACATCATGAATCAGATCAAAATTGGATCCCAGATAACCATGAAGAAAAAAAAAAAACAGCTAAGACAGAAGTCTTTGTAATTTTTAAAGTAAGAATTCATAGTTTCTTAAAAAAAACAAAAAACAAAAAACAAAAAAACAACCAAGCAAACAAAAAAACCAGCAGCAACACACAAACCATAACACCTCTTCAAGCTAGCAGAGGACATTCATTGCAATTCTCAAGGGAGAAATAAATCTTCAAAGACTGGTGTCCCAAGGCAGAGGACTGTAGTTACAGGCTGGGAGCTACTGCCTCAGAGAGGAGGTTTAAGCCCACTTAGGTCAGAACTAAGTTTAAAAAACAATATGCAAATTTATAGTAGGGTCTGCATTATTCATAAAACACATGACTTCTGACACTGAAGAAATGAGAAAGAAATTATATACAAGTATCAAGAAATTACAGTCTCCATAAATTTGCCCTTTATTTTTAACTATCTGGAGTTCTTTTCTGAACTCTCCCACTTCAATCTAAGGATGCTAAACTGTATCAGTGCAATGATCTTCATTCTGTATGAAATTAACTTTGGCTGTACTTGTACTACAATCCACAGAATGATGATGATGCTATGCCAAAATAGCAAGATATTTATATTACTGAAGCTTTACGGATTAAATGACAAAACTGATTTTATGAGCATTTCCTGCAGAAGAAGCCTTGACATTTACATGTTCAAATAAGACTTCAATGTAACAATTTAACTTGCAAAATATTTTGTGTGTCTAATGAAGTGTGTTTTCTTTTGCTATTTGACAGGTTACAACATTCCAAAACATTGAGGGTATGTTGGAAAAAGTTCATTTTGTAGCAGAAGGTACCTTAATCTATCTGAGGGAAACCAGTGAGGTTTTTATCCGGGTTCGAAATGGATGGAGAAAACTGCAGGTACTATTGCACTACATCTTAATCTTTCCAACTCCCTTATTCACTGTGGAGTTGTGGGAGTTATTTTTACCCAGGTGGAGAAGTATTGATACAAAGATTCCTTTTTTTTTTTTTTTTTTTAATTCAGAAGTTCCTGGTGATATGGTTTTGATTTAATCTCCTTTTTGATTCTTCCAGCTTGGTGAGCTAATTCCTATCCCTGCTGACAGCCTTCCTCCTCCAGCCATATCCAGCCATGTGAGTACAAAATACTGGACCATGAAAAACTGAGCCTAGACATATGATACATGCAGATATTGCATGCAGATCACTGTACAACACGATTTTCCATTAAGATTTGTCAGTTCAAAATAAGCATCCTACCACTGCATAGCCTTGCAAATTGGTTTGCATCAGGCAGTCATCTGTTTCCAGTATCTTCTGAGATTCCAAGCACTACAGAGATGAAACAACATTTACAAAAAGCAGAATAAAGTAGGCTACCCACACACAAAAAAACCCCAAAAACAAACAAACAAAAAAAACCCCTAACCAACAACCACCCACCCACAACCAAAAAAAAAAAAAAAAAAAAAAGCTAAAAAAACAAAACGAAAGGACAAAAGCCACCAAAAAACCCATTCTGTTTCATAACTCTGGAGTAAGTCATATTGAGCCTTGATTCCCTTCAGGGAAACTCAGAAAAGTGTTTCTGAAAAGCAGATTTTCTTTAAAAGATTATAGTCCTGTGTTCAGTGTACCATAATCATCACCTTCATGTAGCTTATCCCACAGTGTGCAAAGAGACTATTATAAAACCTCAATTGTTAGTTTGAACTTTACCCCATTCTGCAAGTTATTGTTGTAACCTGCATGTGAACATGCTGTCTGTCCCAAAAAACTGCAGGAGGATGAAAACCAAGAAGTGGCAAATGGGATAGAGAACAGTTTTGTTGATGACAGGTTAATTGGTCAGCTGAGATAATGAGGGCAAGAGAGTGCTAGGAAGGAGCTATGAGAAGGAAGATGGCCAGAAATAAATAAAAAAGGTTAGAGTAGCTCAGGCAAAAGTTCATTTATTACACTGGGAAAATGTCTAGACCTCATGATGTAATAAATTGTCTGCAGCCTCCAGTTGACACCACACGAGTTTCCCATCTGGTACAGCCAGTGGCTTATTACTCATACGTACCGTAACTAGAGAAGAAAATTTTGCCGTTTCTGAACAACTAATATTCCCACCCACTGCTTTTTCTGTTTTCACATCCTCCTTACCCTTTCAGTTTTGATTTTACTGAACTTCTCTTCTACTCCTGCCAAGAGCAGGCTTCTTCCATGCAGGACTCCAGGTCAGCCAGTGCTGCCACCAGCTCTGGCAGAGCATTGTGGAGTTGGGTGCACTCAGCTCCAGCAAAGCTACACAGGCCAGGCCAGCTTTCAAACACATGTTTATGTGACACACCAAGCTGATGAGATGTAGATAAAGTATTCTGGCTGTGTGATTTGAGGTTATTTTTCAAAGGCAGGACGGTTTCAGATTCTCCAGTGTTCAGTGTTTGCTTTATATAAAGAATAATGGAGTGTCTGAAATTCTTATCTCAGTAGCATATTTAACATATCTGTTTGCTTGTGTTAAAATAACAGGGATTTCAGTCTATTCCAGCACTGAGGCCAACATCAAATATGAACAATGGAAAACCAGCAGTAAGTATGAAATCTGTATTGCAACTGCCTAGCTGTGATTTGAAATGTGATAGATTGCATCTTGAGAGAGTTGCAATATTTCCTCTTCAAATTCAGATATTTTAGTTTAGAAATTTACAAATGCGGTTCTTTAATTTGCTTAAAGATCTCAGACACAATTTTAAATTGCTTCCTCCAGAACTATTTTCATCATCCCAGCCCCTTTCCCATCTCAAAGAAAAAGAAATCCTGACTCTTAGTTAGGAATACCTCTTCACTTAGTGATTGTATCTACAACACAGAGTGACTTTTAAGTTGGCAATAGTGTAACAATTAAATAATTAAAATATTTATTAGAATATTTTCTATCTTCATGGCACTGCTTGTTTTAGGTAGACTCTTTAGAACCTAAGCCTTCATTTAGAAGACTTCAAAATATTTAGGCAAAGAAAACAAAGTAACTGAATTATGTCTAAAAAACCTGAAAACCAAGAGAAAGAAAAAAACCCAAAGAATGTAGATTAGTTCTTGCATCTGTGCTGTTTGACTTAAGAATGCTACTTCTTGTATTTTTAAATGGTATATGGTCACTTCTTACTGCTTGCTTTTCACTGGTTTTTTTCCATCCTTGTAGGATTTGAGATTTTGTTTGTGTGAAAAGTCCAAGCTGCTTTTAAAAGAATTTTAATTTTTAGGAGTATATAATTATATATTAATATATCATATATATATATGTATATACAATTATATATAAATATATTATCTTTATCGTTTCCTTACTATTGAAAGATAAATTGGTATTCTTGCCAAGGGACTCACAGCTCTGAGAAATTTAATGTTATGGCAGCAAATAACTTTGGTACCTGTCATGAAAGGTACACAGTCTGTGCTGGCAGAAGTAGGGATCACTGTTTTGTTTACAATGTGTGTCTTCCTTATGTTATTTCTTTTTTTTAATGGTTCCTTTAATTCTTTTTACCTCCAGCTGCATCTGGTGGCTTTGAACTTCCCACTTTCTGGTGACATGCGAGCAGATTTTCAGTGTTTTCAGCAGGCCCAACAAGCAGGTTTGACATCAACCTACAGAGCCTTCCTCTCATCGCATTTGCAGGATCTGGCCACGGTGGTCAGAAAAACAGACCGATCCCATTTGCCAATAGTCAATCTTAAGGTAAAAATGAGTACTTAGTATCTCTTTTATTAGGATAGGCTGTAGATGCCCCAAAAATGTTGGAAAATGACAGAAGCACAAAGTGTCAGCCCTAAATATTTTATAAAGATGCAGCTTTGCTTAATATTTTGCAGTCAGGTTCAAGAAACAAAAAAGTAGTGATGAAATAGAAAACTACTGAGCTATTATCTTCTACCTTCTAGAATGATCATGGAGTATAGTGGCATAAGATACCTATTTTTCTCATTTCTAACTAAAATACAAATTCTGTGCTTAGGAATGATGTTGGATTTACCCCAATGAAACAGAGAGGAGACTGTAGAGCATGAGTCATTTCGTGGTCTCACATAAACAGACACACTCTAAAACTGAAGCAAACAAACCATGTCTCTGTAGCTTTGGCTGGCTCCCAGAACAAGCGGCCAAGGAAACCTACAGGAATAACACATGATGCTTGGAACATGTTGAACGGATGCTACTCTGAGGTCCATGCAAATACAGAGCCTTGAGAGAAATTTGTGAAAACAATAATGTTTGAACTTTGACTGGAAAAAACTCAAAAGGCTTTTGAGAAGTCGCCCAATGTAAAGCTTCTGCCTTGAACCTTTGCAACACTTTTCACAAAAGTGTGACCTTAACAAAAGTTCCAGTACAAGTTAGCTCTGTATTTTCTCTATAGCTATAGTCATTATCAGCAATTTTTCAAACAATGCCTTAGGAACTAAAGGACAGTGGATGATCAAGCTGAATTTTTGGAATGGCAATAGAACAGAGAGACAACTGTGAGGAAAAGACATCAGAGGACATTTATTTGTGCAGAGATGACAGATGAGAAAAGTTTGTTCAGGAACATCATGCAGAAACTGGTGAGAAAGCTGGAATCTTAAGGGCCCTTAAATGCAGATAAGATTTCTGATTTGTAAATAAGTCTGTAAAGGTCAGGGCAACACAGGTTTGGAATTTGTGTTCTTTGTAAATGTGGTTTTGACATTTTAACAGGGAGAAACCCTTCTCAGTAACTGGGAATCTATATTTGATGGAAATGGTGGACAATTCAACATTCATGTCCCAATATACTCCTTTGATGGGAGGAACATCATGACTGATTCATCTTGGTGAGTTTACATTACCACTTACGTTTTGCATGTTACATATAAGGGATTTTTTCTACTTTTACCAGATAGTAATAGAAATAGTGACAGTATCTTGGACTACTAGAAATATGATAAAAATTTCTCACTTTCATTATGCCATTTCTCTTTTCCAAGAATAGGATATTAAGCTGTGTTCTCCTTTCTTTCTCTCCTTTCTGTCTGCATCTTTACCTATCAACTGTTTGCTTCTAGCAGGAAGGAATGCAGAAATACAGGCCACCACACAAATAGGTGTGCAGTGGAATAAAGTAAAAGAGACTTCCAGAAGTAACTTCTTAATGTTACCTTTCAGGCCTCAGAAAATAATATGGCATGGTTCAACTGCAAGTGGGATTCGACTGGTCAGCAACTACTGTGAAGCCTGGCACACAGCTGATATGGGAGCTATGGGACAAGCATCACCACTGAAGACAGGGAAACTTCTTGACCAGAAAATGTATAGCTGTAACAATCAGTTTATTGTTCTCTGTATTGAAAACAGTTTTGTATCTGATCCCCAAGGAAAATAATTCACCTGTTGTACATAGGAATATTCCGTTTAACAACAGAAAAAGCCAACACTGAAATTTCATTTGTAATGATGTAAATATTTTAATTTTTGTAATTGCACATTTCAGGAAAAAAGTAGCCAAAGTAAACATACCTCAACACAAACCACATTCCAGTTAGGTGGAACATCCAGTGCACATATGGCTGGCTTGAAGCCCTTCCTTCCACTTGAACCCCGTGTGGTTCAAAGTTTGCCAGCAATTAACTCACAGCCCCGAGTATTTCTGGCTGAGCTGGAGGTCACTTCAGGGCACGAGTCAAGTGTGGTCCATGAGGAAGATCCAGTAGCCTGTCTCATGAGCAGTATGGCTCAGCAGGGCTGCTGCTGCTTCACAGCTCAGAAGCTGCATGCTCCATGCTCTCCTTTTCACTTGCTTAGATTTTGAATACCCAAGACACTGTTCATATATATGCATATATCCATATTGTCCTTGAGCAAATACTGGGAGGCTGATACACCTTACAGGGCTTGCATTTTCCAAAAAAAGCTTTGAGAACGAAGGTGCTCACCTCCTCTGAAATTTAGTGGAAGCTGAGTACCTGATTCCTGTAAGCTTGTACAGATAGCAGCCGGGTGCTTACACAGAAATTTAGCAGCTTCCACATCTTACTTCAGCTTTTTTCTTTGAAGATTCTAGGCATAGGGCTTTATGCAGGAGGAGTGAATTTCACCTAGACAAAATCTGGTCTTTATTTTGGTGCTATTGTTACCAGGAAACCTGAAAGCAATGTTAATAGAAAACATCCTGTTTTACTGGTAGAACTGTGCAAAGTAAATGTAGACAAATGAACCACCTGACCTTTATTTATTTCATTGTGTATTAGAGGAGTGATTTCCTTTTGTGTCAGACTTCCGAATTAAATATATCTGTCATGGTTTCTTTAAAACAGGTTCTACACATTGTTACCCTACTAAGTTATATGTAAAGTGATTTTCCTTTTAGTGAATTTACCCTTCTGGCGTTCACCTAATTAAGGAATTGTTAATAAAAAATAACTGCAGCAATGATAGGAGTGAACAGGAAATGGTAATACTCTTCACAAACAGTATCACCATAATTCTGAACTCTTTTGCTGATGTATTTGTCTACTGCATACTTTAAACAACATATGTACTTGTATTTTATCAGGCAGTGACTCTGGTGGTCAAACTCCACATTCTCATTTTTTTAAGATTTAATCTAGAATCTGTATTGGAAATACATGTTCATTTGCTAACAAATAGTGTGTTAAGTAACTAGACAGCTGCCTTCAACAGACAAAAGCAAATCACACTTACAATACTAAACTAATATAATTATGTAACCAAATATTGTGAAATCTAGTCTTATTTTTCCAATTCATTCTAAAAGCTTACTTCTCAAGGTCAGTTCAATGATACCTTCATTTTTTTCTGGAAAAGTAAAATGTGTAAATTACTCCATTATTACAACATGGTAATAAGGCAAAAGCCATTTATATTACAATTAAAATGTATGCATAACAATTCATTGAACTTATTTATAGTTCACTTGCCTAAAATACTGAGCACCTTCATGCAATGCCAAATTCTTTCAGTTCACAGAGTTGCAAGACTTTTACAGCAGGGTTTCACTCTGAGTCACAGAAGGTTCAAGGGGGAAAAATAAAGTTCTTTTGCCTGCTTCAAACAGGAACTTAATCCTTTAATGGCCATTGGTGTTTCTGCTTGCAGCCAGTCATCACTCAGTCATCAGCATCACTCCTTGCTCTTCCCTGCTGAGCTGGAGCAGCAATGGGGGAGCTGCTTATCTCTTTGCCTAGAACTGCAGTGACAAGAGGTGACGGGGTGATGGGATCACACAGATGAGCTTTGTGAAGGTGGAGAAGAGAAGACTAATAAAAACTTTCAGGCTTTAGGAGGTACTGGACTAGAGTTCAAGTTGGGTGATTTAAATAAGGTTGTCTTAAAAAGGAAAGCTTTGCTTGAGAACAACCATTTATTTTGAAGCTTTGATGCACTTTAAAAGGAAGCACTTAATACAGTGTAAATACAGAGGAGATGAAAATCTTATAAACCATCAGAACTCCAGGGCTGGTTGATGAATTAAATAGAGCAGATCCATCTCAGCTATTGGAATGAGAATTTCTAGAAATTAAGCTGGTAGATTTGTCTTTATGTATCATTAGAGATGCCAGCTATAACAACAGAAGCTTCCTTTAAATCAAGAAGAATCCACGAGCATGTTTACACTTCAACAAAAGAATCAATTTTCCATTTAAAATAATTCAAATTTCATTTTAGTTAGGCTGATGCTTAAACTGAAAGAATAAAGTAAAAAGAAGGAAGGATAGAAGGAAGGAAAGGAGGAAAGAAAGAAGGAAAGAAAGGAGGAAGGAAGGAAGGAAGGAAAGGAGGAAAGAAAGAAGGAAGGAAAGGAAGAAGGAAAGAAAGAAGGGAAGAAAGAATATACTATTCCAGATAGGACTTTGTTAAAATCAGACAACAGTTTTCAGCAGAAACTTTACTTTTTACTGCAATGTTTACCAGTTTGCATTATATTTGACAACTTTAGTCCAAAGAAAGCAACAGGAGGCATTAACTTTGTCATCTTTAAGAGACATGCTTTAAGTCAAGATATTTTTTTTCTGATTTACCTGCTCTTTAATAATCAAAAGGAATTAAGACTTCTTTGTAACAAATGAAAACATTTTGCTGTTGCATGTTTCACCTCCTCAAGGACCACTCTTTTTAAAAGTGCAAAAACTGCAGCAGATACCACCCCCCACCCCCCCAATTTAAAAAATGAAACACAAACCCCACCTGTTGTAATCACTGCTTTATGCAGCCAGAATATAACTCCTGCCAGCAGGACTAATGTGTACTTACAGATAGTTAATTCTTCAGTATTTTGAAAGCAGTTCAACACAGTCACTAATACATCTCTCTGAGTTGACTGAACACATCCAATGGACCTTGTGGTATCGTTCAATGATTTTTAAAATAATTTTTTGATATGAAATTGTAGTTTGAATTTGTAGCACATCCTTCCAAATCGTTTAAAAGTTGGTGTGAGAGAACACAATTTTTAATCTGATTAGGAAAAAGGGAAAGTCTTGCTGGGTAAAAGGATAGGAGTGTGCATGCATGCACATATAAATGCAGGCACACTCATCTCCAAATTGCTTTTGTCATCCTTACCACCTCATACCCCATGACTGAGTTAGTCTTTGACTACCTTATTAGTCCTTTTGACCTCATGCATGCAGGTAGATGTTATATTAGGATTTCTGACAGTCAGTTTACAAATCTGAGCCCAACAAAAATGTAGCTTCCCCTCAAGTCACTTTCCTACATTTTGGGTTTTCATGATTGTAAATATTCTGCCACAGATTCATATTTGTACTGAACTGTGAATACCCAAAAATCCTGTTCTGGCCCACTGATTTTGCTAGCAGTAGGTAATCAGCAGGTCTTTTGCCCTCCTCAGTTCAGGGATCTTTTCTCTGGGTAAGAGCAAAGCATGTCACGTTGCCATTTATCAGTAGTGTGCTGCTCTGCCCAGGTGCACTACAGTGAGATGAGCAGTGTCTCCTCTCGTTGCTGTTATCAGCAACCTGAGAGTTTCTGCAGTGCAGTGTATACATCCCAAAGGACTGACAACAAAACTCATCTTGGTGTGACCAAAGGCTGCCCAGCCTTGCCTCTGAGCTGTGCAGTGACAGAAGAAAGAATGAGCTACAGCACGTCCTGCCTCAAAGGTTCCACACTTCCTCTTTTTTTTGCATTGAGATTTAAGTGTAACTTCTGCATTAACACTTGGAGTTCCTGTTTTCACTCCAGTGCTTTCTTGGAGAAGAGAACATGTCTTCCAGATTTTAAAGGAATTGGACACTAGAATTGCATTTTCATTTTGGTGTTCAAGCATTGAAGTTAATGGTATGCATGCATCTTAAAAAACATCTCATTGGGGTTTGGCTGCTAATTGTTGGTCTGATTCATAGTTAGAGCCTGCACTCTAACAGTTCCCTGCTGTTTCTCTTTAATGCTTCAACAGTAGCTGTCCAAAGATAGAAATATTTCTAGATGAGCATCTACTTAAGTACTTTGCTACTTTAACATGAACCTAGCCTCCCTTTTTTTAACCTGTTAAAGGGCTGCTATTTTCTACACCTTAAAAAGACCATTTTGCACCTCAGTGCAATTTCCACTGTTACCAGCTGATCTAAACTTTTTTTTTCTTCCAAGGTGTCAAAAAAAAAAAAAAAATAAAAAAGAAAGTACCTACTAATTCTACTCCTAAGAATAAAAAAAGAAAATGCCTACTAATTCTACTCATAATTAGTGGCCATATGTACACATAACCTAACCTGGAGGTGCACCCAGTGTGAATGGCCAAGCACCAGCAGCGTTAGGCTTTGCATGGAGGAGCGGGAACAAGAAGTCAGAACATCTCTTCATCCTGCATGGGCAAGAGAATGTAATGGAATTACAGACAGCACAGGCTGTGGGAATTTCTTCATTGTGTCAGTGCCTGGGATAGAGTTAATTTTCTTCACATTAGCTGGTATGGGGCTGTGTTTTGGCTGTGTGCTGAAAACAGTGTTGGCAGCACAGGGATGTTTGTGTTATTGCTCAGCAAAGCTTACACAGCACCAAGGCCTTTTATGCCTCTCACCCCACCCACCACTGAGCAGGCTGGGGTGGGGGGCACAAGGAGCTGGGAGGGGCCACAGCTGGGACAGCTGACCCCAACTCACCACAGGGATATCCCAGACCATATGGCATCATGCTCAGCATGTAAAGCTGGGAGAAGAAGGAGGAAGGAGGAATATTTGGAGTGATAGCATTTTGTCTTCTCAAGTCATTACTCCGCATGATGGAGCACTGCTGTCCTGGGGATGTCTGAACAATGCCTGCCAATGGGAAACATTGAATTAATTCCTTGTTTTGCTTTGTTTGCATGTGTGGGGTTTGCTTTGCCTATTAAAGCCAACCCATTACTTTTCTCCTCTTTACCCTTTTAATTCTCTCCACCATCCACCCTGAGGAAAGTGATCCAGCAACTGTGCAGGGGGCTTAGTTGCCAGCAGAGGTTAAGCCATGACACACATGTGAAGACAGTTCAGCATCACTGGTCTTGATCAGAGGTAACATTATAACCTTTCCTCAGCTGGTCTCAGGGATACTAGTGCTGCTTCAGCAGAAAAGGAGGTGACAGCCCTATCTGACCTTATACAAGAAGTACCTAAGATCACCAGCAAATTCAAATTCACGCCAGGATTATGGTGACTGTACCTCTGCAGGGAAGGCAGCGTTTGTGCCTTGCATTTGGAATGTGTTCACATGAATAGCAGCCTAATGGCTGTGTTTCCCACTGCTCAGTACCGATACCACATCACAGGTATTTAGTTCGACTGCCTTTGGTTCCAGACACATCCACTGAGATCCTAGCCATAGTAATTGCTACTGGAAAAACATTATCTCCCCAGTGAATTAGAGAATGAGGTCGTTTTAACCTCCAAAAAATGTTTCACTGGTGTTTAGCTTTGCTCTACAGTTATGTATTTTAACTTTGAAGGCTTCAAGGTTTCCATTATGGAATCATAGAACATGCTGAGGTGGAAGGCACCCATCAGGATCATCAAGTTCAACCCCTAGCCCTGCACAGGACCACTCCGAGGGTCACACCATGCGCCTGAGAGCATTGTCCAAATACTTCTTGAACTCTGTCAGCCTTGGTGCTGTGTCCACTGCCCTGGGGAACCTGTTCCAGTCCTCAAGCACCCATTGGGTAAAAAATCTTTTCCTGATATCCAGCCAAAATCTCCCGGCTCAGCTTCATGCTGTTTCCTTGGGTCCTGTCACTGGTCACCACAGAGAAGGGGTCTGCCCCTCCTCTTCCCCTCATGAGGAAGTTGAATCTGCAGTGAGGTCTCCCTTCAGCCTCCTCCAGTTGAACAGACTAAGTGCCCTCAGCTTCTCCTCACGTGGCTTTCCCTCAAGGCCCTTCACCACCTTCATTGCTCTCCTTTGGACACTCTCTGACGGCTTCATATCTTTCTTATATTACAGTGCCCAAAACTGCCCCAATACTGCAGGTGAGGCCACCCCAGTGCAGAGCAGAGTGGGAGAATCCCCTCCCTCAGCTGGCTGGAAATTCTGTGCCTGATGCCCCCCAGGACACAGTTGGCTCTCCTGGCTGCCAGGGCACTGCTGACTCATGTTCAGCCCCCAGGTCCCTTTCTGTAGCACTGTTTTTCAGCATCTCATTCCTCAGTCTGTAAGAATATCCAGGGTTGCTCCATCACAAGTGTAGAATCCATCACGGATGTAGCTTGAGCATTTGAGGGGTTATTTAAAAGTGTTTTCATCCAAGAGGCTGCAGAACTCCCACCTTTATCTCCATTTTCATCCAGCTAAAGCTTACAGAAATTCAAACAAGCAGACATAGAACTGCTGTTTTTGCGAAAGCTTCAGATCCAGCCAAAGCTGATGCCATGTGAATTAGAAATGGATATAGACACTTGTTAAACAAAAGTGAAAAAAACCCTTATTAATAGCCAGAGTTCATTGAGAGTTATAGTTGAATGTGTATTCACTCCCTCCCTCCCTGCTTTACTGTAATTTGATATGCCTTGGAATGGTAGAATAATTTAGATTGCCAAAGCTCTCAGGTCATCTAATTCAACACCCTGCTCAAAGTACAGCTAAGCTAACTTCAAAGTTAGGTCTTCTCCAACTGCAGGCAAAGAAACTGAAGGTGCAGCAGCGTGCTCAGATATCTATGCCTCCATGTTAAGAAGGCAAGAAGTTGGTATTATGTGCCATGATTCTTTTCCGTTAGGGCAGGAGCGTGTCTAGTTGATGGACAGAGGTAATTGTCATGAAAGTCAGAATAGATTTGTGGTCTGAGTCTCTCAAAATACGTGTCCTGAAGAAAGATCTCTGTTTTTACAAAGAAAAAATTGGGGGAGAAAAGCAAGATGAGTTAGTAGAATCTGAGTTGCTTACCTCACAATGTACTGGTGATGTACTAGCTAGTGATGAAATGTCAGAGGACCCTGCAAGCCTTAGGCACACACTGTTCTCAATCAAGTGTCACATAATGACAGATGAGAAGCTACTCATTCTGCCAAGTCACTGAATTACACTATCTTTCTTACAAAAACTCAGTTGCTCTTCAACAGGAGAAAAGGTCGGGAAAACTGATGAATAGCCTAGAGGAGGGATCAAAATAGTCACAGCTGTACCCTCTTGTACTGTATACTCAGTAAGACATAAGGTGAAAAGGCAGAAGGGTAAGACAAGTCAAAAGGACTGGCAGGAGAAACAATGAGGTTCTGAAGTTGTGGTGAAGTCTATGAACTCTATGAAGGAGAAGGTAGAAGGAAACAGGAAATTGTCAGCTCTGTTTTGGATCTATAAAAGCAATTCTGAAGGCAATAAACAAGCTCATCTAAGGGTTGGAGCTATAAAAGGGACAGTAAACTTGGAGGAGATGCTTGTGAAGAGCAGCACAGTTAAATCTGACAGATGTCAAACATAGTGATAAAAAGAATTTATGTATCCATGTCCAAAATTCATGAGCCTCTAATTTCCCCTCAGAAACTGGTAAATATCCATAGGCACCTGTGCTGCCCTTGACATTTTGGATTATTAAAGAACAAAAATCTCTTTCTGTAGCTCATGAATAAGAATCCACAGCCATTGAAACAGCTCCAACAGGAAGGACTCAGAGTAGCACTCCAAATATCCTTAATCTTGCAAATAAGGTCTGTCAACACAAATCACTTGGGCATTAAACCTATATTTTCCACTAGAATAATAGGTAAAAATGTAACAGCTCCCAGGTACACTTTTGCAGAAAAGCTCTGATTCTGCAAGGAATCTCTTAACTGTGTGAAGAGAGTGTGGAAGTTTAGGTAAACCTACTCACAAGACTTTCTGTTAATTTTTAAATGAGTATCTCTGTACATTGGGCAGGCGACTTAAGCATCAACTCTACAGAGACAAGACTTGAGCTTCCTAAATCTAAAATAAGTTACTTCTAAACTACTGAAACCTATTTTAATCAAAGGCAGGTCAAGATAAGAAGTAGAGCAGCAACTTTCTCTCATTCAAAATAAGAACCTGCTTGAAAGTTAGTCCTAGTTCATAAGCAAGAGAAGTCTAAACTTCTATTAGCCCAAAGTAAAATACAGAGGATGAATGTGCCAACAATCCACCTATTCCACTACTTCTGGGAGAACTTGTCAGTATCTTTCATTATTATCAGTAGTGTCCAGTGACAACTGTGACTCTCCCATCCAAGCCAACTCAGAAGAATACAGAGAACTACAGAACAAAGTTAGAACAGGATAGGAACCTTCTGAGGCTCAGTCATGCCTCTGCAGTTTGTGATAGCCATGTTCAAGTACACACTGCATTCCAGGCCCACGTGGTTTATGGAGCTTTCATTTCATAACATTTCTTCCTCATTTTGCTCACAGAAAAGCGATATCCAGAGAACTAGGATTACTCATCAAGGGCTTCAGTGACTAAGATGTGATGTGGCCCTAGAGAAAGGATGATCTCGTGTTTGTGGCAACAGAACAGTGCCAGAGGAATGTCATTCTGCCCTTGATTCAGTCATAGAAGAAAAGCTTCATGTAAGTGGATCCATTTTTGAGTAAGTTACAAGTAACGTGGAGTATATCAACATGCAATATCCTGAGTGTTATAACAGACTTAATTCAGTTCAACCAGATCCAAACACCTTTGTGTTTGTTCTATGTCCCACATTCTTGCTTGTGCCCACCCTCAAAATCATGAAGCCCTACAGAGAGCACAACGTACCAAAAACACCCTGCAAAATAAAACACACTTATTACTTTCTGATTTAGCATTTTGTTTTGGCTCCTGCAGGATAAGATATGGGCAAGTATCAGCAGAAGGGAGGGCAGAATCCCATAGCCTCTCAGGCTCAGGGAACAGTTACTAAAAAGCAACTCTTCTCAGCCAGGCTGTGAGAACAAACTAATCCTGGTGTGTTTGTGGGCCAAGCCAGTTTAGAGTTGATTTAAGTTGAAACTAAAACTATTTTAAAAAGAGCCACAGACAGGCTTCAAAATGTAATACTTACACAGTTCTTTGACTTCTGGCAAAGTTCTAAGAAAATCTGAATCCTGGAAAAAGACAGAGAATTCAGCCTTCCAAGAAAATCTGTTATTCTGAAAACTAAGAGCATGATACACTGGACTTCTAGTGATTTAAACTACAGCTAAAAAAGGAGTAACCATCTCTATAAAACTAAACTGCAACAGAATGATATACAGAGATACTCTAATTCTAATTTTTTACCCTACTGAATCTTGAACATTTATTGGGCTCTAAATTTTCTGTCCTGTAATACAATTGTTAATTTTGACAAAATTAATCCCGTGAACAGTTAGTTAAACTGAAATGATCTTCTTGTTAGTGAGGGATTTTCCTTTCCCGTCTTTTACTCTTCATTAGATCAAATAAATATATATTACTACCATCATTTCCAATATTTTGTTGTCAGGATAATCCAGTACCCTGATGCACATGCTCATGTTTTTTCTTGATTTTATCCCGTCTTTAAATTAGGAAGTGATGCATTTCCCTGGGTTTTTGGCAATGGTCACCCTTAAACACTAAGGACAGCAGGCAGCTTGGTTGTGCAGGTGGAATGAAAGTATTGCCACCACTACTATTGCAGAAGTTCTACAATATGCAGTTTACCCAGAATCTTGATTTAACATTCTTACATTCTCAAGAGAGACAGTTTCTTCAGCAATCTAGTATTCCAGTCTGCTACAACTTCTTGGATAAAAGTCAGTCTTGAAATTACTCTCAAGGGGCATCACTGATGGAAAATGACCATGGTAACAGAGAAGCAGAATTCTAAGAAACAGAATGAAGTAATTTACTATTATTTTCAACCAGAAAATGTTTTTCAGGAGAATTCATGTGCTAACTCAGAACTGAAAATAGCTTGAATTATTATTTTTTGTAGGCCCAGTAAAAAAAGTCTTCCCTCTCAATAATGTCAACTGGAAATGGAGAAATAACCAAGGACTCAAGGAATCTCAAAATTATGTACTATTGTAGTAAAGTTAGAAAATTAATTTGTCAAGAACTGGTAAATAACAAAGCTCTGCAAAGGACTTTCACTATCCCTCTTGTCACTGAATTATTTGTCAACGTATTCAAATAGATTTTTAGTCTATTTTTCTCTATTTCAATTTTTGTTTCTGAGTACTTAAAAACTCCATTACCTGATTCAAAGGAAAAAAATCATCTTTTTAGAAGGCACTACAGAAAACCCCCATATAATTTTCTTGGTCAAAGTGTAGCAACATTATACAGTGAACTCTAGCTATTGTTTGCAAATGAACAAATGGAAACTTACAGAAAATACTGCTTAAGGAGACTACAGAAACAGGATTGTGAAACAACCAAGTAGAACCTGAACTGTGATAGAAAGTTTCATGCTATCACTTCAGGTAACACACAGCCACACACAGTGAAGAATGAGGGTGGATAGGGAACACGTAACAAGCCTAGAAAAGCTGCAATGAAACAGGCAATTCCTACAGCATTCTATAGAAGAAACTCTATTCTCTCATTCCCAGTTTGCAGGGTTAAAAATTCAGTGTAAGGATTTAATGAAAGAAGGTGTGTGATTTTCTTGTTTCTGCTTATTTTATTTTATTTTATTTTATTTTATTTTATTTTATTTTATTTTATTTTATTTTCATTGTGAGTTTACAAGTTTTACTAAAAACCTGTTTTGGTTTTCCTTTTAATGATAACTGATATTTAATCCAAGCTTGATCTAGATCTCCAAATCTAATTTTGGTGCCCTAGCAGCTTATCACCAGAACTCCCACTTTTTCCTCTAGGGAATAGTTTGTCTTCTATGAGCCCTAATTCCATGGAAGAAGAAGTCAAGTTTGCCAAGCCCACAGGATGCCTGCCTGCCTGCTAATGGTATGCAGAGTTTTACAATAGAAGAGCTATGATCTGTGCATTGCTAGAGAGATATTAACTTTGGGTGAGTTACATGTGCTATTCCTTCCCCACTTAAGGCAAAACTGAGTCCAATCTCAGGAGGAAAAGCAGGATGTTTTAAATTATTACTTGCACCATCAACTTGGTATGAGGAGTTCAAGTAAGTAACAGCTGTACTTCCACAGCAAAAGAACAATCCCTTCTTAATTAGAGGCAAGCTGCTTTACTGCATCTATCCTTTGCTGCAGAGGTGAGATGCCCGTGCAATTTTGGAGTTACTATAGCAATATAAGGTCTTCAAACAGATAATGACGTGCAGTCTACAGTAATTTCCAGACATCATTGATGTCAGCCTTTTTGCTTCAGGCAACCACTCCCTAAGCCAACCAGTCTTCCTAGTCACGGCTGTGTTTAGCAGCATGTCTTGGGCTATGCACTTCTTCCCTGCTTTCAGCATAAATCAGATCTTTCTTTAATGAGATTCACAGTCAACACAGCTCTCTGAATACGTGATTTCAAATGAAGTTGGATTAGCACGTGTGTAGTAAACAAGCTCGGCAGCTGATGGGCTCTATAATGTGGAATGAAACACCAAGTTCAAGGGGTTTAACAGTCATAGAGATCTGCTTAAAGAACTGAGGACACTATAACATGTCCACAAACCTATTAGCTGTGTAACAAGGAGGGTGTTAGCTGGAGGGATCAAGCTGTTGTGTATTGCTGGGCTGCCCAATTCCTAACTCTGAGATGTGGCAAAGCAAAAAAAGTTTCATAAGTCTTAAGCTTTAACTGCCCTTCTGTTAAGGGAAATTATTAACTGGCTTTTCAATAACTAAGATCTCACAGCTTTCAGCTTTTGAAATATTGACTAACCAAATCAGGCAATATTTATAAAGGTTATAAAATGAGTAATTCTGAGTATTTCATAAAGCAGTGACTTCAAAAAAGTTGTTCCTTTAGCTTGTCTCTGATTTAGCAAGATCACAGACCCTTGTGAAACTTTCAGATTTGTTAGCTTACAGAAATTGCACGCTAATAAACACTTTGATCTTTTCTGTCCTAGTCTGAGTAGAGCTGCTTGGAAAAATCAAGGGCTGGGGGTGGGGGTATGGGGTTTTTTCAACAGCTTATTCTGTTGTTTTCATAAGCGTTGCACAACTCAATACTTTTCCCCTTGCTGAGTTCCTTGGTGAAATAATTAGTAAATACCATGAGGCATTGAATAGTTCTTAAAAAACACAACCAACTAAATAAATAAACATATAAAATTTAGACCATTACCTCTTACACTGAAAGACTAATAAAGCTTTTAGTCATCACTATAAATATATCCTATAACACTTCCATACATTTTTTCTTTACAAGCTAAAAATATGCTATTTACTAGTTCCTGTTTTCTGAAGTAAATCAGCTCATAATGCAAGAACATTCATATCTTTGATCTTTCTCAAAGACTAATCTATAGAACAACATGGTTTGTACAATTACCTATCTCATCACTTGTCCATTTACAAAACTTCTTTTATTTTAATGCTTTGCATAGTTTCTTAATATGTGGGGGGTTTGCATTACAGAGTTGTTTGAACCTTCCATGCAGCTGCAATTATTTTGTTTTCCATCTCCCAGAAAAAAAGTATAAGAAATGTTGAAAAACTGGCAATAATTCTTGCAAGAAATAAAATAAGCACGAAGTAAAGATTAATTATTTCATTCTCTCTCCCCTGTGGGTGCTGTACATGCTGTATGAATGTCACATTCTAGTACAGAAGAAAGAAATTAATCAGTGTTTAATTTGCAGATATTCCCTGTATAATAACCTGATTTACTCAATCTAAAAAGCAAAGATTTTTAAAATAGGTCCAACCACTTTGATGGTTTAAGCAAATCTTACAAAATCAGAGAGTTTGGGGTTTCTGTGGAGTCTTGCTTTGTGTTCTATCTTGCATTAAAAAAATGGTTTTGTTGCATACTTCTACAATTGGAATATAATTATGTCATAAATTCATTATTTTGTGACATAAAAGGGGCTAGGCAAAATGGGGGGTTTGCATGTTCTCCTAAGTATATTTCCACTGACGACATTATTTCCGTTCTCAGTAAGCACTGAGAATTGAAGGAGGTAAGAAGTGCTCTGAAGGATTCCTTCACAGGAAATACTGAAGAGCAGTGTTTAGTACATCCAGTTAAAATGTCATAAACATACAATGGTGATGAATTGCTTTGTATAGAAGTTGGTAAATTTGTACAGTGAAATTGTTTTTTCATTCTATTTTGAGCAATCATTGTAATTTTGAAAAATCGATAATCACAGAATAGTTATCCTCTTCCTAAATGAAATGTCACTTTACAGAAAGGGATATCTTGGAAACTGTTCTGCTGACTGTGTCATTGTCTCACTTAGCCTCATTTTCCTAACTAGAATGTTTTAGGATGAATGCTACTAGATGCAGTCATCAAGATGATCTCCTCATTTCCTTTGGATTGGCATTCAATTTGTTTGCAGACATGGGAAGAGACTGGATATTTAAATCTTCTCAGACCATTGTTTTTATTTTGTATTTTTACTTTAACTGCTCCATTTGGTAGAGAAAAAAAAAAAAGAAAGATTTTATTACTACCAAACAGGACATGTTACATGAACTACTTTGCAACTCAACACATGAATCTTAGTACCTCTCACACAGCCCTCCTGAAGATGCCAGGGACCACCCACATGAGCAAACCCCTTGATGCAGTAAAAGTAGTCATGAAGCTAATATGAAGAAATGGGAAGACGTAAATGCTGGAAGAGGGGAATCAACTGAAGAAGTAACAGTAGGAGAAAGATGATGGAAAAACACTGTGATGAATCTTCAGTAAAAATGGGGAGCCAACGGGGAAAGGTGCCAACAAGAACAAGACCCAGTTGTCTACCAGAGCCCTGCTAATATCAAGAGTTTGTATCATAATCAGAAGCTCTTAGACTCCACCTTAATCAACACCAGAAGCTGCAGACCTTGGAGTCTGGAAACACTGAGCAGACACATAGCAAGAAAAGGGGAGATTACAGACAGGTAGAACTCATTTCAGTAGCTTTGCTTCTGCCCCACATTTACTTCGGCTCTTAAATCTAATGTACACAAGATTACAGATAGGTACCCAGGGACCAGGTCAGGGGATGATATAATTTTGAGTATTTCTTAACTAGTGGTCTTTACCTCATGCAAAACACGAAAGAAGAGTGAGGCCTGACAAAAAAAAAAATTTAGTTTGTGTGGCACTGTTCACTACTTGCAAGTGACCTGAATCCATCTTAGGTGGTGAGTTGTTACCTGCAAGTTATTGATTTATTTCACTCTTTCTGTGGCTGGCAGCCAAACATCACTCAGGATGTTAATTCAGAACGCTCCTTGTAGGACTGAACTGGGATCCCTGAAAAAAACCCTTCACCGTGCTCTACTTCCCATTGCCTGTCTTCCTTCAGAGACATTGTCTGTGACTTATCCTTAAATCCAGAAGATCTGTGATAGGGAAATGAGGAGTGGATTTCTTTTTTTCCCTGAGCATATAATTTTCTTTACGTACAGTTTCAGTGCATTGTATGAATTTAAAAGGTGCCTTGGGATTTAAGCAATTTTAGCAGTGCTTCAGTATTTCTTTCTGACAATAGCATATTTACTTGAGAATTAGCCCTCCAAGTATTTCTACATAAGGATAACTGAGAACATTTGCCTGGTGTTGTCCACTTCAGTAGCTCATTACAGCATGAATCTATATCAAATCCAGACCTTTGGTCCAGCGTCTGTCATGAAGTACATGTCATTAAAATGTCACTTTGCTAAAGAAAATATAAATGGCGTCTGTTTATGTTTGACAATGATTGTTGTTCAGAGAGAAAGGAAATAATAAGCATTTACCTCACTTTGAACTGTTACACTACCAAGATTCTTATGCATGTGAAGCATCCACTGTAGGAGAAACAAGACTTTTTATAATGGCTCTGTTGGCTGAACAACTGCAAGTAAAAAGGAGACAGGAGATCAGTGCGACATGGCAGTGAATGCAGCACTGGGAGGTTGCTGTGGAGGTTGCTGGCCTGACACTGAACTGGGAAGTCACCATCTGGCAGAGACAGTACACAAGGCTTGCAACAGCTACCACAAGTAACGTGGAAAAGTACGTGTGACCTACGAGGCTTGTCGTGTGATGGGACGGTCACACAGCAAGCAAAACAAGCAATAGAAGTAGTACAAACGCATATGCTGAGGGACTCCAAACTGATTCAGGGTCTGGACGAATCAGTCAAGCAATGGAGTGGGGGGTGGAGTGGGTTCCAAGAGCAAAGAGGTAACTGGCAGAGAGGTTACCTGGCCCCAAGAGGGGAGAGGAGAGCCTCTCCCCTGCTCTGCTGCCCATGCAAAGCTAAGAAAGCTGTGGATAAAAGTAACAACCTCAGTCCCTGTCATGTTCTTCGCGGGGTGGATCCTACTTGCCCCAGGCTGTAAGATTCAAGTAGCAACGCAGACAGGTATTTGGACTGCGCAAGTTTGATTCCCAGTTATCTCCTGCAGCGACGAGCAGAGTGTACGTTAAGCTGGGAGCTGGCACAGGGCCCGGCACTGCTCTTCCCTCGCACGGTGACAAACCTTGCTGGCTCAGCCTGTGGCTCCCGGAGCGGCTGCGGAACTGGCAGCGGGAGCGCCGGGCTCTGCCGTGAAGGCAGGAGCGGGGAAGGAGCTGCCAGTGCCTGTGAGAGCCACAGACAGACAGACACACAGACACAGTCCACGCACGGAGCAGCCACGGGGCCCCGCACGCCGCGCCCTACCCGCCCGCAGAGTCTCCCGAGAGGGGCGATTCCTGGGCTACTGCGCTTTTCCTCCGCTCCCGAGGGCTGCCCAGATCCTGCCGCACCTCCCCTCCCGCGGCTCCGCACCGCAGCCATGCCGGGGGCCCTGCGGGACGCTCACCCGGGCGCTGTGGCTGCGGGCCCGCCGTGCGGGAACGGGCCCGGCTGTGCGGGACCGGGACCGAGCTGTGCGGGAAAGGGCCGAGCTGTGCGGGAACGGGCCGAGCTGTGCGGGAACGGGACGGGCTGTGCGGGAAAGGGCCGAGCTGTGCGGGAAAGGGCCGAGCTGTGCGGGAAAGGGCCG